>JANUWF010000142.1:0-114176 GCA_026120185.1 Voacanga thouarsii
CAGGGACCCAGTAAACGATTAAGAAGATCTAAGGTTTAAGAATTACCTCGCGGTTGCTTGTAATCGAAATCCTTCGATTACGGTTTGCTGTTGTTGTACGTTCAACCAGAACAATCACCGAGACAGCTGCGGTATGCGAACGTCCTCTATCGGATACACACCGCGAACTCACTCGATACCGGAGAGTGCTAGCGCCTAGGGTTTGAGAGGTTTTTTCTTTTACGGTAGAGAATGGCACGAATGTTCTCAACAGAAAAATTGGACTATTGAAAAGACGGCTAGGGTTTTCTTAAAAACCCCAGAACCTCTTAGAGTCCAACCCTAATAATATCTTATCATATTCTAATTTAAATTCAAATTAAATTAAAGCGATATGATAAGATTACGCCATTATCTCGGTAATTTAACTAATTAATTTACAGAGTCAGATTCTTATAATCCGGACATCATCCAGGATACATCGAATGTGGACATATTTCCAGATTCATTGTATACAGTAAATTTTCTAAGTACGATTAACTTAGACATATTTCAGATTCATCGAACCTGGTCACGAGAAAAATAACCTAACAAGTTCAGCTTATTGTGTGACCCTATAGGTTCATTTAACACTAGCGAGTGTGCCTAAATCATATTTAAATGGCCCACAAGTTATAAGCGGTTTCTAGCAAAACATTATAACTATCGAGGTTAAATGAAGATCGGTGATCTCTTTGAACCAAACCATAATTTTATATTTAGTCCTTTTGTCACACGATATCCAGTTAAGCATAAGGCACGGAGCATGTCATCCTTATTAAGCTTAATCAATTATTTCTTGATTTCATAGTAAGCTTGTTCAAACAAATGATATCAATATCTTAGATTGATATATTTGAGCACGACCATGCATTTTTAACGAGTCTAACTTATCAAGGGGCCCATGGATATCTCTCCCATAAGCTGAGAGGGACAAATTCCTTCACAATCAATCATATTCCTCTCCTTGATTTATTCTATATCCAACGAGTAGTCTAATTTATTATACGGTTAAAGACAACTTTAGACAATGTCAAAATATAGAATTTATCAAGTAAGAAACTATGATGAATTTAGGTCGAAGGACTTTCAATATTATTATGGCTAGAAAGTACTTATGACATATTCCATGAAGTACTCTCACGAGTGGGTCATGTCCGATACAATGTTCTCTAACATTTATTTATGTCTTGACTCGATATCACAAATATCCATGGCCGGTAAAACATAGCCATCAAGTCACAAACATACTAATCTTAATTTATTATTATTCCAATAATAATAATCGATCGAGAGACAGATTTTAGAATAGTCATTGTATTCATTGTAGGGTTTTACTATCAAGTCACGTACTTGATGACCAACAAAACAAAACTCACTATTCATGGAAAGGAAAGCCTCATATTATTATATAAAACATAATGACAATTGTATAAGTATAAATTGACTCTAGAGCATATCCCCCTGGCACGGAGGCACGCGGCGGATGCGCGAAGAATTCAAAAACGGGAAAAATTGAAGAAGCGGGAGAACCCCGAACGCGGAGGCGGCGCCGGCCCCGCTCTGAGCGGGACTCCGAGGTTAAAAATTTCTAACCTTTTCTTGTTGTTCTCGAAGATCGGCTGGACCGGAATATGTTGCCCAAGCTGGGGTGGGTGTGCTAACTAGTGAAAACTTCGGTGCGAACATATCCACTAGTGAATTTTCTCTCATCCTTATCTGCCGGGAAGTCTAAGTCTGTGTATCTTGTAGGAACCAAGTTATTAGCTGTGTAAACCAGCATATAATCTCTCATTCCCTTGAGGTGCTTGAGAATATGCTTTACAGCTTGCCAATGAACCTCCCCAGAGTTTGACTGATATCTGCTAACCAAGCCTACAACAAAGCAGATATCTAACCTAGTACATAGTGTAACACCCCACTACCTAGGCCTGTCAGGGCCGGGGATGTCGCCCCATCCAAAGGATAAGGGGTCTTTATAATTAGGTCATACAAACCAAATTTCAAAATAAAAATAATACTTTAACCTAAAATTTATTACAACCTAAGAATACCAAAAATAAATCCATAATAAAATTTATCCACTCTCATCTCCTCAAAGCATTACACAAAATAAATTATCAGCAAAAATCTTCTAAGGCAGACAATATCTATCTACTCATCCCTATAGCAGGATTGACCTGAAATCATGGTAAAAATGGTGATGAGACAAAAATCTCAGTAAGTCCGTGTGTGCTTTGAGTGTCGAGTGAAAACAGCTCATGAATGCAAAGTATAAAATCTTTATAAGAGAATTACTGGCAAGCAATAAACATTAGTTAAAATCAAGAGTGACATTTTGGCTCCCAGCCATACATAATTATTAAAATCAACCACCCAAAAGAAAGGATCATGGGTTACCACACGTTGGGCCCCATAACTGGTCGACACTTTGTGCAGACTGATAAAAAAGTAGGTGATCAGCCTACGGGGCAAGATTCTCCTCCTTCTCTATACCCAAACAACAACCGGATGTCCATTCTGGCAAAACATAGTCACTTGACTGAATAAAAACTGCTAGCTCAGACCGGCACGACCTACTGGACTGACATCTTATCCGGAAAGGACTCACCCCTCAGAGGTGGCCACCTACTGAGAGACTCACTCTAACCCTTTAAAGATTAGTCCTAGTAGTCCACCCTTATTGAGTACTCAATGTAACGTATCACACTTGGGAAAAACGAACAAAACATAGTTCCACTTGAAAATGGCAATTAAGGGTTTCCAAAGTCTTTGTCAAAATCAGTTTTAGAAAGAGTTTTAAGTTTTAGTAAATCTGCTTATTGGTTTTCAAATAATTCATTTTTCTGAAATAAGAAAGAAGTCAATCCTCAATTGCCTTTACAGAAATGAGTGTCTATGCACTCTACATTTGGCTTATCATAATAAACATTTTACATCAATCGGGTTTTATGCAGGAGCTTACCTGATCCTTAGCTCAAGATAAAATAAAGATCTTCAATTGCTGACCCAACCCCGCTTGGGGTAAATATAAATCACAATCAATCTCAAGCCAAGATCCACTTTCACAAATAAAACTAGCTCAACTCACTACTACCATGATCCTAGTGTCCCAAGCTTTAAGGCCAAATAATAATAAAAAAAAAAGGGTTCATAAGCTAAGTCTAATTTGATATTTAAAATAATTAGAGTTTTGGGAAATAGGTACTAATAAGTTGAAGGTTTAAATCTTGCTAAGAAAGATTTAGAGTTTATTTGATGAAGAGTCCTAGGTGGTATTAGGTAAAATAATGATTTATTAATAATTAATTGTTTGAAACTAATTGCTAGCAAAAATTAGTAGAAAACAAATTTTAATGGGTCTTGATTGAAAGCTAATAAATAAATTTTAACAGGTTTTGATTAAAAGAAAGATAATAAATTTTAATGATATTTATGAATATAAGACTTACAAAATTAATATTTTTACTTATTATGATTATTTTCATAAAAGGTTTTATTTGATATTATCATTCTATAATATATATATATATATATATATATATTATTTTCTAGTAAAGCTATTATTTATTTGACTAAAATATCCTTATTATATATATAATAATCCAAATCTACCATTCCTAGGGTTTTTCGAAATTACTAGCAAAATTCATAATATTAAACATTTTATTGAAGAAATAAAATATAGCTTAAGGACAACTAGATCATGATCATAATTCTATTGCTAACCACAATCATGAACATATACACCCCTTCAAATCATCAAATCATCCAAATCATGCATATAGGCATAGATTTAAATTTACTAAGGCATGATCCAACCTCTACTAGCATAAACATAATCATGACTTTAATGATCATACACGAATATAAATCCTATTCACCATAGGTGACATAATCTCTAGCATACTTGATCACAAAGACATGGAGACATGCATTAAACCCTGAAAACACCATAATATCATCCAAGATAAATCATCACATGCATCAACCCCAACTCCATCATATACACACATCCATTCATGCTTCAAATTCAACTCATCACAACAACACATGCTTAAACCACAATCATAGCCCATCTCCTTCTAATATCACTCTAGAGACATGAATCTAGAGTCTACAAAGAGGGTTGAGGGGACTTACTTGCTTGGTGAGTACCTTGAAGGAGTTTCGAATAGATGTCAACTCCTAGATGCCTAGATTCGTCCAAGAGAGATGAAGAAAGCATGGCCATTGGTGAAGAGCCATTCGGCCAAGAAGGAGAGAGAGAGAGAGAGAGAGAGAGAGAGAGAGAGAGAGAGAGAGAGAGAAGAAGAAGAAGAGAGTCCATTAGCATGATTATTCATATGTATATTCATTAGAAATCAAAGATTAAAGAAGATGAAATTGTTTGAACAAACCTACTTTGAAGGTGTTCTTGAGCCTTCACAAAATTTCTAATTTTTTTATCCAAAAGAGCAAGTTGGATTTTGGAGTTTGATTTTAAAAATAGTATGGATGGACTCATGGCAGTGAGTAGATGAAATCTGAAATTTTTGGAAGAAGTTTGAAGTGATTTGGAGAGGTATTAGGCGAAAGAAATGAGTATGTGTTCTATGTGTGCTTGAAGGTTGAAGAGAATGGGGGAATTTTGGTTAATGCTGGCCGAAATTCTGAGGGAGAGAGTGACCGAATTGCTAGACTGTTTTAGGTAGATGATTTTCTAGTTTGAAAGGAAAAAGGAAAGGCTGGTTGTTGAAATCCTAAAATAATATTTTTGAGAATCAAAATTGGAAACAAAATATAATAAGAATACCTTGTTCAATGGAAGCTTTGTGGAAGCTGTTATGGCCGACTGCTGGCTAGGATTTCTGCTGGACGAAAGCTGGTTGAAGGAGGTTAATGGTGTCTGAAAAGAGGGGGTACAATGGTGAAGGAAAGGTTTGGTTATTTGAGGGACATTTTATGAACGGTTGCTAAATTAATATAGCTAGAATGTTGGTATCCAATCAAGGCAGGATTGCAGTGATTTGCTGGAGATATTTTCGGGTAACCATGTTTGATTTTCATGTAGAATGCTAGAGAAGACAATGGAGTTCAGTTCATGGATGTTCAAGAGAAGTTTGTGCAGAAAAATGGAGGAGTTTCGGCCAGGGTTGAATAAGGAAACAAGGCTGGAAAATTCTGCACAGAATTTTCGCTGATTGTTGGAATATTTTTCTGGGCAGTTTCGGCTACCATTTTCCAGCCAGCTTGCAGAGAGTTTGAAGGAGATTCCAGGGGTCTTTCATGGCTGGTTTCCAGCCTTCTTCATGGAGGAAAAACATGGCTAAGGAGCTGGGAGAAAACTAGAAGAAATCAGCTTGGTTTAGGGTCACCTATGTTGCAATTTTGCCCAGAAATTTTTCTGGTTTTGCACAGCATTTGTACAGTCTGCAAATGGCCAGAAAATTCCAGGTTTCAAGCTGTTCAAAAGGGCCATTTTATAGTAGCATTTGAGAGGGAATAATGGCTGAGAATTTCAACACTTTGAAGGCAGAAGAAGCTGTAAAAATTTCAGTTCATAACATGAAGGAAAATGAACCTAGCTAGAGTGAAATTTTAGAAGGTTCACTAGGGGAATTAAGTCTCTTGGAACCTTCCCCATCCCTTCTACATTTTCGGTCCATAAGATGTCTTTCACTAAGACATCTTGAACCTTCAAAGCCATAGCACTTCGCTGAATTTTCTGGAATGAAATTGGCTAGAACAAATTTAACCAACCTAATGAATTGAGAATTAGAAGAAATTAAAGATCAAGAAGAAATGAATTCTCTTAGAAATTTTTGAGTAGGGTAAAAGAATAGGATTAGAGTACTCCTATCATGTCTCCCCTAGGACAACATCTCTACTTTACCTTAAAGCTCTTAAGGCCAAAAGTACCACTTCCCAAGAAAAAATAAAATTTAATCATGCTAAAGCTCTAATGATGGAATTTGAGCCCATGACCTTAAAAATTAATTCCATAGCTCTAACCACTACACCACAACAACTCTTGTTCTTATTTTCTCTCTAAAATATTTTTCCTATTTAATCCTCAAGCTATCTTCCTATTTTCTTCTCAGGCAAAAATTACTATTTTGCCCTTCTTTCTCAATAATCATAACCAAGCCCTCTAGACTATAAAACACAAATCCAAAGCACATAAAATCATATAAAAATATATTTAAACATGCAATAAAACATTATATGCATCCCAACCCCCTTACTCTAAGGTTGGTTTCGACTGGGGTTTCACACATAATATGGCGTAGAACGAGACTTTCCACAGTTGAAGTGCAGGGAATCCTACACATTCTGTCATTTTCTTCTGAGGACTTAGGACAGTCCCTTGAACAAAAAGACAACTCATGACTGCAAGGAATTAGAACTCCCTTGCATGAGTCCATGTTGTACTTGGCCAGCATCTTGTCAATCTATATCACTTGGGATAATCCTAACATTCTCTGCTTCCTATTTCTATGAAGCTTAATCCCGAGAATATAACTGACTTGTCCCAAGTCCTTCATACTGAATTGACTAGATAGCCAAACCTTTGTAGATGACAATGAACTTACATCATTTCCAATAATTAGAATGTCATCCACATACAAGACAAGAAAAACCACATTAATGCTTTCAAATTTCCTGTACACACATGGTTCATCCTCGTTTTGAATAAAATCGTAAGACTTCACAGTCTCGTCAAAGCGAATGTTCCATGCTCTTGATGCCTACTTAAGTTCATAAACGGACTTCTTAAGCTTGCAAACCATATGTTCTTGGCCTTTAGTAACAAAGCCTTCCAGTTGGGACATATAGATGTCTTCGCTAAGATGGCCATTTACAAAAAAAACCGCCTTGACACCCATTTGTCATATCTCGTAGTCATAATGACATGTGATGGCAAGGAGAATACGGATGGACTTAAGTATGGCCACCGGGGAAAAGGTTTCCTCATAATCAATTCCCTCTTTCTGAGTATACCCTTTCGCCACAAGCCTAACTTTGAAGGTTTTCACATTTTCATCTACTCCCCTCTTCCTCTTGTATACCCACGTACACCCAATGGGTTTTATCTCTTCAAGTGAATCTACAATATCCAAACCTGATTGAAGTACATAGACTCAATCTCGGCTTTGATTGCTTCATGCCATAGATTTGCATCAGTATCAGCAATAGCCTCCTCGTATCTAGTGGGGTCTTATTCCTCGATGGTCGGAGACTAGCTCGAAAGCTTCTCCAGTCCATCTCTCTGGAACCCTAGACACTCTCCTACTACGATGAGGCTCTATTTGTACAGACTCTTGAGGTAGTGCCTCTTCTTGTTCCACAATCGGGTCAGAAGAAGTTGATCTCGAAGATAACATCTCCTCGAGTTCCAACCTAGTTGAACCTTTAGTGGAAGTATCGTGACCATCCTCTAAGTATCTAGCATTGGTACTAACCAATACTTTCTGCTCCTTAGGATGATAAAAGTAACCACCCTTTGTCCCTTTTGGATACCTAACAAAATAGCATAATTCTCAATTTGCTTCCAACTTGTCTCCCTTGACTAGTACATAAGCTGGATAACCCTATATCTTGATATGATTTAGACTTGGTTTACTCCCAATCCACATCTCATGGGGAGTCCTAGGTACTGACTTAGAATGCACCAAGTTCAGAATGTATGCCACTGTTTCCAGGGTGTATCCCTAAAATGATACTGGAAGAGTAGCATGAGACATCATGCTTCAGAATATTTCCGTCAATGTTCTGTTCCTTCTCTCGGCTACTCTGTTTTGCTGTGGTGTCCCCGGTGCAGAGAGTTGGGATACTATCCCATGATGTACCACTGAGTCCTTGAATTCACTAAGGAGGTACTCTCTACCACGATCCGATCGTAAGGTCTTGATCGAGTTTACCTGTCCGACGCTCTACTTCATCCTTAAACTCCTTGAACTGGTCAAAAGAGCCAGACTTGCATCTCATTAGATAAATATAACCAAACTTTGTACAATCATTCGTGAAAGTGATAAAGTACTCAAAACCCCCTCTAGTTGGTATAGACAAGGGACCACACACATCAGTACCTCCTTGGCTTTATCCGTCTTAGGGGTAAATGACCTTTTGGTCATTTTCTCCATCAAGCAGGATTCATATTGAGGCCAATTTTCCAATCTCAATGAGCCCAAAGGCCTATCATGGATTAACCTCTGAATCCTGGTTGAGTTTATATGACCCAATCTCAATTGGACTCATATTGAGTCCAATTTTCCAATCTCAACGAGCCCAAAGGCCTATCATGGATTAACCTCTGAATCCTGGTTGAGTTTATATGACCCAACCTTAGATGCCAAAGATAATATTCATTGACATTGGACTTTCTCTTCCTTGTTAAAGGTTCAGATTGAGTGTCATTTAATTGATTGTTAATATGGTATAAGAAAAATAGATTTTCATACATGTGCCCAGTACATAAAATTGCTCCATCTCTACTGATAGAAATGAAGGCTTAAGAAGGGGAAAAACACAAGGCCCGCAGCGGAAATAAAAGCAAAAAAACTGGAAAAACTGATGAACAGGGGAACCAAACAGAGTCGGCGCCAGCTCTGGTAACCCTAGTCGGCGCTGGTTGCGCTCTGTACTAATTCCGAGGTTAAAAAATTTTACCTCTTTTCCTCGTTCAAAGAATTGGCTGGACCGGAATGTGTGCAACCGGGGTAGGTACGCTGGAGGAGACCTCTGATGTGATTCTTGCAAATCTCCTACTCCATCTGTGCATGTATGTGTACGTCAAACTCTCGATCTTCTAGCATATGGCCTGCCTAATTCCATTTGGTAAACAACTAACAGAACTAAGGAATATTTTCTGGAGAGAGAGAGAGAGAGAGAAAGAGAGAGAGACGTCTGGTTCTTTTCACAGCGAAGAAGCCATAAAAAACCATGTTATTTTCAATCTTCCTATTTAACCTAAATAAAACCCAGGTTAAACTGAACTGGGCCATTGGACTATTAGTTTAACCTTTTGGACTAAATTAATTATTCTAATTAGAACCAACTAATTGGCCCAACAAATAATTAATTTCTCAGCCCAAATAAACTAGTCCAATTAACAAGCCTATATTAGTTTAGTCTCAAGTTAATCTTTAATTATTTAAAATGGGCTAAAGCCCTGAATAATTAATTAACCTATCAAACTAATTTCATTAATTCACTCTCTCCATGGACCTTTATTTTATTCTAGCCCAATAATTAAATCAGACTATTTAAATAAAATAAATTATATTCAATTTAAGATCAATTCCTTAGCCCATATTTAATTAGGACTCACGGTCTATACTGGGGACCAAAAGACACACCGCATTAGTTACTAAAATGACCAAAATATCCTTGCCATATAAATAGTTGTATTTTGTATTTTGAATATTTCCTAATATCACTATAAGGAAACATTGACCCCAAGGACAATGCTGCGTTAGCAAAGTCTCCGACCTACAAGTGTAATGACTAAAATACCCCTCTATACATCGTCGTACATTTAGAGAGAAAGAAGTATACTAACACCTCTCTAAATGACATCTACCATCCTTAGGCTTCTAGTCCAATGATCCACGATTTCTTGGATTGTTTCCACTTTCCAAGGGAGCTACCCTAATGCAAACATCTAAGTCATGTTTCCCAGGGTCTTGGATATTTAGATCATTCAGACAACCATAAGGGGTGACATAATATAGAAACTATCTTATACAAGTCTGTCTTAACTAACTAGTCACATCTACCCAACATACAAGTGTATTGGCCTTACGATAGAACCTCAACTATAGCATATCACAGTACATACTTCTAGCTTCGTCAGACCACCAACTCATACTCAAGTCGTAGAGTACTAGTCCATGCTGTAGTAGTAGTAATCTAGGTTTCTATCATATAGTACTTTTAAAAAACCACAATTACAGGTCCTGTTCTACGTATTCGAAATACGCTTATGTCATAAAATGAGTGGACTACTCACTAGCTAAAGGTAAGTCATTCCCCATTTGAATTCACAATATAATAACCTAGACATGATGAGATTCCCATTATCATCAATCAGTTAAGAACGAACGTTTATGTGTTAAGTAACCCGTGATCTATACCTTACTGTGAAAGACCTCCATTCACATGGACCACTTACTTAAACACAATAGGTCTTTTTCAAATGTAATTGTGCACGACTCCAAATTCTAAAAGGAACTTCCGGAGCCAGACTGCTTTCTTGGATGCCTCCGAAGTTGCCATATACTCAGCTTCCATAGTTTAGTGAGCAATGTAAAATTACTTGAAACTCCTCCATGAAATAGCTCCTCCAGATAAGATGAAGGTATATCCACTAGTGGATTTTCTCTCATCCTTATCCGCTTGGAAGTTTGAATTTGTGTATCTTGTAGGAACTAAGTCATCAGACCTAAAAACCAGCATATAATCTCTCGTTCCCTTAAGGTACTCGAGAATATGCTTTATAGCTTGCCAATGAACCTTCCCAGAGTTTGACTGATATCTGCTTACTAAGCCTACAACAAAGCAGATATCTGGACTAGTACACAACATGGCGTACATGAGACTTTCTACAGCCGAAGCATAGGGAATCCTACTCATTTTATCCTTTTCTTCTTGGGACTGTCTTCTTGAGACTTAGGATAGTCCCTTGAAGAAAAAAATAACCCATATCTGTAAGGAATTAGAGCTCCTTTACATGAGTCCATGCTATACCTAGCCAGCATCTTGTCAATGTATGCCACCTGGGATAATCCTAACATTCTCTACTTTCTATTTCTAAGAAGTCTAATCCCGAGAATGTAGCTGGTTTTTCCCAAGTCCTTCATACTGAATTGACTAGACAGCCAAACCTTTATAGATTACAATGACCCTAAATCATTTCCAATTAGTAGAATATCATCCACATACAAGACAAGAAAAACCACATTAATGCCTTCAAATTTCCTGTACATGCATAGTTCATCCTCATTTTGAATAAAATCAAAAAACTTTACAGTCTCATCAAAACGAATGTTCCATGCTCTCGATACCTGCTTAAGTCCATAAATGGACTTCTTAAGCTTGCAAACCATATGTTCTTGACCTTCAGCAATAAAGCCTTCTAGTTGGGATATATAGATGTCTTCGCTAAGATGGCCATTTAAAAATACCGTCTTAATATCCATTTGCCATATCTCATAGTTATAATGACATGCGATGGCAAAGAGGATACGGATGGACTTAAGCATGGCTACTGGGGAAAAGGTCTCCTTATAAGGATTTCCCTCTTTCTAAGTATACCCTTTCACCACAAACCTAACTTTGAAGGTTTTCACCTTCCCATCTACTCCATTCTTTCTCTTGTATACCCACGTACACCCAATCAGTTTTATCTCTTCAGGTAAAGCTATAAGATCCCAAACCTGATTGAGGTACGTAGACTCAATTTCGGCTTTCATTGCTTCATGCCATAGATTTGCATTGGCATCAGCAATAGCCTCCTCGTATCTAGTGGGGTCTTGTTCCTGATGGTCGGAGACTAGCTCGAAAGCTTCTCCAGTCCATCTCTCTGGAACCCTAGACACTCTCCCACTACGACGAGGCTCCAATTGTATAGGCTCTTGAGGCTGTGCCTCTTCTCGTTCCACAATCGGGTCAGAAGAAATTGATTCCAAAGATAACTTCTTCTCCAATTCCAACCTAGTTGAACCTTTTGTAGAAGTACTCTGATCATCCTCTAAGTATCTAGCATTGGTACTTACCAATACTTTCTACTCCTTAGAATGATAAAAGTAACCACCCTTTGTCCCTTTTGGATACCTAACAAAATAGTATAATTCTGATCTTGGTTCTAATTTATCTCTCCTGACCAATACATAAGCTGGACAACCTTATATCCTGAGATGATTCAGACTTGGCTTACACCCAGTCCACATCTCATGGGGAGTCCTAGGTAATGACTTGGAAGGCACCGAGTTCAGAACGTATGCCGCCCAGGGCATATCCCCAAAAAGACACTGGAAGAGTAGTATAAGACATCATGCTTCAGACTATTTCCATCAATGTCTTTTTCCTTTTCTTAGCTACTCCGTTCCGTTGGGTGTCCCCGACGCAGAGAGCTAGGATACTATCCCATGATGTACTATGTAGTCCTTGAATTCACCCATGAGGTACTCTCCACCACGATCCGATCGTAAAGCCTTAATCAATTTACCTGTCCGATGCTCCACTTCAGCCTTAAACTCATTGAACTTGTCCAAAGAGTCAGACTTGCGTCTCATCATGTAAATGTAACAAAATCTTGTACAATCATCCGTGAAAATGATGAAGTACTCAAAATCCCTCTAGCTGGTGTAGACAAGTGACCACACATATAATTGTGAACAAGACTCAATACCTCCTTAGATCTATCCGTCTTAGGGGTAAATGACCTTTTGATCATCTTTCTCATTAGGCAAGACTCATATTGAGGCCAATTTTCCAATCTCAATAAGCTCAAAGGCCTATCATGGATTAACCTCTGAATCCTGGTTAAATTTATATGACCAATCTTAGATGCCAAAGATAAGATTCATTGACATTGGTCTTTCTCTTTCATGTTAAAGGTTCAGATTGAGCATTATTTAATTGATTGTTAGTAGGGTTTAAGAAAAACAGATTTTCATACATGTGCCCAATACATAAAATTTCTCCATCTTTATTGATAGAAATACCAGAATGGAAAGATACAGAATATCCTTCATTTATTAGTTTCACAACTGAAATTAAATTCTGTCGAAATCCAGGTACATATAAAATATCTTTCAAAACCACTATTTTATTACAATAAAAAACAAGATCTAGCTCTCGCACTGCAAGGGCCCAAACTTGTACTCCATTTCCCACACGTAGTCCATGGTCACCCTTCTGGAGTCTTCTGATCTTTCTAAGCCCTTGCAAGGAGTTACAGATGTAATCAGTGGTTCCCGAATCAACAATCCAAGTGGAAGTTGATCCAACAAGTAATATAGACTCTAGATAGAAAACAATACCAGTGGGGTTCTTCTTGGCTTGAAGATCTGGACATTCCTTTTTTCAGTGTCCCTTCAATCCATATTTGAAGCACTTGCCATTGAGTTTGTCTTTGGGCTGGGTCTTGGGATTGGCCGCTGCGTTCCTCTTCTTCTTCTTGAACTTCTTGGGCTTAGGCCCAGTTCTAAAAGATGAAGCCTTAGAAATTATAGCCTTAGATTGTGGCTTCATGACCTTCTCTGCCATCTAGAGCTCTTTCATCAACTCAGTTAAACTCATGTTTAACTTGTTCATGTTGTAATTCAACTTGAACTGAGTAAAGGAACCCGGTAGAGATTCGAGAACCATGTCCACTTGGCTCTCAGGGTCAATGATAGCCCCTAAGATTTCTGTCTCCTCAAAAGCAGCAATCATTTTGAGTATATGCTCTCTGACTGATGCTCCCTCAGCCATCTTAGTGTTTATAATAGTTCGAAGAGCCTTCTACCTTGCGGGCCGGCTCTTATCTGTGAATATATTAGCTAATAATTGAGTTATATCATACCCAGTGGTCATGTGCTCATGTTTAGACTGGAGCGCATTAGACATAAAGGCCAACATGTAACAACGAGCCATCTCGTCGGCCTTCTTCCATGCCTTCTCAGCCTCACGTTTTTCGGCGGTGGGATCTTCCCCGATAATAGGACAGGTTTCGTAAGGGACATACTTATACTCCTTAGCTGTGAGTATTATGTCTAGGTTCCTCTTTCAATCCATATATTTTGGTCCC
The DNA here is from genome assembly GCA_026120185.1 of Voacanga thouarsii. NCBI lineage: Eukaryota > Viridiplantae > Streptophyta > Magnoliopsida > Gentianales > Apocynaceae > Voacanga > Voacanga thouarsii. Next base: position 13,796 of record JANUWF010000142.1, read on the forward strand.
ATTAGCTTATTCTCTTTGAGAATAACGACCAATAGACTAAAAGAACCTCCCACCATTTCTAAAAAATCGAAAATAAAAAAAAAGAATTTAGTTTGTGAAAATAAAACAAATATGTGCACTTTATCCTTATTATCAAAACTGATAATAATTAATTTGGCTCTTAGAAAAACTGATATAGCTTCTTGGGAAGATTAACAGTCCGCTAAGTTAAGTGTGTTGACCATCACAAATTAATTTCCCTTCTAGGTAATGATTTAGAAGATAACTCCATCGATGGGATGGCCATTTTTTCTCATTTCCTATGGACATACCACGTACTATGACCTCTAACGAAGGGTTGGCCAATCATAGTACGTGACCCAGGTTATTAATTACATCCTTCCATTAGATCTAGATCGATGTGGTATCCCCATCCTATACGGGTTCACTCTCAGGGTGACGTGAGGTGACCCACGATCTCTAATGATGATCGTGATGGAAGCCGTAGGGCCGTTAGAACCCCTCTCCCACTTAGTCTTTTAAAACAAAGGTTTTCTGAAAAATATCATTTTGAAAATTTCCATTAAGTTTTCCTTTTAACTCAAAAATAAAATGTCTAAATCCATTAAAATCTCTATGTCAAGGTATATATCCTTTGAGAGATTTTTCCACGGACTAATTTTATTCAAGTTAAAAAACTTAATGATTTCAAAAAATTTCTAATTAAAACTTTCTAGAGACTTCGGTCTCAAGTTTATTTGACAAAACAATTTTTCTTTATGCTAAAATAAAACAAAATGGCTTTCTATTTTAACTTACAAAAATATCTAAATCCAATATATTTTCTATGTCAATGATTAAATCCTTTGAGAAAATATATAAGGATTAATTTTTGTTCAAGTTAAAATAACCCTTTAATTTGTAGAAAAACGTTTTCTTTATCAAAAATATTCCCAAAGACTTTGGTCTTTGAGAGACCGTGCACATAGCTACTTAAAAAAAAAAAAAGCATGCTAGAAAACAGTAGACGTTTTCATGCTTTTCTATTTTTTAAACCTAAGTACCCAGATAATAGAATTAAACACATTAATTAATTAATGGTCTTGTTTAATCCTAAAATCCTTTACTAATATTTTTCATGCAAAATATTCCATGAATATTAACTATTTCAAAAATATTAACTTTGCCTGGTATGGACCCCAAAACAAAAAGGAAAACGCAACAAAAATTACAAGGAAAAAATTAGTTGAGACAGAGTATGTGATACTAAGTTACCTAGAAGATAGGGATTCATGGATTGGGAAAGAAGTGGGTCTACTTTAATTCTCCATGATGCCAAGAGAATAATTAGTTATGATAAAGTTTGGATACCTCAAGATCATGTTTGTCTAACCAATGGCTCGAGTTACATAAATCTACATCCTTGACATGTATATATTTTTATTTCATTTTATTTTTCATTTTATTTGTTTTTCACTTTATTAAGTCGGTTAAGCAATGAAAGAAAGATGATTAATGTCTACTTGTTCCTTGAGGATCGACACTCGTTTGAACCCTATGCTCGGTTAATGATCAGTACGCTTGCTCATATGTATGATTTAGGTTGAACATTTTAATTTAAACTTGATTAGGAATGTGCTTAGTTTTTGTATGATTTTTACAACCAAGTCCGTACACATTAAGTTTTTGGCGCTGTTGCTGAGGAACAATAGCATGAAAGCTTGGATTTTGTTGATTTAACCATATAAATATGTAAATATGTAAATTTGTAGATATGTAAGATATGTATAATTGTTTTTTTCACAAAAATGTGCTATATTTTGTATTTCATGTATTCTTGTATACCCTTGTAACCTAACGTGACCTACTAACTTTGACTATGTTCTTTTTACTAACTTTTCAACCTTGTAGTTTTGTCTTTAATCATTAATTATGTATCTAACTTGCTTCTTGTTTTCTTAAGTGTTACCCTTGGTACATGACCCGAAAATTCGAAGGCGAGATAGTAGATTTTGACTCTAAAATCGAGAGGACATTATCAAAAATCCGCCGGACAATTCAGAAGAGCATGATCGTCGAGATGGATGGTGCTCAACAGAACAATGCTGGAAATAACAGGAGAGTTATGGATGACTTTGTGAAACCTGCAATCTCGAGCACAAGCTCGAGTATCACTAGACCTATGATAGATGCAAACAATTTTGAAATAAAGCCCAACATTATCCAAATGGTGCAAAATATAGTTCAATTTGACGGGCTACTTGAAGAGGATCCTAATGCTCACTTAGCTAGTTTTCTTGAGATTTGGGATACTTTCAAGAGGAATGGTGTTTCTAAAGATGCCATTAAGTTAAGACTTTTTCCTTTTTCCTTAAAATATAGAGCTAAATCTTGGTTAAAGTCCTTACCTACAAGTTCCATCACAACTTGGAATGCCCTAACTGAAAAATTTTTGGCCAAATATTTTCCTCCAGCTAGGACAGCAAAACTTAGGAATGAAATCTTTGCCTTCCAACAATTAGATTCTGAGCCCTTATATGAAAGTTGGGAGAGATTTAAGGAGATGTTAAGAAAATTCCCACACCACAGATTTGAGCTGGGAATGCAAATGCTTATCTTCTTGAATGGCCTCACGTTCGCAACACGACAAATGGTCGACCTTTCTGTAGGGGGTTCCATCAATCATAAGACCCCAGGAACAGGTATTTGAGCTTATTGAAAATTTGGCTTCTAATAACTATTCTTGGAGAAGTGCAAGGTTAAAAGCTCATGTGCAAGGAGTGCACAAAGTGGATGCTTTGGTAACATTAGAGGCTAAGATGGACGCCTTAACTCAAAAGATGGAATAGATGGTGATGCCTCAAGGCTAGGTTTGAAACGTCAATTGTGATTTCTGTGGAGGACACCCCAATCATGAATGCCAAAATATGGGGTCACTCCAAGAAATATCGGAACAAGCGGCCTTCGCAGGTAATGTTCGATTAGGTAACAACCCTTGTAGCTCTACCTATAATCTTGGTTGGCGAAATCACCCTAATTTCTCTTGGAGCAATAGGAATCAACCTAGGCAAGGTTCTTTCAATTTTGGCGAAAATTAAAGGAACCAAAACCCTATGACCAACACTGCAGCACCTCCAAAACCACCATTGGAATAGTTGATTGGCCAATTGGTAAGTACCACGGAAACTAAGTTCCAAGAAGTCGATGCAACAACAAGGAACTTAGAGGCTTCCATATGCAATTTGGAGAACCAAATTGGTCAACTAACCAAACTCTTGGGAGATCGTCAAGCGGGGACCTTACCAAGGAATACTGAGGAAAATCCACGGGATCACAGCCGTGGAAAACATTGAAGCAGTCTTACTTTCCTTTACTTTCAGTTTTTGTGATTAAGACAATTTTGTTATTTCTATCGTTTTGATTGATTAATTAGAGTACATTATTCAGCATTATTGTACGTTTCGCATTTTTACTTTAAAAAAAATGGAGAACCGGACAGAACCGAGCCGGCGCCGACTCTAAGATCTCGGACCGGCACTAATTCCTGTCGGGTGAAGCATAATTTAAGGGCCATTTTGGCCACTTTTCCTTCAAAATCTCCATTCTCCCTCTCAAATTCTCTCAAGCCCGCCCGGCTTCACATCCCTCACTTCCCAAAAATTTGATTTTGCAACTCCTAAACACATCTATAACGTCTATTGACTTCTCTTTTGATGATCCTACGGATCAAAACTCTCAAAATCTTAAATTTTTCATAAGACCATCACATTCAATCCACAAGCAAGGAGCTTAAATTTCTACAAAAGGCTTGCATCTTTTGCTTGCCCATGCATACAAGAGTATAAAGGTATGATTTTTATTTCATTCCTACGGGTAAAATGATGGAGATGATTTTTTTTTTTTTTTAATTTTAGGGACACTTTTGGCCGAAATTTGGGATTGTGTATGCTATGATTGAATTGTGCATTACTCATTGAGCTTCATAAGTTGGACTAGATTAGGAGTAAATGGCTATTTGATACTGAACTCATGTACATGATCATTCGGGGCTTCATGCATACAGCTATGGCTAGAATTGTGGCTATTAGTGATACTTGAAAGTATGGAACGTGCATTATTGATCACATGATACCATGATACTGCCTTCATTCACATGATCATGTTTACTAGCATGCTTTGAGGATATCAACACATTTATGCTTTACAGTGAACTTTACATGTATTATGCAGGTTGTGTTGTATTGATTGAAGGTGATTGATTGAATTGGTTGTTGGAGTGGATATACATTGAAGGAGTTTGGGTTTTATGGATTATGAGATTGGTTGAGGGTTATGTGAGATTTGAGGAATATCTATGCAGGGGTAGCGATCCTATTTTCAGTCTTTGAGCTTACTTGTTCTCTCTTCCTATTCCCCTATCCCTTACTTGATATCATGTCTAGAGCGAGGGGTCAGTCTTCTAAAAGGGAAAGAACTTCCTCTTCCTCAGCCCCTTCATCTATTGATCCTTTGTCCCTAAGACCTACTGAGTTTATAGATGCATCTTGTGAGGAATGGTACAGTAAGAAAGCCTCTAATAAAATTATTGTCGAGCGTACTTTCTCACCCACCTTAGACCATGCACTCAAATTGGGAATGATGTTTAGACGGCTAGGATGGGGGTCGATAGTATAATTGAAAGGGAAGTACTGTCCCATGCTTATTAAGGAATTCTATGCTAATATGACGGATAAGAGCAATAAACATCTTCCACATATTGAAACAAGAGTGAAAGGAGTTCCCATTATCATCACTCAAAACCAATTAGCTAACCTCCTCCAAGTTTTTAACGATGATACTTGGCATGGGATTGATGTGAATAATCAAAAGATTCTTTCTGACCCGAATTGGGATGTTAGAGGGACTAGAGCTACCCCTTACATAAGCATAATGCCTTCCAAGCTAATAGCTTATATTCCAATAATGATTTGGCAGCCAACTTTCGAGCTCTAGTCTACATGTTAAGGTTCAATGTTATACCTCGTGCTAGTGGTTTCAATGAGACTAGACTAATTGACACTTATATTTTGCATCGAATGATGAACACATTACCTATCCCTCTTGCACTCTTGATCATCCAATCTATTCGAGAGGTTGTTCATCACCGTCTCTCCATAAAAGCCTTTGTTTTTCCCTTGGTTATAATGAAAATTCTAAAAGACTTTGGTGTGAGTCTTGAGGGAGAACTCATAGAGGCTACCACTGAGCATGATATGGTCGCTGAGCAAACTCTTATGAGTTGCGGGTACAAGTACAACCAATAGTTGAAAAAGTGGCTAACTCCCTTCAAGGTCGGACATCCCGGCAGGTAAGGCCACCTACAGTGGAGGAGGAGCACCCACCACCACCAGCACGTGCACGGGCTAGTAGTTCTTAGTCCCACTCCTGGACTGACTTTGAGACTACCGTGCTGGGGCGACTCGATCAGCAAATGGCAGTACTCCTACGCTTGCAAGGTACTATGGAGGACATGGCAAGACGGCAAGCTACCATGGAGAAGCAGTTAGCCGAGTTGAGGCAGCATTCTTCTGGGCCACATGGTGGTGCGAGTACCTCTACACTAGTTGAGGATGATAATGATGAGGAGGGCTGATGATTTTTCTCGAGCACTCCTATTTTTCCTCTCTCTTTTATTATTATATTTTTTTAGTTAGATTTTGTTTTTTTTTTCGTGTACACTTTTCTTTCTTTTGTTTTTGATTTATTTTCCTCTTCTAGTTTTTACGCTTTGGTGTGTTTTCCTTTGTATTGTTCTTTTTAGGCACTTTGCAATGCTTCATTCTTCAAGCATTCCACTCTTGTACAACACATTGCCAACTGAATGGAAGTATGTTTTTCTTATCTGTTCTCTTTTATATTTTTGGTCCCATGGTATTGTTGTTATTGTTATATTTATTTGGCCATTGAGGACAATGTCCAATTGACAAGTCTTTTATACATATTCTTTAGCCTTCTTGGGAGTAAATTTTTGTGTGAAATTTTTCAAATTTTTCAGAAATTCTTGAGATTTCAAGCTGTATTTTTTAATGTTGTCTTTATGATGGATTATATAGCATACGTTGTAGATCATTTATGGCTTATGCATGACTTTTTGCACTCACTTGGACAAACTAGTTCTTGATCAAATGCTGTACATTGTTCTTAAACCTTATTTTTCTACTAAAATTCATAGAGCATTCTAGAACTTACTTGAATACCTCTCGAGGTGAAATAAGAAAGACAGTCATGATTTAACTTAGGGAGGACAATATTAGGCCTTCTTTGGATAGTTTGAGTTTTTCAAGCCTACCTATTGTTATATTATCCCTAGTGCCTATTTTAAGCCTAAATTGTTGATTTCTTTCATTAAAACCCGTCACACTATTTTGTCCATTGCTTGGTGCTGAGAGTTTGAATGATTTTCCAAATCGTTATGCTCTTGATGGATGAAAGTATATGTATGAGAATGTTGAGGAAGAATGTTGGGATAAAGATCATGACTTGTTACTTTCAGTCATGGATCAATAACAAGTTGAGTTGGAAAGAAAAAGGGAAGAAAACAAACGGCTACGACAAAAGAGAGATTGAAAACAAGAAAAGAAAAGAAGAGCAGCAGTAAGAGTGAGAAGAAAAAAAAGGAGTTGAAAAAGAAAAAGAAAGAAAGAGAAGTGAAAAGATTTATTGAAAGAAATGAAGAAATAAAAGATCACAAAAGGAATGGTGATTGAGCTGAGAAAAAAAAAGTTAAAGTTCATATAAAGTACTTGACACCATTGCTGGAAAATTTGAGTGATGTTGTGAGAGAAATAAAAAAAGAGTTGAAAGAAAAAAAGGGAAAAAATGCAGGATTTGCTTGAGTGGAATTGTAATTGCTATATAAGGTAATGGTTTGTTGGATTTTTGGAATAGGAGAGCAAGAAGAGTTGGAAATTATTGATTCATTTTTTATGCGTTTAGATTTGGGCATAAAAATCATACAAAAACTAAGGATATTCCCAATCAAATTTAAATTAAAACGTTGGACCCAAATCACACATATGAGCAAGCGTACTCATCATTACTGAGCATAGGGTTCAAACGAGTGTCGATCCTCAAGGAACAAGTAAACATTAATTACCCCTCTTTCATTGTTTAACTTACTCAACAAAGTGAAAATCAAATAAAAAGGAAAACTAAAAAGAAAAGAAAATAAAAATATGTACGTGTCAAGGATGGAGAAGTATGCCACTCAACCCATTGATTAGACAACCATGATCTTTAAGAACTTAACCATTATCCTTATCAATCATTCTCTTGGCACCATGAAGAATTAAGGTAAATTAGCATCACTTGGTCTGTCTCAACTAATTACTACATTCTAGACAAATTAGTATCACTTTATCTGTCTCAACTAATTCATCCAAAAGATGCATTAAACACAATCCTTAATTAAATTTCCGTGGTCTAGCAAATTAAAAATATGAAATTAATCAATGAATCATTGGTCTGACAAACATCAATTAATCTTTAATTACTAAATCCTCAGCAATTAACCTCTTTGGTCTAGCAAGTTAACAGCTAATGAATGCGAAAATTAATCAATTGCAACCATCATCAACCTCTTTGGTCTAGCAAGTTAACAATAGACACAACCAACTAATCTCGGAATATGCCTAAGTAATTAAATACCAAGAAGAACAATCAATTAATCAAAAAATCAAATAACTTCAAGAATCATGATTATCTAAACAATGTCAAATTACAATAGAGCAATTAAAACATCATTGTAAAGAAAAAGAAAACAAAGTAAAAGAAAGAACTCATAGACAAGCCTCCTTCTTATTCCTTCAAAAACCTTCTTGTATAACTGTAACACCCTACTACCTAGGCCCATCAGGGCTGGGGATGTCGCCCCGTCCAGAGGACAAGGGGTCTTTATAACTAGGTTACATAAAAAAAAAAATAAAATAAAGACTTTAAAATTAAACTTATTACAACCCAAAAGATAAGTATTGGAACAAATCCAAATAAACTGTTTGAAACAATCTCTCAAAACATCACATAAAGTAAATAACATGAGTCTTCAAAGCATAGGCAACAATCTAGCTAATGACCTCCACAGTAGGATCTTCCTGAAAACATGGCGTAAAAGGGTGGTGAGATAAGAATCTCAATATGCCGGTATGTGCTTTGAGTGTTTCGGGTAAAATAATTCATGTATGCAAGTTGTAAAAGTTTCATAAGAAAAAGGTGCTGGCAAGCAATAAATAAGTGTTGAAAATAAAGAGTGGCGTTTCACTTTTCAAACCATACAGGTGCACAATAAATATAACCACTCAAATGGATAGCCATCGGTTACCACACGTTGGGCCCCATGACTAGATAACAGTCAGAATGCCACACTTTGTGCAAGCTGACAAAAGGTATGTGTACAACCTACTGGGTGAGATACTCCTCCATCTCTACACCCAAACTTACCGGTTGTCCACTCTGGAACACACAGTCCACTTGACTGAAACTTGCTAGCTCGGACCGATATGACCTACCGGACTGGCATCCTACCCAGGAAGGACTCACCCCTCAGAGTTGGCCACCTACTGAGAGACATACCCTAACCCTTCAAAGACTAGTCCTGGTGGTCTACCCTTATTGAGTACTCAACGTTGATTGTTCCACTTGGGAGAAAATTGATCACACTTTGCTTTATTTGGAAATAGCAATTAAGGGTTTCTAAAAGTCTTGTCAAAGTTGGGTTTTAGAAAAAATTTAGCATTTTGTGTAAAACTACTTGTTTAACTTTCAAATGATTTTCTTGACTGAAATAAAAAGGAAAAACAGTCCTTAATTGCCTTCACAAAATAAATTCCATATACATCATGTTTGGCTTGCCACAACAACTTTTTGGTCTTTACAAAACTCCATGCTGGAGCTTACCTGATTCTTTGCTTGCTCAACTCAAACGTCTTCCAAGGCTGTCCTAACCCTGCCTGGGGTAAACACAAAACATAGGGTTACATTCGAGCTATACCTGCCCTACATAAATAATTTCTTAACTCAACTAGCTACAACCATGACTTTCCATGACCCTAATGTCCTATGCTTTAAGGCTAGACGCCAAAGAATTTTATAGAATAAGTCTAGTTTAATAAGTTAAAATAACTTAGGGTTCTAAAATAATTGCTAATAAAATATAGAATCAATTAATAATTCTTGAGTGTTATTTTTAATAAATAAACTAAGGTTTGAATATTAAGTCCTAAATAGTATTAATAAATGGTGATTTAAAAATAGCTTTATTATAAATAAATATTTAATTACAAATAACCTTTAATTAATTTTTAAATAGATAATAAATAATTAGTAATAAATAAAATTAATAATGAATGAATTATTTTAAATTTTAATTAATAAATAATAAATAGATTTTAATATAAATAATATTTTATTTATTGTAAAGGATTTATTACTATATATATTATTTTTAATAAAAGATCTCATTTATTTGATAAAGAAAATATTAATATTTTAATTAATAAACCACTCCAAATCTCCCTAGAGTTTCGAATTTTATAGAGAAAAATATAGTAGTATTCTATTCAAGTAATAAAATAAAAATAATCTAGACTTAACAAGAAAATACTTTTTCACCATGATTTTCCTATTGCTAGAAAAGATTCATGATCACATGCTCCATCATCAAACAATATATTAATCCATTCATGAATATACACTTGAACTATCTCACCATCACATGGCCAAAATCCTACTAAGCATAATCATCAATCATGGTTTCCATGGAAAAATAAGAACATAAAAGCCTAATCACCGTTGGTGTCATAATATCTAATCATGCTTCAAACCTCCATAAAATTCATTAAGCATGAAGAACATACATTGATTCGAAAAGAAAACACATACACCCTAGTCATATACAACAATCATCATGTCCTAACCCCAATCCCTTTGTGCATGTACTCAATCCCTTATCCATATTTCATTCTTCCTATCAATATCTAAGAGACATGAATACTGAATTAAAAGAAGGATTAAAGGAAAATACTTGATTTGATGAACACTTCGATGAAGAAATTAAGAAGGTCCACGCGATTGAGAGCCTTGAATGATCCAACGAAACAAACGATCATGGTTGATGGTTAATCAACCATTTCGGTTAGAACGGAGAGAGAGAAAGAGAGAGAGAGCATTAGTAAGGTATAGTCGAATGAAAAAGGATGAACAAGAAGGTTGTTCTTGACTCACCTTGTTGATGTTCTTGAGACCTTCAAAGAAAAGTTAATTTTGATCCGCTCGAAAATTCTTGTTTGTGAGGTTTTGTGTAATAAATACCAGAAATGAAGTTTAAAGATTAGATGGAAGTGATTTGGAGTATTTGAGAGTGATTGGAGGTGTTTAGAGTAGGGTTAGGCTTCAAGAAGGTTAGTGTGTGTTCTTCGTGTTCTAAGTGAAAATGGAGAGAATTTGGAAGAAATGCTGCACGAATTTTGGTAGAGGGCTGGCCAAATGGTATGGAGTGAATGAGAGTTTCAGATTTCAGCTTGTGTGAGAGAGAGAGATCAGATTTTATTTGAAATTCAAATGGAGGAAATGGTGGAGATGTTTAAGGTAAGAGATTAGCTAATAGTGTTTGTTTAATGAAGGTTTCTATGCTCTCCATTGGTGCCAGTAGAACAAGGTGGTCTTGCTGAAATGATTGAAGGTTAATGTTGCTCCAAGGCTGGCTGAAATTCAGTCTTAAAGGGCAGAGGAAATTCTGGTTTATTTGCTTAATTCAAGAGTGTTTTAATGGAGTAAAATGCTGGAATTATTTGAAGTTCAAAAAGAGTTTGAATGGAGTGATCTTAGGAGTGTTTTGTGGTGTGGCTATGGAGTCCATATGCTCAGGGTGAGTGTGGGATTAATGGTGTTCAGTCTACAGCTGAGCAAGGTTCAATTTTACAGAGGTTGAAGGTGATTCTCGGCCTAGGCTAGAAAGAAGCAAAGCTGGAAAAAATTCTGGTTTCATGGTTCAAGAGTTTCGAAGGTTGATGAAGGATTTTGTGCAGAATTTGCTGCACTTCTCCTACCCGATTTGCAGCTGTTTCTTGAGAGGGTTTGAGGGTCTTTATAAGGTGGTTTTCCAGCCTTCTTCCTAGAGAAATACAGAGAGGTTTTGCTGGCTTGAAGGTGAATCAATGCACCTTCATTTACTTGGTTGAAAGCTGCGAAATGCCCACAATTTTTTTCTGGTTTGGTGCTGTTTGTGCAGTCCAAAAATTGCACAGATTTTCCAGCCTTCAAGCCTCATGAAATGACCATTTTTCTGGTAGAAAATGAGTGGGTTTACTGGTTTAATTTTTCGAGGAAATGGCCTGCAAAAATTCTGGTTAATTTCCATATTTTCCTTTACTAGAAGATGAACAACATGAAGGTGAGTTTGAAGGAGCTATCATGGTGATTTATTTTCTCTTGGAAACCCTTCCTATTTCTCCTCCTATTTTCGGCCAACTTCCCATCCTCCACAGCTGATTTTCGAAATTCAAGGTGGAGGAATTATCACAGAATTTTTTTTTTTGGAATTTAAAAGAAAAGATTTAATGGATTTGAATTATAAAGGTGTTAGGACAAGCTAGTGATAATAAAAAGGACAAGAATTCCTCTAGAATTCTTTTTAGGACATGAGGATAATATTTGGACATTCTCTTCATGTCTCCCCTAAGACAACATTCCTATTTTTATGGAATGCAAGAAAACAAAAATTCAAACTTAGTTAAGATAATCATGACAAAAGCTTAAATGATGGGATTTGAACTCATGACCTTAGAAATTAATTCACAAAGCTCTAACCACTTAACCACACTGAGTCTTGTTCTTATTTTCTCACCCACATATTCCTCTTGTTTAATTCCCATGCTATCTTCCTAATTTGACCTCAAGCAAAATTACCATTTTACCCCTCCTACTCGATAAGTATAACTAAGTATTTTAACCTATAATCCACAACTCTAAAGCACATAAAATCATTCAAAAACATATATATTCATGCAAAATAATATGATATGCATCCCGACCCCCTTACTCTAGGGTTGGCTTTAGGTGGGGTTTCACATCCTCCCCTCCTTAGGAGAATTTCGTCCCGAAATTCAGATGCACCTTTATTTCAGATCGGGATACTTCCGCTTTACCCATTCTTCTATTTCCCATGTGGCATCTCGCGTGCCATGATACTCCCACTGTACTTTTACCATCGGAATCTGCTTGTTCCGGAGAGTCTTGATACTTCGGTCCAATATCTTTATGGGTTTCTCCACATAGCTCAGGTTGGGTTGTAGCACTAACGGCTCATCGTTCAACACATGTATCGGCATTGTACTTCTTCAACTGTGATACATGGAATACGTCGTGAATTCCCGTCAACCCATCTGGCAACTCCAATCGGTACGCCACCGGCCCAATTTTCTCTTTTATTGGAAACGGACCCAAATATCTCGGATTCAGCTTTCCCCCTTTCGGATGTTTCGGGATTCCCCTATTTGGTGTCAGTTTTAAAAATACACTGTCTCCCACCTGAAATTCTAACATTCTCCGCCTATTATCTGCATAACTCTTTTGTCGACTCTGGGCTACTTTCAACCTTTCCCTAATTAACTTGACCTTGTCCGACATTTCCTGAACATAGACTTCTCTCGATTTGCTTATATGTCCATCCTCTGACCAACTCCAGTATTGCGGTACTTGACACTTCCGTCCATATAGAGCTTCATACAGAGCCATTCCAATCGAAGCTTGATAACTATTATTGTATGATAACTCGGCATACGGCACACTTTCAATCCACTTATCCCCGAAATCCAATACATAGGCTCTCAGCATATCCTCCAATATATGAACAACTCTTTCTGACTATCCATCGGTCTGTAGATGCGCCGTCGTACTGAACTTCAGACTAGAACCCATCGACTCTTGAAACTTGCCCTAAAATCGGGATGTAAATCTCGGATCATGATCAGACACAATACTTGAAGGCACTCCGTGTAATCTGACTATGTCCCGCACGTATGTCTGAGCCAACTTTTCCATGGAATCCCTTACATTCACGGGTATGAAATGCGCCGACTTGGTCAGTCGATCCACCACTACCCATATGGCGTCATTTTGGCTCCTGGCCATAGGGAGGCCGGTAACGAAGTCCATGGTCACCTCTTCCAATTTCCATTCCGGTACTGGCAACGGTTGTAATAATCCTGCCACCTTTCTGTGCTCCGCTTTGACCTTCTGACAGGTTAAGCACATTGAGACATACTTAACCACGTTTCGCTTCATCCTGGGCCACCAGTAAGACTTTTTCAGATCTTGATGCATCTTGACCTCTCCCAGATGAATGGCGTACTTGCTCTTATGCGCTTCCTCTAAAATTCTATTCCTCAACTAGTGCTCCTCGGGTACACACAAACGATCTCAGAAGTACAACATTCCCGCTCCGTCCTGTCGGAATTCACTGCCTTGTCGTTTAAGCTCCTTATCCTTGAAAAGCTGAAATTCTGCATTACTCTGCTGGGCTTCAACAATCTCCTGCCTTAGATTTGGTATCAGCTTCAGGTTGCTAATAATAATCTTCTCTTCTTGCACTTATGCTCTTCTGTCCAACACGTCCTGAACTACCTGGACCTCCTGTACCCTTAGCCTGGCCATTCTGACTTTCTGGCTCAGGGCATCAGCAACGACGTTGGCTTTCCCGGGGTGGTAGTTGATAGGACAACGGTACTCTTCCAGAAATTTCATTCATCTTCGCTGCCTCAAATTCAAGTCTTTCTGGGTGAAGATGTACTTCAGGCTTTTGTGATCAGTGAACACCTCATATTCTGCTCCATACAAATAGTGTTTCCATTTCTTTAACGCGAACACAATGGCAGCCAACTCTAGATCATGCGTGGGATAATTAACTTCGTGCGGCTTCAGTTTTCGAGAAGCATAGGCGATCACCTTCCTATCTTGCATCAAAACTGCTCCCAAGCCTTCCTTCGAGGCATCAGTATATAGTGCGTAAGGTTTATCTGCCTCCGGTAGACTCAACACAGGCGCTGTCATTAACCTTCGCTTCAACTCTTGAAAACTCTTTTCGCATTTTTCGTTCCAAAGAAAGGGTACATCCTTTCTTAGCAGCCGGGTCATAGGAGATGCTAGCGTTGAAAATCCCTTAATAAACCTCCAGTAGTAGCCAGCCAACCTCAAAAAGCTTCGAATCTTGGTGATGTTCTCCGGTTGCTTCCAGTCTGATACGGCTTCAACCTTCGCTGGGTCTACTTTGATCCCCTCCTTGGTCACTACGTGACCAAGAAACGCCACACTATCCAACCTAAACTCGCACTTGCTAAACTTGGCGTAAAGCTTATGCTCCCTTAGCTTTTCTAGTACCAACTTCAAATGTTCCGCATGGTCCTCCGGGCTCTTGGAGTATATAAGTATGTCGTCGATGAAGACCACCACGAACTTGTCCAAGTAGGGCTGGAACACTCGATGCATTAGATCCATAAATACCGCGGGTGCGTTGGTTACCCCGAAAAGCATCACCACAAACTCATAATGACCATATCTTGTATTGAAGGCCATTTTAGGAATATCTTCCTCTTTTATCCTCACTTAATAGTAGCCTTGCCTCAAATCTAGTTTAGAATAACAACTGGACCCTTGCACCTGGTCGAACAGCTCGTCAATTAATGGCAGAGGATATTTCTTTTTGATGGTCAGGTTGTTCAAGCCTCGGTAGTCAATACACAACCTTAGAGTCCCGTCTTTTTTCTTTACAAATAGCACAGGTGCTCCCCAGGGTGACGTGCTAGGTTTGATATAGCCTTGCCTTACCAACTCCTCTAGCTGCTCCTTTAATTTCTTCAACTCTGCCGGTGCCATGTTTGAGACACCGGTTCCGCTCCTGGGACTAGATCAATGGTGAACTCAACTTCTGCTTGGGAGGTAGAGAAGTAAGTTCTGCAGGGAACACGTCGGGGAAATCCTTTACCACCTCAGTATCCTCCAGAGTGCACTGGTCCTTCGGCTTGTTTATCACATAAGCCAAATATCCTTGACATCCTTGCCTCAACAGTTTCCAGGCTTTAGCCCCAGCTATCAAAAACTTCAATTCTTTTACTTTCTCGCCATTGAACTCCAACACATCACATCCTGGTCTAATGAACTGAACTGACTTATTCTTACAGTCTACTCTAGCACCATGCTTCGCTAACCAATCCATGCCCAATATCAAATCATAATCATCAATTCCTAAGACTATTAGATCTCCCTCCAAGCTTTCTCTCCCTACTTCAACTTTACAATTCTGCACATACCGATCCACTTGCACCATTTTCCCCAAAAGCGTACTTACTACCAAGGTAAAAGGTAGTTCTACTCCATCCCAACCCAATTGATATGCACAATTCTTATTTAAATAGGAATGGGTAGATCCAGGGTCTATCAATGCATTAACGGAATGACCTTGGATAGTAAACGTACCTTCCACTCATCGTTGCATCAGCTCCAACCTCTTCCCGGTTAAGAGCGAAAACTTTTGCTTTCACCTGCAGCTTCTGCGTTTCGCTCCCGGAAGCTCCCGAGGTATTGGCTCGATTGGGCCCCGGGTTCTGAGCTGGGTTCCCCTGCCCGATCCGGAGAAGTTTTGGGCAGGCGTTCCGCAGATGATTCGGGTCTCCGCAGTGGTAGCACTTCCGCTCAACTCTTTTGGACCAATAATTTTTCTCAATGTGGCCCCTTTTCCCACAGTGCCGGCATAATGGAAGATTCTGCGCCGGACCAACCGGTGATGTTCGGGCTTGCTTTCCCCGATTCTGCCATTGCTGGTTGGCAGGACGCTTGTTAGGTTGCTGCCTCTGAAATGGTCTTGGCGGCGATCTTGTCGGTACGAACGGTTATGAAGCCAATCGGTTGCAATTTTCATTCTCAGTACGGGTGGCTGCGTCCACAGCCCCCGAATAAGTCACCGGTGGAGAGGGTGCTAACACCCTTCTTAACTCTTGCCTTAATCCCTTGACTAATTACCTCATTTTATTTTGTTCAATATCCACCAGCCTCTTGCAGTACTTTGACAGTTGCGTGAACCGTGCGGCGTATTGGGCTACCATCATGCTTCATTGCTTTAGATTCTGGAACTCATCTTCCCGTTTCTCCACTATCCACTGAGGGATAGATTCTGTCTGGAATGCTTCCACAAAATTAGCCCATGTCCAGTCTTGGTCAATCATCTCCCAGTCGTCCTGAACCTGTTGCCATCACGCCCGAGCTGGACCCCTCAGCCGGAACGCAGCGAACTTCACCATTCGCTTCTCTGTGTACTGGAACGTGGCAAAGATGTCCTCCATTTGTTCCACCCATTGCGCCGCTTTCTGGTCTTGTTCGGCCTACCCCAAGAAAATAGGAGGTTGAAATTTCAGAAACCGCTCCAATGCCTCGTCTTCCCCTTTCGGATTTCTTCGCTCTATCAAGGTTTGTAGAATTTCCGTCACCTTGTCGAACGCTTGCGTCATACTTACGCCAACTGGCTCTTCCGATCCCATCTCTGGTCCTATTTCAGTCTCATCCCCCTGGTTTGGCGATGGCATTTGAGTTGCATCAACCTTTGGTGTCACGGGCTCCGCCTCTGGAACCCTTCTGCTGGATGTGGCTGCGCGACGCCTGGGTGCCATTCTAAACCATTCCCCAAATAATGAGTTATGCATCAAAGTTAAAAATATCCAAATTGAGCATGCATTCACATTCAACATTAAGCGGAAGAAAATTAGATGCAAATTTTGTATGAGGAATTGCATATAAATTTTTCTCAAAACTTAGAGTACCCGAGGTACTCTTTTTTGCATAAATTTTGAAATAAAGCAATAAGGTGAATGGACTCCTAGCATAGGAGTTTATTGAAAATTGCAGATAAAACGCCCTAAACATAGCAGGACTTGGCCTCTCTAATCCTCATCAGAATCTTCAATGTCAGCATCATATAACCACCCCCCAGAATTCCTAGTGAAGTCCATCCCGGCCCCACTTGCGAACCCATCTATGGGCTCCTTCCTAGGTCTCCTAGAACTCTACCCGGTCTCAACTTGATTGTGTGGGGTTACCAAGGAAGGTCTAGGTGGAGATTCATAATCTATCTCCCCTGGATCATTACTGTCAGCAGTCAAGTCCACTATGGGGCTAGGAAGGAGGGGAACATATTCCATGTCTATCTCCTCGTCTTCACTGTCGGTAACCAGGTCGATCACGGGTATTGGAGGTGGCTCGATGATCTGGACCTCATCGTCACTACTATCATCCAGGGCAACGATTGGCTGGGGTGCAGGCTGAGGCACTGGTAAGTCCTTCGGGAAGATAGGAATGGGAGGGAGCCATTGCTGCCTTTTCCTTGCGGTTCTAATCATTCTAACCATCATACAACACAAACAAGACAGGTCAGACAAACATTTTGAACTCAATAAATCAAAACATATACCATCAATACTAACCTAAACCTAGTTTCTGATACCACTTGTAACACCCCACTACCTAGGCCCATCAAGGCCGGGGATATCGCCCCGTCTAGAGGACAAGGGGTCTTTATAACTAGGTTACATAAAAATAAAATAAAATAAAGACTTTAAAATTAAACTTATTACAACCCAAAAGATAAGTACTGGAACAAATCCAAATAAACTGTTTGCAACAATCTCTCAAAACATCACATAAAGTAAATAACATGAGTCTTCAAAGTATAGGCAACAATCTAGCTAATGACCTCCATAGCAGGATCTTCCTGAAAACATGGCGTAAAAGGGTGGTGAGATAAGAATCTTAATAAGCCCGTATGTGCTTTCAGTGATTCAGGTAAAATAATTCATGTATGCAAGTTGTAAAAGTTTCATAAGAAAAATGTGCTGGCAAGCAATAAATAAGTGTTGAAAATAAAGAGTGGCGTTTCACTTTTCAAACCATATAGGTGCACAATAAATACAACCACTCAAATTGGTAGCCATAGGTTACCACACGTTGGGCCCCATGACTAGATAACAATTAGAATGCCACACTTTCTGCAAGTTGACAAAAGGTAGGTGTACAGCCTACCAGGTGAGATACTCCTCCATCTCTACACCCAAACTTACCGATTGTCCACTCCGGAACACACAGTCCACCTGACTGAAACTTGCTAGCTCGGACCGGTATGACCTACCGGACTGGCAACCTATCCAGGAAGGACTCACCCCTCAGAGGTGGCCACCTACTGAGAGACATACCCTAACCCTTCAAAGACTTGTCCTGGTGGTCTACCCTTATTGAGTACTCAACGTTGATTGTTCCACTTGGGAGAAAATTGATCACACTTTGCTTTATTTGGAAATAGCAATTAAGGGTTTCTAAAAGTCTTGTCAAAGTTGGGTTTTAGAAAAAACTTTAGCATTTTGTGTAAAACTGCTTGTTTAACTTTCAAATGATTTTCTTGACTGAAATAAAAAGGAAAAATAGTCCTTAATTGCCTTCACAAAATAAATGTCCATATACATCATGTTTGGCTTGCCACAACAACTTTTTGGTCTTCACAAAACTCCATGTTGCAGCTTACCTGATTTTTTGCTTGCCACAACAACTTTTTGGTCTTCACAAAACTTCACAAAACGTCTTCCAAGGCTGTCCTAACCCCACCTGGGGTAAACACAAAATATAGGGTTACATTCGAGCTATACCTGCCTTACATAAATAATTTCTTAGCTCAACTAGCTACAACCATGACTAGCCATGACCCTAATGTCCTAAGCTTTAAGGCTAGACGCCAAAGAATTTTATAGAATAAGTCTAGTTTAATAAGTTAAAATAACTTGGGGTTCTAAAATAATTGCTAATAAATTATAGACTCAATTAATAATTCTTGAGTGTTATTTTTAATAAATAAACTAAGGTTTGAATATTAAGTCCAAAATAGTATTAATAAATGGTGATTTAAAAATAGCTTTATTATAAATAAATATTTAATTACAAATAACCTTTAATTAATTTTTAAATAGATAATAAATAATTAGTAATAAATAAAATTAATAATGAATTAATTATTTTAAATTTTAATTAATAAATAACAAATAGATTTTAACATAAATAATATTTTATTTATTGTAAAGGATTTATTACTATATATATTATTTTTAATAAAAGATCTCATTTATTTGATAAAGAAAATATTAATATTTTAATTAATAAACCACTCCAAATCTCCCTAGAGTTTCGAATTTTATAGAGAAAAATATAGTAGTATTCTATTCAAGTAATAAAATAAAACTAATGTAGACTTAACAAGAAAATACTTTTTCACCATGATTTTCCTATTGCTAGAAAAGATTCATGATCAGTTGCTCCATCACCAAACAATATATTAATCCATTCACTAACATACACTTGAACTATCTCACCATCACATGGCCAAAATCCTACTAAGCATAATCATCAATCATGGTTTCCATGGAAAAATAAGAACATAAAAGCCTAATCACCGTTGGTGTCATAATATCTAATCATGCTTCAAACCTCCATAAAATTCATTAAGCATGAAGAACATACATTGATTCGAAAAGAAAACACATACACCCTAGTCATATACAACAATCATCATGTCCTAACCCCAATCCCTTTGTGCATGTACTCAATCCCTTATCCATATTTCATTCTTCCTATCAATATCTAAGAGACATGAATACTAAATTAAAAGAATGATTAAAGGAAAATACTTGATTTGATGAACACTTCGATGAAGAAATAAGAAGGTCCACGCGATTGAGAGCTTTGAATGATCCAACGAAACAAACGATCATGGTTGATAGTTAATCAACCATTTCGGTTAGAAGGGAGAGAGAGAGAGAGAGAGAGAGAGAGAGAGAGAGAGAGAGAGAGAGAGAGAGAGCATTAGTAAGGTATAGTCGAATGAAAAAGGATGAACAAGAAAGTTGTTCTTAACTCACCTTGTTGATGTTCTTGAGACCTTCAAAGAAAAGTTAATTTTGATCCGCTCAAAAATACTTGTTTGCGAGGTTTTGTGTTATAAATACCAGAAATTAAGTTTATAGATTAAATGGAAGTGATTTGGAGTATTTGAGAGTGATTGGAGGTGTTTAGAGTAGGGTTAGGCTTGAAGAAGGTTAGTGTGTGTTCTTGGTGTTCTAAGTGAAAATGGAGAGAATTTGGAAGAAATGCTGCACGAATTTTGGTAGAGGGCTGGCCGAATGGTATGGAGTGAATGAGAGTTTCGGTTTTCAGCTTGTGAGAGAGAGAGTGATCAGATTTTATTTGAAATTCAAATGGAGGAAATGGTGGAGATGTTTAATGTAAGAGATTAGCTAATGGTGTTTGGTCAATGAAGGTTTCTATGCTCTCCAATGGTGCCGGCTGAACAAGGTGGTCTTGCTGAAATGATTGAAGGTTAATGTTGCTCCAAGGCTGGCCAAAATTCAGTCTTAAAGGGCAGAGGAAATTCTGGTTTATTTGCTTAATTCAAGAGTGTTTTAATGGAGTAAAATGCTGGAATTATTTGAAGTTCAAAAAGAGTTTGAATGGAGTGATCTTAGGAGTGTTTTGTGGTGTGGCTATGGAGTCCATATGCTCAGGGTGAGTGTGGGGTTAATGGTGTTCAGTCTACAGCTGAGCAAGCTTCAATTTTACAGAGGTTGAAGGTGATTCTCGGCCTAGGCTAGAAAGAAGCAAAGCTGGAAAAAATTTTGGTTTCATGGTTCAAGAGTTTCGAAGGTTGATGAAGGATTTTGTGCAGAATTTGCTGCACTTCTCCTACCCGATTTGCAGCTGTTTCTTGAGAGGGTTTGAGGGTCTTTATAAGGTGGTTTTCCAGCCTTCTTCCTAGAGAAATACAGAGAGGTTTTGCTGGCTTGAAGGTGAATCAATGCACCTTCATTTACTTGGTTGAAAGCTGCGAAATGCCCACAATTTTTTTCTGGTTTGGTGCTGTTTGTGCAGTCCAAAAATTGCACAAATTTTCCAGCCATCAAGCCACATGAAATGACCATTTTTCTGACAGAAAATGAGTGGGTTTACTGGCTGATTTTTTCGAAGAAATGGCCTACAAAAATTCTGAAAATTTTCCAGATTTTCCTTTACTAGAAGATGAACAACATGAAGGTGAGTTTGAAGGAGCTATCATGGTGATTTATTTTCTCTTGGAAACCCTTCCTATTTCTTCTCCTATTTTCAGCCAACTTCCCATCCTCCATAGCTGATTTTCGAAATTCAAGGTGGAGGAATTATCGCAGAATTTTTTTTGGAATTTGAAAGAAAAGATTTAATGGATTTGAATTATAAAGATGTTAGGATAAGCTAGTGGTAATAAAAAGGACAAGAATTCCTCTAGAATTCTTTTTAGGACATGAGGATAAGATTAGGACATTCTCTTCATGTCTCCC
This sequence comes from Voacanga thouarsii, assembly GCA_026120185.1. Taxonomy (NCBI): domain Eukaryota; kingdom Viridiplantae; phylum Streptophyta; class Magnoliopsida; order Gentianales; family Apocynaceae; genus Voacanga; species Voacanga thouarsii. Next base: position 35,200 of record JANUWF010000142.1, read on the forward strand.
CTAAGACAACATTCCTATTTTTATGGAATGAAAGAAAACAAAAATTCAAACTTAGTTAAGATAATCATGACAAAAGCTTAAATGATGGGATTTGAACTCGACCTTACAAATTAATTCACAAAGCTCTAACCACTTAACCACACTGAGTCTTGTTCTTATTTTCTCACCTACATATTCCTCTTGTTTAATTCCCAAGCTATCTTCCTAATTTGACCTCAAGCAAAATTACCATTTTACCCCTCATACTCGATAAGCATAACTAAGCATTTTAACCTATAATCCACAACTCTAAAGCACATAAAATCATTCAAAAACATATATATTCATACACAATAATATGATATGCATCCCGACCCCCTTACTCTAGGGTTGGCTTTAGGTAGGGTTTCACAATAACCCTCCTTGAACTTGAAGAATTTCTCCTTAGACTGAGTGATTTTCTATGATGATCAATGAATTCTCCCCTTTTTCCTTGTGTTTTTCATCTATTTCTATGCTTAAGAAGTGCCTAAACTCGTAGGTACAAAGTTCTTGGCCGAGTAGAAGTTGGAAGATGCTAAAACTCTCCAGATTTCCAAAAACGCATTAAAAGTCGCAGCATCGCCTCAGGAACAGACCACAGCCGGCGCTGCCTTGGTCCTTCGGAGTTGGCGCCGCCTGTGTTTTGTTTCTCCACTCGTTTGCCGATTTTTCTCTGAATTTTGCGCATACGTTCCAGACTGCAGTCGACGCCACCTCCAGCCTTACAGCCGACGCCGGTTAGGCTCTATTCTACTCTGCTTCTCCAATTTTCCATCACTTTGAAGTCCGTGCACCCAATGTACAGCCGGTGCTGGTTCCAAGCTTCCAGACGGCGCCGCCTTTGCTCTGTTTTGTGATGGTTTTGCTTCATTTTACCCAAAAACCTGAAATAATAACCAAAATACCTTTCCAAGGGTAAAATCTCAAATATGAAAAAATATGACTAGTTATTGAACAGAATGTATTACAAAAGAGCCTTAAATAACTATGCAAAATATAACCAAATTAGCCCGTATCATATTCCCCCACACTTAGCTCTTTGCTTGTCCTCAAGCAAAGCATCAAGAACAAGTAGAAAAAAACACAAGGTTTTACTCACATCACTCAATCAATTCCCAAAACATATCTTCAATGCTTTCTTTACTTATGAACATAAAACATATGATACTAAATCTTTCACAGCCAATGCAAGACTTGTGTAGTGATAAATGACTTAGTAGAACCATCACAATACTTCACAATATTCTCAAACTATTAGAAAGAAGTTAGTTTAAAAAGAATATGCATTCCATATGCTTACTTTTCATACACTTTCTCCACTAATCCGAGACATATCATGATTCTACTTAGATCAAGTAGGACTTTTAAGATTGTAATGTAAGGCTAAAGGTTTGTAATACGGCTTAGCAAACGAAGGATGTAGGAACATCAAAAGTCAAAGAAAAACTGAGAGTAAGCAAAAAAAGGATAACCAAAATAAACCTATAATTCCCAACTCTTCTTACTCTCTTATTCCAAGAACCAATCAAACTATAAATTTATATAACAACCCTTACACATTTCAAGCAAATCCTGCATTGCTCTTTCTTTTCATCAATTGTTTTCCTCACAAGATCAATCAATTTTCCAACAATGGTAGCATGTACCTTATATGAACTTACTTTTATAGCTCACTTACCATCACTTTTGTGATTTTTTCCTCTTTTTTTCTTCAGTTCTCTTTCAATTCTTTCTTCTTTTACTCCTATTTTTTCTTTTTCTGCTGCTGTTCTTTTTTTTTTTTTCATTTCCTTTTCTTTCTAGCTGCTTGTTGTTTTCTCTCTTCACTCGTTTCTTTTCTTCTTTCTCATCTTTTTTCTCAGCTTGCATTCTTTTCTTTCTCAATTTTTCAACTTCTTCCTTTCATTCCACTTCCTCTCTTTTCCCAGCTCCAATTGTAATTGATCCATGACTGAAAGTAATAAGTCATGATCTCTCTCCCTACATTGTTCTCAACATACATACACTTTCATCCTTGAAGAGCATAAAGATTTGGAAACTATACAAACTCTCAGCACAAGTAATGGACAAAATATCGTGACGGGTTGTACAGAAAGAAATCACCAATTTAAGCTCAAAATAGGCACTAAGTATAATATAGCATTAGGTAGGCTTGAAAAGCTCAAACTATCCAAAGAAGGCCTATTACTGTCATCCCTAAGTTAAATCATGAATGTCTTTCTTATTTCACCTCGAGAGGTATTCAAGTAAGTTTTAGAATGCTCCACGCATTTTAGAGAAAAAAAAAACAGGTTTAAGAATAATGCAAAGCATTTGATCAAGAACTACTTTGTCCAAGTGAGTGCAAAAAGTTATGCATAAGCCATAAATGATCTAGAACATATGCTCTATAATTCATCATAAAGACATGCACTAAAAATACGGCTTGAAATCTCCAGAAAATCAGAAAATTTCTCTGAAAAATTTTGAAAAATTTTGTTCCCAAGAAAGCTTCTCCCAAGAAAGCTAAAGAGTATGTAGAAGACTTGTCAATGAAACCACTTCCCCACACTTAAAGTAGACATTGTCCTCAATAGCCAAATAAATAGAACCAAAACAATCAATACCAAGGAGCCAAAAAGATAAATGAAAAGAGATAAGAAAAACAAACTTCCATTAATCATGTTGTACAAGAACTGAATGCTGGAAAAGGGAGACAGCATCAAAGTACCTATAAACAATACAAAAGAAAATACCAAAGCATAAATCTAGAAAAGAAAAGAAAGTAAAAACAGAAAAAATGGAAAATACAATGAAAAGAAAGTCAGACTAACTAGAACAAAAACATGAAAAGAAACAACAAGAGTGAGCAAGAATGCATCATCAGTCCGTCGCAGCATCATCACCCTCATCCTCCTCCTCATCGGCAAGTATGGAGGTGCCCGCACTATCGTGTGGCCTAGAAGAATGCTGCCTCGACTCAATCAAATGTTGTTCCATGGTAACTTGCCATCGTGCCATATCCTCCATAGTACCCTGCAAGTGTAGGAGCATTGCCATTTGTTGGTCGAGGCGCCCCAGTACTGTGGTCTCAAAGTTAGTCCGAGAGCGGGACTGAGAACTACCAGCTCTAGCACGTGCCGGTGGTGGTGGCTGCTCCTCCTCTACTGTAGGTGGTCTTGCCTGATCGGGATGTTGGACCTCGAAGGGTGTGAGCTATTTCTTCAATTCTAGGCCGTACTTATATCCGCAACTCAGAGAGTTTGCTCAGTAACCATATCGTGCTCGGTGGTAGCCTCCATGAGTTCTCCCTCAAGACTCACCCCAAAGTCCTTTAGAATCTTCATGATAACCAAGGGAAAAACAAAGGCTTTCATGGAAAGACGATGATGAACTACTTCTCTAATAGATTGAATGATCAAAGGAGCAAGAGAGATAGGTAATGTGTTCATCATCCGGTGCAAAATATAAGTGTCGATAAGCCTAGTTTCATTAAAACCACTGGCTCGAGGTGTTAGTGTTGTGCCCTAGAGGCAATCACTTGTACCATGTATATTGCATATTAAATTAATAAGAGGCATTCTTTATCTTTCAATTTGATTTTTATATCTAAATATGTGTGCAAACTGTTAGATAAAGTCCCTAGTACAACACAGTGTTAAGGAAATCATGATAGAGATCATGATGTGAGATTCCTACTACACTATGCAGTGTTTGTACTTAAATAATCCCCAGTCATAGTATTAATAAGATGGGACATTATTAATACGCTAAGACTGGAACATGTTATATCTCTTGATTGGATCAAGCGGTGGTTCTTATATCCGTGGGTATTGGGATACTCAGGATTAACGTGTGGATGCTTATTTTGAAACAAGTTCATTGGATGACCTAGCTACGGATAATCACTTGGATAACTATTTAGTGCCAGTTATAGAATCTCATTATAGCAAGTGTGCAAGTATCCTTAGACTTGAGATATCCAAGGTACTTTGTTTATCGAGCGTTGTACTTTGATTCTAATCTTTGGAGTCTTATCTAGGACCGCCTATGGAATGGATATTGGGTACAACGTAAAGTAAACGAAAGTAATTGAGAGGGTCAATAAAGGATTCACCACTCCTAATAGTAGGAGAATATATCTCAAGGCCACTTGTAGAAATCATTACTCATGAAGTCCTTGGCTAAGGCGACTATGTGATGGAAATGGTTCCAATTGATACACATATCGAGTAATGGATTTGTTGAACAAGTACTAAAATATTCGGGCCAGAATTAATAATATTCTGGAGGGAGTTGGCACTAATTCCATGCTCTAGACCGAATGAGAGATTATATGTTGAAAGGAATTTATTGCACTCGATAATTTGCTATTGAAAGGTTCATGTCAAGCCACTTGACTTTCCGGACTTTTGGGTGGTCAAGAGTCATTGCTAGATGTCGCTCTTGATATGCTAAATATGAATTTATTAATTAAAGAATTAATAAATTTAATCCTTTATTTTATTAAGGATTATTAATTCTAATATTGTTAGAATTAATTCATATTATGCTACCAATAAGACCAGGAAACCTAATGGGCCACACACAATAAAGGTTTGAATGCTCAAATATATTATTTGATAATATTGTGGGGTTAATTACGAGAAGGGAATATATTTATAGGTGAATTATAAGTTTGTTATAATTCATGGGACATAATTGTAATTAAGTAAACTTCAAGGACCAATTTGTTGACAATTGGACGTTGAAGGACTAAGTTGCAATTTATGGTAATTATAAATCTATAAATATAAGGAAACGGTTTCCTTAGGGTTTGAGACAGACTATTCACACAATAACAGAGAAACCGTTTCTCTGCCTCTCTCTTGATCAAACCCTAGCCGTCTCTCTTCTTGATCAAAACCCTAGCCTCCCGAATTCTACTAGCATAGAATTGTGAGATTGTGAGCATTCAACCTTTTATGGATTATCATTAGAGGGAGTTCTTTATTGGACTTCAGTTGAGCTACAGTGAACGATTTTGGATAATCTGGATCGCGCCTGCATTCTTGTTTCTGAAATTTTTGAATTCCGGCTTCACGAGGAAATAGACGCAATCTTCTCCTTTTCCCGTTTCTATTGCAAACCCGTGATCCATGGCTTAGATTTCTTGTTGTTTTCCGCTGCGCTTAATCTGATTATGCATGATAGAAATCCTACACGAGGGACAACATTAAACCCAAACATATATACCAATGCACAAAAGTTGGCTGCCAAATCATTGTTAGAATAAAAACTATTAGCTTGGAAGGCATTATACTTGTATAAGCCTAGGGTTGCTCGCATCCCTCCAACATCCCAATCCAGATCCGACAGAATCTTTTGATTATTTACATCAATACCTTGCCAAATATCATCATCAAAGACCTGGAGGAGGTTAGCTAATTGGTTTTGGGTGATGACAATAGGAATTCCCTTCACTCGTGTTTCAATATGTGGAGGATGCTTATTCCCCTTGTCCGTCATATTAGCATAAAATTTCTTGACAAGTACGGGACAATATCTCCTTTTCAATTGGACTATGGATCCCCAACCTAGCCGTGTAAACATCATTCCTAATTTGAGTGCTCGGTCAAAGATGGAGGAAAAGGTACGCTTAACAATAATTTTGTTTGAAGCTCACCTACTATACCATTCCTCACACGAGGCATCAACAAACTCCGTAGGTCTAAGAGATAAGGGGTCAATAGATGATGGAACTGAGGACAAGGAAGTTCTTGCCCTTTTAGATGGCTGACTCCTTGCTCTAGATTTGGCTAAAGAAGGAATAGAACAATAGGAAGAGGGAACTAAGATGCTCAATCACTGGAGAGAGTATAGCAACCTTCGCACAAAACAAATCCTAAAATGGCACACAACCCTCAACATCACAATGAACAAACCCCAAACTCCTTCAATGTATATCAACTCCAACACCCACTCAATCAATCACTGTCAACCACTTGAATAACCTGCACAATGTATGTAAGAATCCACTGTAAAGTATAACTTGTGCTAATATCCTCAAGAAATGCTAGTAAATGTGATCATGAGCATGAAGGCAATATCATGGTATGATGTGATCAACAATGCAGTTTCAATATATTCACCAATAACCATGAGTCTAGCCCGAGCTATATAAATTCTTGATTGTTTACAAGCATGAACAAGCAGTAAAAGCTCAATAACTCCTAAGGTAATCTAATGAATGGAACTCAACGAAAAAAAATGCACAATCATAGCATATATATATATATATCAATTTTCGGCTAACACTGTTCATACAATTAGACAAAATCAATTCCATCAATGCAGCCGTAGGACTAAAGTAAAAATCATACCTTTAGGCTTTTCTATGCATGGGCAAGCAAAAGATGCAAACTTTCTACGAAAAGCTACCCCCTTTTCTTGTGGATTGAATGTACTAGCGGGGTGAAAAATCGAAGCTTGTGATATGTGTGATCCGTAGGATCAACAAAGAAGAAGGTAAAAGATGTTATGGAGCTGTTTAGAAGCTGAAAAAAATCAAATTTTGAGCACTTATAGGTGTGAAGCCGGTGCGGGTTGAGAGGATTTGCGAGGGAGAGGAAGGTTTGAAGGGAAAAAAATGGCCAAAATGGCCCTTTAATTGGGGTCCTCCTGACAGAAATCGGCGTCGTCACGGCTCTTGGAGCCGGCGCTGGCTCTGGTCTGTCCTGGTCGCAGATTTTTTTTTTTCTTGATTGTAATGCAGAATGATGAACATGCAGTAATGATGAATAATGAAATTTAATTCATGAAGACACGATAAAAAGAACAAAACAAAATGACCAAAATAAAAAATTGTTTCAAACAGCAAAAAATGACATCACTGCTTTCCATGGCCTACACCTACAGAAGATAAGAAGACAGTTAGACAACCGAAATTCATATTTAAAATAAAGTTAAAAAAAAGAAAAAGTTAGTCAATTACACATTGTCAAAGTTAGTAGGTTAGATTATAAAGGTATACAAGATACACACGATACAAAAGATAGCACCTTTTCGCAAAAAGAATAATTGTACATAATTTACATATTTATGTACTTACATGGTTAAATCAACAAAATCCAGGCTTTCATGCTATTGTTCCCCGGCAACGGCGCCAAAAACTTGATGCGTTTAGATTTGGACATAAAAATCATACAAAAACTAAGCATATTTCCAATCAAGTTTAAATTAAAACGTTAGACCCAAATCACACAGCAAGCGTACTTATCATTACTGAGCATAGGGTTCAAACGAGTGTTGAACCTCAAGGAACAAGTAAACATTAATTACCTCTCTTTCATTGTCTAACCGACTCAACAAAGTGAAAATCAAATAAAAAGGAAAACTAAAAAGAGAATAAAATAAAAATATGTACATGTCAAGGATGGAGAAGTATGCAACTCAACCCATTGATTAGACAACTATGACCTTTAAGAACTTAACCATTATCCCATCAATCATTCTCTTGGCACCATGAAGGATTAAGGTAAATTAGCATCACTTGGTCTGTCTCAACTAATTCATCCAAAAGATGCATTAAACACAATCCTTAATTAAATTTCCGTGGTCTGACAAATTTAAAATATGAAATTAATCAATGAATCCTTGGTCTGGCAAACATCAATTAACCTTTAATTACTCAATCCTCAGCAATTAACCTCTTTGGTCTAGTAAGTTAACAACCAATGAATGCAAAAATTAATCAATTGCAACCATCATCAACCTCTTTGGTCTAGCAAATTAACAATAGACACAACCAATGAGCCGGTGCCGCCTGTGTTCTGTTTCTCCACTCGTTTGTCGATTTTTCTCTGAATTTTGCGCATACGTTCCAGACTACAGCCGGTGCTGCCTCCACCCTTACAACCGGTGCCGGTTAGGCTTTTTTCTACTCTAGTTCTTCAATTTTTCCATCACTTTGAAGTCTGTGCATCCAGTGTACAGCCGGCGCCAATTCCAGGCTTCCAGCCGGCACCGCCTCTACTCTGTTTCGCGACGGTTTTGCTTCATTTTATCCAAAAACCTGAAATAATGACCAAAATACCTTTCCAAGGGTAAAATCTCAAATATGAAAGAATATGAATAGTTATTGCATAGAATGTATTACAAAAGAGCCTCAAATAACTATGCAAAATATAACCAAATTAGCCCCTATCAATTTTGCTTATCATTTTCTTGCTAACTCTCAGTTTTTTCTTTGACATTTGATTCTCTTATATCCTTCGTTTGATAAGCTACATTGCAAGCCTTTAGCCTTACATTACATGTTTAAAAGTCCCACTTGATCTAAGTAGAATCATGATATGTCTCGGATTAGTGGAGAGAGTGTATGAAAAGTAAGCCTATGGAATGCATATTCTTTTTAAACTAAATTCTTTCCAATGGTTTGAGAATATTGTAGAGTATTGTGATGGTTCTACTAAGTCATTTATCACTAACACAAGTCTTGCATTGGTTGTGAAAGATTTAGTATCATATGTTTTATGTTCTTGAATGAAGAAAGCGTTGAAGATATGGTTTTGAAATTGATTGAGTGATTAACGAAACCTTGTGTTTGCCTACTTGTTCTTGATACTTTGCTTGAGCACAAGCAAAGAGCTATGTGTGGGGAATATGATAGGGGCTAAATTGGTCATATTTTTCCTAGTTATTTGAGGTTCTTTGGTGATATATTTTGTTCAATAACTAGTTATATTTTTTCATATTTGAGATTTTACCCTTGGAAAGGTATTTTATTCTTTATTTCAGATTTTTAGGGTAAAACAAAACAAAAACGTTACAAAACAGAGGAGAGGCGGCGCCGGCTAGGGCCCTAGAACCGTCGCTAGCCATGCACTGTTGACACGAACTTCGAAGCGACAAAAAATTATTGAAGCAGAGCAAAACAGAACAAAGGCGACGCCGGTTGTGAAGCTGGAACTGGTGCCGGCTGCATTCTGGTCTTCATTGTGCAAATTTTGGTGAAGAATCGGTGAACAAGTAGAGAAGCAGAACACAACCGGCGCCGGCTCTGAGAGCCAAGGCGGCGCCGGCTCTGACCTGAAGCCAAGGCGGTGCTGTGATTTTTCTACGCGATTTTTGGTAATCTGAGGAGTTTTAGTATCTTCTAACTTCTACTCGACCAAGAATATTATACCTACGAGTTTAAACACTTCCCAAGCCTATAAATAGATGGAAAACACAAGGGAAAGGGGGAGAATTCATTGATCATCATTGAAAATTACTCAATCAAATGATGAATTCTTCAATTCAATGAGGGTTGTACAAGAAGGTTTTCAAAGGAAGAAGAATGAGGCTTGTCTATGAGTGCTTTCTTTTACTTTGTTTTCTTTTTCTTGACAATCATGTTTTAATTATTTTATTATAATTTAATGTTGGTTTAGATATTCATGGTTTTTAGAGTTATTTGATCTTTTGATTAATTAATTGTTATTCTTGGTATTTAATTACTCGTGCTTATTACAAGATTAATTGATTGTGGCTTTCTGTTAACTTTCTTGAAAATAGAGTTGATGGTAGTTCAATTGATTGATTTCATATTTGTTGTCTTTTAACTTGCCTAAAAATAGGGTTAATTGCTAAGAACGGAGTAATTAAAGGTTAATTGATATCTACCAGAGTATGGATTCAATTGGTTAATTTCATGAGTTAAGTTTGCCTGAGAATAGGACTTATTTAATACATCTTTTGGGTAAGGCTGGTTGAGATAGAGTATGTGATACTAAGTTACCTAGAAAATAGGGATTCATGGATTGGGAAAGAAGTAAGTCTACTTTAATTCTCCATAATGCCAAGAGAATAATTAGTTATGATAAAGTTTGGATACCTTAAGATCATGTTTGTCTAACTAATGGCTTGAGTTAGATTAATCTACGTCCTTAACATGTATATATTTTTATTTCATTTTATTTTTATTTTTATTTGTTTTTCACTTTATTGAGTTGGTTAAGCAATGAAAGAAAGGTGATTAATGTCTACTTGTTCCTTGAGGATCGACACTCGTTTGAATCCTATGCTCAATTAATGATGAGTACACTTGCTCATATGTGTGATTTGGGTTGAACGTTTTAATTTAAACTTGATTGGGAATGTGCTTAGTTTTTGTATGATTTTTACACCCAAGTCCGTACACATCTGTTCACTTGAACAAAACCTATTTTTTCAAAAGATTCCATGTTATAGACGTTTGTCTTAAGCTGACCGGGCACACACACATTTAGATCCATATTGAAATGCCTGAAGATTTTGGTCAATAGAATGCCATATGGGAGTGCCTTGTGAGATGTGTTTCTTGACTGCATCATCAACTTAACTACCAAAAACCTAAAATTATCTGTTGACCTTTAGTTAAGGCCAGCATTAGTATCATTTGCATGATACTTACTGAAGTCTTTTGCCCAAAACTTGGTGCAACCATAGTCGACACCATATGGTGCAAAATCCTTCCAACACGATTTAACCATTTCGAATTTCTGTTATTCGAGTTCTTAAAACTCTTTCCACCAATAAACCTCTCCTCAAATCTTCCCAAATCAAAAAGGCCTGACCTTTCAAGGAATTTGTTCATTTCCAAAGACTAAATCCCTCCATCTCTCACTCCAAAAATTTAGTTTCACAGTTGATGGTTGAATTCCAAATTCACAGATCCTACTCAGGTGATCTACCATTGCACCACAAAACCTGCCCCAGTCTCCTCTAACCTTCCCTTTTTTAGATTTGCATAATATTCCCAAACAAAAATAGTATACTGTTTCTCATTAACTGACAACAAAATACCCTATCCCAAATTTCCAAACATATTCAGAATATCAAAGAAATTCAAAAAACCTTCCGCATTAACCCAAAATCCTATGACCATAGTCCTATTCCTAGACATCCAATCATTAAAATCAGACTCGCATTTTTAATCAAGAAAGCATGGTACCTGGGTTTCAGAGCTTTCTGGTGTAGTATGCTCTGTTGATGAGTTGGATCGTAAGGCTTCTTTAGTGATTTTCTTTTCTTTCTGCTTGGTGCCCAATGGTGCGATAGCAATAGCTTTTGTCTTAGTCGTTACTTTGCTCTTCTTGCTCATCTTGGTCTTTGCATGGTTTCTTTGTCAGATTTTGAAACTTTTGTCATAGCAGAAGCAAAATGAAGATGCAATTATGAGAGAGGCAGAGAGAACAATAACAGTTTTGGATTTCTAGGAGAGAGAAAGTGATAGCCTTTTTGTGATTTCCTAGGTTCTAGAGTGGATAAGTACAATTAATTACTTTTCATCAAGGACTTTTCACCAGAGATAAATTCATTTTTTTTTTTTTAAATGTGCAGGCATTTGAAAATTTTGAAAAATGACTTCTAGACTTAGGTTCTCTTTCTTTCGGATAAAAAGAATGGGTTTTTCATGAATTTTGGACTGCTACTATTTTGGATTTAGACTGAGTCCAAATTAGTCCATCCAAAAAATGGAATAAAGAATGTTCAGTTGATGGAATTTTAGATTCATGTTTTTGGATATTGCGTCCAAGATCTCTATCCGAAAAGTATATTTTCAGTAGTTCTGCAAGAATGAACAAACCAATCCTTGGCAAAATAGTTAGTTACATAATTCTCTAATTCCTAAACCTCTTCTCAGATGATTAAATCTATCTTTGGCCGGAGGTTTCGAAAGTATGTCTCGCAAGTCTGTTCATTAGTTGGAATGTATTCAATATACACATCACCTTTAAGCACATGATCTTTAAAAGAATGATGCTTAATTTTAATATACTTAGTTCTAGAATGTGAAATAGGATTTTTTTTGGTTAAATTAATTGCACTAGTATAATCACACAAGATAGGCACACACTTAAAATTTAAACCAAAATCAAGCAAGGTATTTTTCATCCATAGAATTTGTGCACAATAGCTGCCGATTGCTATGTACTCAGCTTCGGTTGTTGAAAGAGAGACATAGGCTTGCTTTTTGCTATACCAAGAGATAAGGGAATTGAATAATTGTGGAAAACTATCAAAGAAAAAATGCAGTGAAAATTTTTTAGTTTTTCGAGACACATCTAGGAGAAAGTACTTACTTTTTCTTATTAGTTGTCGATTAACTAACGTAGGGATGGGTTGCACTGAAACTTCTTGTGTTGGAAAGGGAGAAGGAGGTGTCTACTGTTCAACTAGAACTCCCGCCAATCTTCTACTCCTACGCATCAAGTGTCTCCAAATTTCTTCTCTTCATCTTCCAGAGTATGACTCTACCTTGCTCTTGTCGTTAACCTAGTGAGAGCTCATTTTGGATAAACAATAACACTCTTCTAGAGAGAAGAAAGAGAAAAGACGAATGCCAGAGAGAGAATGAGAGATGGCACATTTGAGAGGCATAACTCAGAGAAAACCACGCTCAATTTTTTCTCCTATTTATCTCATATTTTTTGCCAGCCTTAGGGCTTCATTAAGCCTTAATGGCCGAAATATTAAGCCCTAATGGGCTTAGTGCTATGCTCCAAAACCAATCTAAGACTGGCATAATCCTCTTAATTAACTTGTTATCTTTTCTGGGCTTCATTAAATACCAAAGACTAATTAATTAATTCTAATTGGACTCTTAATATATGTCAGCATATATCAGCTCAATTAATTAATTTATTCCAGTCCAATTCTCTTAATTAATTACTTGTCTTTTCTAGGCCTTATTAAAACCCAAGACTAATTCATTAATTCTAATTAGAATATTAGAATAAATCTTATTTCTCTTCTAAATAATTAGTCATTAAACCAGATTGTGTCTAAATAACACCAAGGTAACATAAGTTACTTCGAGGACCAAGAAACATATTATTCATGACTACTAAAATGACCAAAATTTCCTTACTATTAAATAGCCATATTTTATCATTTTAAATATTCCATTTATCACCATATGGAAATATTGACCCCAAGAATAATATTGCTAAAATAATGACTCCGGCCTACAGGTGAAATGATGGAAATATCCCTCTATGTAATACCTATCAATGAGATAGGATACATGTACTAACACCCATCTCAAAGAAATCTACCATTCTTAGATCTCTAGTCCGATAATCCATGACTCACTTGAATGTACTTGCTTATCATTGGAAGCTATCGAAAAGCACACATTCTAGAGTCACGTTCCCAAGGCCCTGGATCATTAGATTATCCTAGACAATCACAATGGGGTGATTTAACTTTATTAAGTAAAGCATAGAAACTCTATTACATGAATCCATCTTAATTAACTAGAGTAATACACCCAACATACAAGGATATTGATCTCACAAAAGAAATCTCAACCAACATACATTAAAGTATAAAACCCTAACTTCGCCAGACCACCAACTTATACTCAAGTATGAAGGTATCCATCCACACAATAGCAATAATAGTCTGGTCTCTATAATTATACTACTTTAAGATAGACCAATACTACATGTTTAGTTCTACGTATTCGAAATATGCTTATACCAATGATGTGAGTGAACTACTCACTGATTCAAGGTAAACCACTCCTTATTGAAAATCATATAATAATAGTCTTACCTTGATGAAATGCCCAATTCCATCAAACGATTAAGAACTCAATTTTACTTGTATGACAAGTATCCATGGTTTATACTTTACTATGAAGAATAACCTAACACATAGACCATTACTTTTCATACTTAGGCCTTTAAATGTGCAATAATATAAGAAACAAACTAAATTGAATGAATAAATATTTTATTGCAATATATTTACACAGAATACATAGTTTTTGAGGGTATACTTTCCAACAATCTCTCACTTACACTATAAAGACTAAGAAAATCCACAAGTGCCTACCCCTATAACATCTAAGTATTTGCAAAACACATTTTCTGTTAAATGCTTAGTAAAGGGATCCGCCAGATTATTAATAAAGGAAATCTGATCGACCACAATCTCCCATTTATAGATGAACTCTCGGATGAGGTGATACTTACTCTCTATGTGCTTGCCCTTCCTATCGTTTCGAGATTCCTTACATTATGACACCACTCTAGTATTATCACAATAAATGGTGACAAGCCTATCCATATGTGGTACTATTCTAAGTTTTATGAGGAACTTTCGGAGCCACACACCTTTTTTAGAAGCTTCTGAAGCAGCAACGCACTCAGCTTTAATGGTAGAATCAGCAATACAAGATTACTTGATACTTTTCCTTAAAATAGCTCCTCCATACAAAGTGAAGACATATCCACTAGTGAATTTTCTTTCATATTTATCTGCCGGAAAGTCTGAGTCTGTGTTATCGATAGGAACTAAATCATCAACATGATTTACCAACGTATAATCTCTCATTTTCTTAAGATATTTGAGTATATGCTTTACGACTTGCCAGTGAGTTTTCCCTGGGTTTGACTGATATCTACTAACTATACCTATTGCAAAGTAGATAGCTGGCTTAGTACAAAGCATATCATACATGAGACTTCCCACAGTCGAAACATACGGGATCCTACTCATTTTTTGCTTATCTTCCTGTATCTGAGAACACTGCTTGAAAGATAAGGATAATCTATCTCTAAAGGGTATAATAACCCCTTTACATTGATCCATGTTATACTTGACCAATGTCTTGTCAATGCAAGCAGACTGGGATAAGTCTAACATTCTTTGCTTCCTATCTCTAAGAAGCTTAATGCCTAAAATGTAGCTAGCTTCTCTCAAGTCTTTCATATTAAATTCACTAGATAGCCAAACCTTAATGGATGATAATGTCCCTACATCATTTCCAATGAGTAGAATATCATCCACATAAAGTACCAAGAAAATCACTTTGCCACTATCTGATTTCTTATACATACATGGTCCTTCCATGTTTTGAATAAAACCATAAGCTTTCACGGTTTCATCAAAACGTATGTTCCATGCTCATGACGCTTGCTTAAGTCCATAGATGGACTTCTTAAACTTACAGACCATTTGTTCTTGACCTATAGCAATAAAACCTTCTAGTTAGGACATATAGATGTCTTCGGTAAGATAGCCATTCAAAAAGGTTGTCTTAACATCCATCTGTCATATCTCATAGTCATAATGACATGCGATAGCTAAAGAATTTGGATAGACTTAAGCATGGCTACTAGTGAAAAGGTTTGCTCATAATCAATCCCTTCTTTCTGAGTATAACCTTTATCAACTAACCTTGCTTTATAAATTTCAACCTTTATATCCGCACATCTCTTTCTCTTGTATACCCATTTACACCCAATAATTTTATCTTATTAGGCGCAGTGATAAGATCCCAAACCTGATTGAGGTACATGGACTCAATCTCAGCACTCATGGCTAGCTACCACTTACCTGCATTAGGATAACAATGGCCGCCTCGTATCTAGTGGGATCTTGTTCCTGATGATCAGAGACTAGATCGTAGATCTCTCTGGTCCACTTTTCTGAAACTCTTGTAATCCTCCCACTACGACGAGGCTCAATTTGTATAGGAACATCCGGTAGTATTTCTCTTAGTTTCTCGATCGAGGTGTTAGAAGTACCTGAAGTTGAATCAGTGACCAGCTTCCCTTCCAACTCTAATTTACTTAAACCTATGGTAGATGCAACTTCCTCTAAGTATCTAGCATTAATACTAACAAATACTTTATGCTCATGAGGATAATAAAAATATCTACCTCTTGTTCCTTTTGGATATCCAACAAAGTAGCATAACTCTGATCTTGGTTCTAGATTACTTCCTTTTATCAACACATAAGTTGGACAACCCCATATCTTGAGATGGTTCAGGCTGGGTTTTCGTCCAGCCTACATCTCATAGAGTATCCTAGATACTGATTTGGAAGGTACCAAGTTCAAAATATATGACGTTATTTCTAAAGCATACCCCAAAAGAAAATAGCAAGAGATGCATGACTCATCATGCTTCTGGCCATTTCCATTAAAATTCTATTTCTTCTCTCAGCTACTCCATTCTACTTGAGAGTCTCAGGTGCAGTTAACTGAGATACTATACCGTAATATACCAAGTAGTCCTTAAACTCACCGAGGAGGAACTCTCCACCACAATCCAATTTCAAAGTTTTAATTAATTTACCTGTTCGATGCTTCACTTCAGTTTTAAATTCCTTAAATTTATCAAAAGAGTCAGAATTGTGTCTTATTAGATAAATGTAACCAATATGAGCATGATTATCTATGAAGGTGATGAAGTATTTATAGCCTTCTCTAGCTAATGTAGCCATTGGACCACAAACATCTGTATGAGTGCTAGTATTTCCATGGTTCTATCTGCTTTTTTGGTAAAGGACCTGTTGGTCATTTTCCCTTTAAAGCAAAATTTACACTAAGGCCATCTTTCCAATCTCAATGAACCTAAAGGCCCATCATGGATTAGCCTCTGAATCCTTTTGGATTTATATGTCCCAATCTTAGATGCCACAAATACGAGTAATTTGATATAGCCTTTCTCTTTTTAATATCAAATTCAGTTTGAATTATTTACTTGATTTCGAATATGATGTATATAAAAAAGATTCTCATACATGTTTCCTGCATAAATTAAATTACCATCTTTATTGATGGAAACACCAAAATGGAAAGAAACAAATATCCTTGATTCATCAATTTGGAAACTGAAATCAAATTCTATTTAAAATAAAAAATATAAAAAAATATCTTTTAAAATTAACTCCCTATTACAATAAAAAATAAGCTCAAGATCTCCCACTGCTTCAATCCATATTCTTGCTCTATTTCCTACTTGAAATCCATACTCACCCTTACTGAGTCTTCTTGTCCTTCTAAACCACTGCAAAGAGTTACAGACATGGTCAGTGGCTCTAGAATCAATTATCTAGGAAGATGTTGATCTAACCATCAAAATAGACTCTAGATATAGAGCAATACCTAAAGTAGATTTGGCTAAAAAGTCTAGATAATCTTTCTTCCAATGCCCTTTCTTGCCACACTTGAAGCATTTGCCTTTGGGCTTCCTGTTGGGCTTGGCCTGACCAGATGTTTTGGGCTGAGCCCCTGCATTATTCTAGACCTTCCTCTTCCTGAATTTCTTAGGCTTTGCCTTAATTCTAGAAGAAGAAGCAAAATGAAAGACCAAAACTTGTGACACGGGTTTCATGATCTTCTCTGCTGCCTGGAGCTCTTTCATAAGCTCCATGAGATTCATATCCAATTTATTTATGTTGTAGTTCAACTTGAACTGAGAATATGAATCAAGTAGAGTTTCAAGAACCATGTCAATTTGGCTCTCAAGATCTATTATCATGCATAGGACCTCGGCTTCCTTGAAGTAAGCAACCATCTTTAGCAGATGCTCTCGAACCGATGCCCCCTCAACCATCATAGTGTTCATAATTGCCCTAAGAACTTCCTACTTTGCGGGCCGACTCTTGTCAGTACACATGGTATGCAATGACAAATCCATGTCGTACGCAATGGCCATGTGCTCATGCTTAGATTGGAGCACACACTAGACATGGAAGCCAAGATGTAGTATTTAGCCATCTCATCAGCTTTCTTCCATGCCTTCTTGGCCTCTTGATCCTGGTCAATGGATTCTTCCCTAATCTCAGGATAGAGATCCATAAGAACATACTTGTACTCCTTGGCAGTGAGTACTATGTTTAGGTTCCTCTCCCAGTCTACATAATTTGGGTCTTTATTCTCCTTGAGAATGATTGACAATGGATTGAAACCATCCATTTTTGAAATATTGTGAAAAAAACATTCATTTAGTTTGCAAGAAATAAAAGTTTCACATGCTTTATATTATTTCTTTGATGATAGATAACTTTTAGAACTATTGTAAATAATATAAATAGTTTGGCTCTTAGAAAAACTAACAAAGTTTCGTAGGAAGATTAATAGCATCTTAAGTTAAGTGTATAACCATCACAAATCAAAACTTTCTAAAATAGGTAATGTCTAGAAGAAATTCCACCGATAGGATGGCCACTCATTCACACCACCTACAGGCAATCTGGTGCTAAAAACCTCCATTGTTGGTTGGTCGATCCTAGCAAATACCCTAAACTTTTAATTTTACTCTTCCAGTAGTTCTAGATACTTGTGAAAATTCATCCTATAGGGGATCATGCTTATAATGACACGAGGATATCCATTATCTCCAATGAGAATTGTGATGGAAGCCATGGGGTCATTGAAACCCCTCTCCCACTTAATCTTTTATTGAAAATAGAGTTTTCAGCCCAAAAACGTTTTCTATAATCTTATGGTTTCACTAACTTTAGTAAAAATCTCAAATTCAATATTATTCTCTATGTAAATGATTAAATTCTTTGAAAGAATAAACTATAAATTTATTTTACTATTCTAAGTTAATAACTAAGTAAAACTTTAATAAATAACCTTAAGTTGAACATTATTTTCTATGTCAAGGATTATGCCCTTTAAGAGAATAAAACATGAACTCTTTCATTCTTAAAGTTCCTTAGATTAAAAGGTTTTATCAAAAACCATCCTATCTAGTGAGACTTTAGTCTTACAAGAACTCGCGCATTTGATCACAAAAACGAAATAAGAATGATACCAAAAGTAAACTTGTTCATGCTCAAACTGTTCATTAATTTCTAAGTGACTAAACAATGGATTAAATATCATGAATTAAAAATTAATGATCTTATTTAATCCTAAGGTGGTTCTATCTTTTACTATTCACTTTCATGCAAATTATTTATCTATAGATAAATAAAACTATTTCAAAAAATTAACCTCATACAATGGTTTCAAAATATGATTATATCAAGGAAAAATTGAGGAACTAAACTTCAACAGTGCTCTCCTATTTCTTGGACAAAATTTGTGTACAACTACCTCTGCGTAGAGTAGACTTGGCGCCTGGTCCGTTGGGCCCTCCTGGCGGCGAGTCTAATATGTTTTTCCAGAAAAATCTCAGCTGGGTAGAGTGGACCTGGCACCTAGTCTAATCGGCCCACTTGGCACCAGGTCAGCTCTGGAGTTCGCCAATTTCTAGAAAAACTCCAGCTTTTACATCAATTTTTGTCCCTCAACAATTCCAGCAATTACGTTCTTCCAATCCCCGAAATTTACAAATTAAAAGAATACAAAGAAATAAAAAAAACAAGGCATAAAAATATACCTTTACGAGTGCCTATGCCTCTAAACACGAGGTGTACATCGAATCTACTTAAAACCAAAAAATCAATGAGAAAACTATTAGAGCACATGATCCTATGCCTCTAACCGCGAGGTGTACATGAATTCTAGAAACCAATGTATGAGGGATCACATAAAATCACAAAAGATTCATTTTTAATAGTAAAGGAACTATATTTTTCCAGTTTTAACCTAGTACATGCTCCTAGATGAAAACCGTTGCACTGATACCACTTGAAGGAATTGCGAAAAACTATCAAAGGAAAAATGCAACGGAAAATTTTTAGTTATTCAAGCAGCATCTAGGAGAGAGCACTTATTTTTCTTATTGGTTGCGGATTAACCAACATAGGAACAGGTTGCATAGGAACTTCTTACATTGGAAGGGAAGAAGGAGACGCCTGTTGTTTAACTGGAACTCTCGCCAATCTTCTATTCCTACGTATCAAGCGTCTCCAAGCTTCTTCTCTTCGTTTTCTGGAGTATAACTCTACCTTACTCTTGGCATTAGTTTGGTGAGAGCTCCTTTTGGATAAACAATAACACTCTTCTTAAGAGGAGGAAGAGAAAAGATAAAAGCCAAAAAGAGAGGGAGAGACGACACACTTGATAGGCAAAACTCAGAGAAAATCACATTCAATTTTTTCTCCTCTTTATCTCATATTTTCAGCCAGCCTTATGGCTTCATTAAGCCCTAATGGCTGAAATATTAAGCCCTAATGGACTTGATGTTGTGCTCCAAAAACAATCTAAGACTGGCACAATCTTCTTAATTAACTAATTATTTTTTCTGGGCTTCATTAAATATCTAAGACTAATTGATTACTTTTAATTAGACTCTTAATATATGTTAACATATATTAGCCCAATTAATTAATTAATTCCAGTCCAATTCTCTTAATTAATTAATTATCTTTTCTGGGCCTTATTAAAACCAAGTCTAATTAACTAAATCTAATTGAACTCTTAGAATAAATTTTATTTCTTTTCCAAATAATTATCCATTAAGCACAGATTGTGTCTAAATAACACCAAGGTAACTTGAGCTACTTCAGGGACCAAGAGACATACTATTCATGGCTACTAAAATGACTAAAATGCCCTTACTATTAAATAGGCGTATTTTATCATTTTAAATATTTTCATTTATCACCATATGAAAATATTGACTCCAAAAATAATATTGCAAAAATAATATCTCTGACTTACGGGTGAAATGACAGAAATACCCCTCTGTGTAACACCCATCAATAAGACAGGATACATGTACTAACACCAATATCAAAGACATCTACCATCCTTAGATCTCTAGTTCGATAATCCATGACTCACTTGAATGTACTTGCTTATCATTAGAAGCTACCCAAAGCCACACATTCTAGAGTCACGTTCCCAGGGCCCTAGATCATTAGATTATTCTAGACAATCACAAGGGGGTGATTTAACTTCACTAAGTGAAGCAGAGAAACTCTGTTGCATGAGTCCGTCTTAACTAAGTAGAGTAATACACCACATATACAAGGACATTGATTTCACACAAAAAATCTCACCGAACATACATCAAAGTATAAAACCCTAGCTTCGTCAAACCACCAGGTATCTGTCCATGCTGTAGCAGTAATAGTCTAGTCTCTATAATTATAGTAATTTAAGAGAGACCACTACTACATATCTAATTCTACGTATTCGAAATACGCTTATGCCAATGATGTGAGTGAACTACTCATTGATTTAAGGTAAACAATTCCTCATTGAAAATTATGGCACAATAGTCTTCCCTTGATGAAATGTCTAGTTCTATCAAATGACTAAGAACTCAATTTTACTTGTATGACAAGTACCAATGGTCTATACTTTACTGTGAAGAATGACCCAACACATAGACCATTACTTATCATACTTGGACTTTTAAATGTGCACTAATATAAGAAATAAACTAAATTGAATAAATAGATATTTTATTGCAATATGTTTACACAGAATACATAATCTTTGGGGGTATATTTTTCAACAAGAATGTCCAAGAAATTGACAGTGACCAATGTTGGAGTGTATGCCCTCTAGACTAGTTTTCTAATGTAATTATTGATTTTATTAACAAAAGAATTTATTCTCAAATTTTGTTTATAAATTTACACTTTATTTGTGCACGATTTACATTTGAAAAAGATCTTTTGTGTTTAAGTAAGTAATCCATGTGAATAGTTATCTTTCACAGTAAGATATGGATCATGGGTATTTAACATATAGACGTTTGTCCTTAACCAATTGATGATAATGGAAATCTCATCATGTTTAGGTTATTGTGTTATGAATTCTAAATGGGGAATGGCTTATCTTTAGCCAGTGAGTAGTCCACTCACTTCATAGCATGAACGTATTTTGAATACGTAGAACAGAACATGTAATAGTTGTTTCTAAAAGTACTATTTAGAAGAAACCCAGACTATTACTACTATAACATGGACTAATACTCTATCGCTTGAGTATGAGTTGGTGGTCTAACGAAACTGGAAGCATGTACTTTGATACGCTGTAGTTGAGGTTCTATCATAGAGCCAATATACTTGTATGTTGGGTATATGTGACTAGTTAGTTAAAATAAACTTGTACAAGATAGCTTCTACGATATATCGCCCCTTGTGACTATTCGAATGATCTAAATATCCAGAGCCTTGGGGAACATGACTTGGGTGTTTACTTTAGGGTAGCTCCCTTGGAAAGAAAAAATATTCCAAGAGTTGTAGATCATTGGACTAAAGGTCTAAGGATGGTAGATGTCTTTTAGAGAGGTGTTAGTACACTCTTCCTCTCTAAATGTACAGCGATGCGTAGAGGGACATTTTAGTCGTTACACTTGTAGGTCAGAGACTTTGTTAACGTAGTATTGTCCTTGGGGTCAATATTTCCTTATGGTGATATTACAAAATATTCAAATGCAAAATACAACTATTTTCTATAGCATGGGTATTTTGGTCATTTTAGAAGCCAAGGCGATATGTCTTTTGGTCCTCGGAATAACCCATAAGTCCTAATGGTGTTGGGTTGAGGGATTGATCTTATATTAAATAGATTTTATTTTATTCAAGTAGCCTGGTTTATTTATTAGGTTAGAATAAAATAAAAGGTCCAAAGAGAGAGAATTATATATTGGCCCATTTGGGTTATTTAATTAATTTAATTATTGGGCTTGTATTAATCCAGGAATAATTAAATTAAATTAAATTAAAAGCTTAACCCAATGAACTGGACCAAGGCTTGAGGTTTATATTGGTTCATTGGGTTATTTAATTAATTTAATTATTGGGCTTGTATCAGTTCAGGAATAATTAAATTAAATTAAAAGGCTTAACCCAATGAACTGGGCCATAGGTCCAAAGGCCTGTTTGATGGCTTAAACATGACGTGGGCCTTAGGGCTTCTATTTGATTTTTGAATTCCCAGATAATAACCTATCATTAAGGTTGTTGGGATTCAAAGGGAACAACAGAGGTTCACAGAAGCACGTTGTTTTTTTTCTCAAGCTGTTCACGTCTTCTTCTGTCTCTCTCATGGGTTCTCTGTGTTTTTAAAAAAATAGCAAGAACAAAGACCAAAAACTCATCTGATTAATGCTTTATAGCATTCAGTTAGATTGAGAAGATCATCTTCTTCTTCCATAAGTATTCACCATGCATTTCAGGCGGTATTATGTTTCAAAAGCCAAGAGGATTCGTGTTGATGCCTAGAAGAAGCCGTCGGCTTACGGGACAACAACCTGAAGAATTGATCTCGGAACCAGAATCGGTTTGAGTCGTAGCGTCGGCAACCCCTAAACCAGTGAGGAAACGCAGAGGTAAATAGCTTTCTTCGCATGCTTCAGATCTTCATTTTTTGCCATATTAACCTTCAATGGTACTTTTTCTTTTAACCTTACAACCAGCATAGTCAGTATCTGTATATCCCATAAGATCAAAAGAATTAGTTCGAGGATACCACAAGCCATAACCATGAGTTCTGATTAGGTATCTAAGAATTTATTTTACAGCACATAGATGAGATTCCTTTGGACATGATTAAAATCTAGCACAAAGACATACTGAGAACATAATATCAGGCCTACTAACAGTAAGATAAAGGAGACTTCCGATCATACCTCTGTATTTAGATTCATCCACTTTCTTTCCTTTTTCATCTTTATTAAGCTTTATCGAGGTGCTCATAGGTGTACTTATTTTTTTGCTTCATTTATACCAAACCTTTTAAGCAGTTTCTTGGCATACTTAGCTTAATTTAAGAAGATTTCATCTTTGGTTTGCTTGATTTGAAGGCTGAGAAAGAAATTAAATTCTCCCATCATGCTGATTTCAAATTCTTCCTGCATTATCTTGGCAAATTTCTTGCACAAAAATTCACTAGTAGCCCCAAAGATAATATCATCAACATATATTTGTACAATTGAGATATTATCAGATTTTTTAGACTTGATAAATAATATGGTATTAACTAAGCCTCTTGAAAATCATTTTGAAAGAAGAAAACCACTTAGTCTTTCATACCATGCTCTTGGAGCTTATTTTAAACCATAAAAGGCTATTGAGAGTTTGAAAACATTGTTTGGAAAACGTTCATGAGTGAAACCAGGAGGTTATTCTACATATACTTCTTCAATAAAATCATTTAAGAAAGCACTCTTAACATCTATTTGGTAGAGCATAAAACCTTTGAAAGAAACAAATGCAAACAACATTCTTATTGATTCTAATCGAGTAACGGGGGCAAATGTTTCATCATAGTCAATGCCCTCTTCTTGATTGAATCATTGGGAAACTAATCTAGCTTTCTTTCTAATAACACTACCATGCTCATCAAGTTTGTTTCTAAATACCCACTTAGTGCTAATTACGGAATGGTCAAGTGGTTTAGGGACAAGCTTCCAAACTTGATTCCTTTCGAATTGATTTAGCTCTTCTTACATAGCCATAATCCAAAATTCATCATGTAAAGCTATATCTATACAATTTGGTTGAGTACTAGAGAGTAGGGCAAAATTATCAACAAAGTACTATCTAGTTTTGACTCCACAGCTAGGGTCACCGATGATCTGCTCTTTTGGATGGACAGTTTTGTACTTCCAATCTTTTGGCAGATCCTAATTTGTGAGTTCTTCAATTCTTTGATTGTTTCTTCAACTTGTTGTTCTTCTAGTTCCTCTCTTTAGCATAAATATTACGTGGAGGAGCCATATGATGTTCACTGCCTTTTTCTTTTGAGACACCTATACTATTATCATCATTTCTAGATGAATATATATTTGATTTATCAAATATAATATGTACGGATTCTTTCACACATAGAGTTCTCTTATTATATACTCTATATGCCTTTTTATTGGAAGAATATCTAAGAAATATAGCCTCATCAAATTTTCTGTCAAATTTCCTAAGATTGTCCGAAGTATTGAGCATAAAACATTTGCATCCAAAAAATTTGAAAAATGAAATTGATGGGACTTTGTCAAATATCATTCAAAAAGAGTTTTTTTTAGGAATGGTCTTAGCATGACATGGTTAATAATATAGCAAGCTGTATTTACTGCTTCAGCCCAAATATATTTTGGGAGTTTTGACAAAGCATTGATCTTGCCATTTCTTGCAATGTTCTATTTTTTTCTCTCAACCACACCATTTTTTTAGACTGCTGTAAAATTGTGTGACACACCACTTTCCTCATAGAATTTTGTAAAGTCATGGTTGCAAAATTCTCTACCGTTGTCACTTCGAACAAAAATTAGTTTGCAACCAAGAAAGTTTTGAACACGTTTGAGTAGTTTTGAAAATTCAAAAAAAGCTTCATCCTTTTAAGAAAGAAATAGGATCCAAGTAAATCTTGAGAAGTCATCCATAATTACATAAGCATACCTCTTACCACCAAGGCTAGTGGTCCTCATTGGTCCAAATAAATCCATGTGTATGAGCTCAAGAGGTTTTGATGTTGAAATCATTTTCTTGAGCTTAAAAGGGGTTTTGGTTTGTTTTCCAAATTGACAAGCATCATACACCCACTTTCTATCAAACTTCATTTTAGGTAGTCCTCTAAATAGTTCTTTTGAAGATAATTTGTTATCAAATCAATAGACACATGTCTTAGCCTACTATGCCAAAGATAGCTATCATCATCATTTACAGAGAGGCATTTAATGTTGTAAGCTACAAGATCATCAAGATAGAGGACATAAACATATCCAACACGATTAGAAACAAAAATAGTTTCATTGCTAGAACTATTTATGATAATATAAGAATCTTTTTCAAACACAACTTTGCATCCATTATCATATAGTTAGCTTATACTAAGAAGATTATACTTTAATTCATCAATTAATAGCACCTACTTGATGATGGTTGAAGATCCCTTACCAATATTACTTATGCCTAGAATTTTTCCTTTCCTTTTGTCTCCAAAAGTGACAAACCCATCATTTGTATCTTGAATATTTTTCAGTAGTCTAGCATTTTTGGTCATATGTCGTGAGCATCCACTATCTAAAAACCATTTTGTGGAGCTCCCCTTGTCCAACAAATGTTCCTATACACAAGATGGAAGAATGACTTTTGGTACCCATATTTTCTTAGGTCAATAAGGGTTAGTGATGGTTCCTTTTCACCTTCCAAACAGTTTTCATGCCACATTGTACCTTTTGCCTAAAATGACACGTAGATGCTTTGTGTCCAAATTTTTCACAATATGTGCAATAACTATATGTCATATATGATGAAGCAGCTCTTACAAAACAAAGTTTGTGATTTTCAGTTCTGATATCATGTCTATATCTTAGACCATTTCGATTTCCAACAGTTTCTTGTACCCCAAGCAAATTTTCCAAATTATTTTTGCCATTTGTAAACTTTTCAATGCATGTGGTAAGATCACCGACTCTACTTTTTATATTATCAAAATTACTGACCATAGTTTCAAGAGAATAAATTTTATCACATAAGCATTTATTTTCTAAGGACATATGATGCAATGAGGTGATGATAATTTTTTGTTCAATATCTGAGCGCATATATGACTCAAGTGAGACTTCATTTTCATTTAACAACTTTGCATTCTCATTTAATAAGGAATCAATTTTCATATTCATTTCTTTATTTCTTCTAGATAATTTCTTTAGTTCATGAAATGTATTAAAAAGCAATTCTCTGGGATCATCATGTATATGGTGGGCCTTATCTTCGTAGGATGTTGACCTGTCTGAACTTCCAGATAATGGGTCTTTACAACAATTCTTAATTTAAACATACATAACTGGGATGCATTTCATAAGAAAAATCCATTAGAAATACTTAGACTTCGAATCTTTATACAATATTCTAAACTTAAAACATATTATAAATGAAAAATCGTAGAGGGGGTGACTAAGGTTATTGGCAAATAAGTGCAGATTAAAAAAGTTTGATCCTCTTTAAAAATTCGAACAAAGTAGTAAATATGCTTCGCAGCTTCACGATTTCAATAGATCGGATAGGTGACTATTAAATCAGTACAAAGTGATAAGAAAAGGTTATGAAATGAAGATAGGTAGTTGAGATGTTAAGGACAAGTTTAAGTCAGAATGCAAGAGTCATAAATGAGTTATTGATTTTAGGAGAAAAGATGCAGCATTTAAGATCTGAAAACAGAGAAAAATGCAGTTGAGAATTTTCGCGAAATAGCTCAAGAAAATGCTCAAGAATTTATAGTGGTTCAATCCTCAAATGATCTACATCTACTATCTTAAGTTCTTAAGGATTTTAATACCACTCACTATAAACCTTTTCCCAACTCAATAGTGGTAGGTGGCACTAATCTTACACAAGAAGATCACCACACTTGGTTTTACACCCAACCTCTTTAATCACAACAATCAAGGCTTACCCTAACTGGGTTTTACTTCCTCAACCTTGATCCAAGCTAGATTTAAAGAAAGATTACAGAAATATCTCACATATTTGAGTAGAATGCAAAATAGATGAGCACAAACACCTTTTACCTTTTGAACAATTTAATTTCACTTTTGAAGCACAAATGAAAAAGGAGACTTTTGTATTCTAAAGTGTAAGAGTGTTTTATGAAAGATAGCACAAAAATCTACTTCAAAATTGAGTTTTGAAAGCTTTTATAGGAGCAAAAAGTGATATAGCAACATCTAGAACGGCTAGTTTTTTGTTGTCAGATTTTTCAGAGTTTTTGACTCAATGATCGGAAGAGGGTGCATCCAAAAGGTGAGTCTAAAATGGCACTTTTTTAGGCAGAAATATTTTGACATTGTCCAGAGTTTTGGATGAAGCTTTTGGATGCAGAGTCCATCCAAACTACTCAATCCAAACATCTGAAAGCTTACTCTTTGAAATCATTTTATTTTGTGCTTCAAGGTAGAAATAAATTAAATCATAAGGCAAAAAGACATAGGAATTTACACATAATACCTTAACAAATAATTCCTAGTCTAAAGTTCTTTTACAAGGACTTCATGATTTTGTAAGCTCTTGAATTGAAGATATATTTGATTTGGATTCCATTACTCAAAAGTTGCTTGGCAGTCTCATTTGCATGCCTTGAAAGAACTGGGTTTAAATATGTCCTATCTCATATAAGTCACAAAAGTTAGTCCTCATCAATGTTTGTCATAAGTCAAAATACAGAAGAATACCCTTAGGGCTAACAATAAAATATATCATATTGCTTGTTCCTATCCCATTATGCTTCCGCTGCGCTTTTACTTGATCGCTAAACTGTACAATAAAGCCTAAGATAGAAGAATATAAAGAAATATGTCAGTGCAAAATACTTAGTGAGTCCCGTGCATACCTGTGGTTTTCTCCATTTAAACAAGTAAAAGGGTTTTTGGCATTTTTCCACCAGCACAACTTGTGAATTGTAAATGACATTTTATAATTGAAACAAAATAGACATTTTTCTCACATTGAGATTAATAGTCCTACATAAGAATTACTAGTCTCACACAGAGAATGATATTCTCTCACAAAGATTACTTTGCTCACATAGAGAATGCTTTTCTCACACAAAGAATTACTTATCTCACAACATCCATGTTAAGGGACCATAAAATCCTTGTTTCATAAAATAATTGATAAGAAATGCACATAAGCAAATTTTATAAAAAATTACTAGCCAAAATGGTATTTGTAAAATAAAGGGAACTCACCTTATCTAGCTTATATCTGGAGTCAAGCGCACCTAAATGAATGAGCAAAATCAATCTTCAAAGTTCCATACATCTTCTCTTTTCTCTCCTTCTTAGTTTCAGTCTTTCTCTCTCTCTCACCTTTTCCTCTCGGCCTCCCTCTCTCTTTCTCCCAATTTCTCTCTATTTTTGTTCCTTTCATTTATTTATAGTTTTTTAAAGAAGTTTATGTAGAAAGCTTATATAGGAAGCGTATGTTGGAAGTTTATGTAGGAAGCTTATGGAAGGTGTAGGAAATTTATTGAAAGTGTAGGAAGCTTATGGAAAGTATAGCTTAGGTAGAAAGCTTCACTTAATTATGCATGGTCAAATAGTTAAATAGTTTTTCTAAACTTCATTAAATGTAATAGACCACCTCCAATTAATATCCTGGGTCCCACTTAATGGCCTTTATAGCAACCATCCATATATATACACACACACACACACTCACATATAAATATTACCTTGATTAATTTGTTTTATTAAATAATTACTTATGAAGGGTGTTATATTCTCCCCGCCTAAAAGAAATTTTGCCCTCGAAATTTAAAAATATCTTCAACATCTCCAACATCGTTAATCTAAAACTTCTTCCAAACCACTAACTGATAATGACTCCAAAAACCATAAACTTAAGCATATCATACATTTTTGCCTATAAGTATTTCTCTTCTTTCAATCATTTCCTACAATCATAAAACACTCACAAGATTAACATCTCCCAAAGCCATTCAACTCAGTGCTTTGATACCAATTGTAGTAACCTACTTTTTGAGTTATAATGGATCTTATCTTCATGGGATGTCATCCCATCTAAACTTTCAAACAATTGGTCTTTATAACAAATCTTAAATTAACATACATAACTCAAATGCATTCATAGGAAAAATACATAGACTTCAAACCTTTATATAATAGTCCAAACTTAAAACATATTATATAATATATCATATTGCTTGTTTCTACCCTATCACGCCTCCACTATGCTTTTATTTAGTCGCTCAACTGTACAATAGAGCCTAAAATAGAAGAACATAAAGAAACGTGTGAGTGCAAAACACTCAGTAAGTCTCGTGTATATCTGTGATTTTTCATTAAAATAAGTAAAAGGGTTTTTAACATTTTTCCACTAAAAGAACCTATAAATAGTAAATGATATTTCATAATTAAAAAAAAAAAAGGCACTTTTCTCATATGGAGATTAATGGTCCACAAAAGAATTACGAGTCTCACATGGAGAATGATATTCCCTGGCAGAGCTAGCTTTTTTCACATAGGAATTACTTGTCTCACAACATCCATGGTGAGAGACCCATAAAATCAAAGTTTCATAAAATAATTGATAAGAAATGTACAAATGCAAATTTTATAGAAAACCACTAGCTAAAATGGTATTTGTAAAAAAAGGGAACTTACCATGTCTAGCTAATTCCTCAAGTTAAGCTTACCTAAATGAATAAGTAAAATCAATCTTCAAAGTTCTATTAATGTCTTCTTCTTTTCTCTCTCTCTCTCTCTCTCTCTCTCTCAATTTCTGTCTCTTTGTCTTCCTATTATCTATTTATAGTTGTTCTAAGAAGCTAATGTAGAAAGCTTATGGAAGGTGTAGCTTATGGAGCAAGTTTCACTTAATCATGCATGGTCAAATAGTTAAATAGTTTTTCTGAACTTCATTAAATATAGTGGGCCACCATTTTATAATTTCAAGTGTGGTAAAAATTTAATAACAAGCACAATCGAAATTTTAATTCAAATGCCAAAATTCTCAAAACATACAATTAGGCAAGTATGCCCACGCATAGTATAGAGTTTAATGGCAAGTATCGAAACTCCTTAGGGAAGGGATAAATGCACCACTACTAACACTTCTTGTGAAACCCCAGTCGAAACCAACCTTAGAGTAAGGGGGGTTGGGATGCATATCATATTTTATTGCATGTTAAAATATATTTTTATATGATTTTCTATGCTTTGGATTTGTGTGTTATAGTCTCGAGGGTTTAAATATGTTCATTGAATAAGAATGGCAAAATGGTAATTTTTGCTTGAGGTGAAAATAGGGAGATAGCTTGAGGATTAAATATGAAAAATATTTTAGAGAGAAAATAAGAACAAGAGTCATTCTGGTTTAGTGGTTAGAGCTTTGGAATTAATTCTTGAGGTCTTGGGTTCAAATTCCATCATTGGAGCTTTAGCATGATTAAATTTTATTTTTGCTTGGAAAGGTTGTATTTTCGGCCTTAGGTGCTTTAGAGTAGACTAGAGGTGTTGTCCTAGGGGAGACATGATAGGAGTACCCTAATCCTATTCTTGTACCCTACAAAAATTCCTAAGGGAATTCATCCCTTCTTGATCCTTAATTTTTCCTACTTCTCAATTCATTAGGTTGGTCAATTTGTTCTAGCCAATTTCATTCCAGAAAATTTAGTAAAGTGCTGCGGCTTTGAAGGTTCAAAATGTCTAAGGGAAAGATATCTTATGGTCCGAAAATGTGGAAGAGATGGGGAAGGTTCCAAGAGAATTAATTCCCCTAGTGAACCTTCAAATTTTCACTCTAGCTATGCACATTTCTCTCATGTAATGATCTGAAATTTTTCCAGCTTCTTGTGCAAGCAAGGTGTCAAAATTCTTAGCCATTATTTCCTCCCAAATGCTACCAGGAAATGGCCATTTTGACCAACTTGAAATCTGAAATTTACTGGCCAATTTCAGACTGCACAAATGCTATGCAAAACCAGAAAATTTTCTGGGCAAAATCGCAGCATGTATGAGCTTAAACCAAGTTGTTTTCTTCCAGTTTTCTCCCAACTCCTTAGCCACGTTTTTCCTCCATGAAGAAGGCTAGAAACCAGCATTGAAAAACCTCTAAATGCCCCTTCAAACTCTCTGCAATCTGACTGGAAAATGGCAGCAAAAGCTGCCCAGAAAAATTCCAGCACTTGCGAAATCTGTACAGGATTTTCTGTCCAGCTTTCTTTCCTATTCCAGCCCTGGCCAAAACATCATTATTTTTCTGCACAAACCTCTCGTGAACAGCCATGAACTGAACCCCATTTTCTTCCCCAAGATTTTGCATGAAAACCAGTCATGGCTGCCCTAAAATATCTCCAATAAATTACTCCAATCATGTCTTGATTGGATACCAAAATTCCAGCAATCCTAATTTAGAAAACTTCCATAAAATAACTCTTAAACAACCAGACCTTTCCTTCACCATTGCACCCCCTCTTTTCGGCCACCATTAGCCTTCTTCAACCAGCTTTCATCCAGCCAAATCACTGAGCAATCAGTCGACCATTACAGCTCCAAAAAGCTCTCTATTGATAAAAAATATTCTTGCTATATTTTATTTCCAAATTTGATTCCCAAAAATATTCTTTTAGGATTTCAACAACCAGCCTTTCCTTTTCCTTTTAAACCAAAAAAATCATCTACCTAAACTACCCAACCAATTCGGCCACTGCACACACACAGAATTTCGGAAGCTTCAAACCAAAATCCCTCCATTCTCTTCAACCTCCAAGCACATATAGAACACCTACTCACTTCTCTCGCCTAATACCTTTCTAAACCACTTCAATCTTCTTCAAAAAAATTCCAGAATTCAACTACTCATTACCTTGAGTCCATCCATACCACTTTTAACATCAAACTCCAAAATCTAACTCTCTCTTTTGGATAAAAAATCAGTATTTTTTGTGAAGGCTCAAGAACACCTTCAAGGTAAGTTTGTTCAATCAACTTCATCTTCACTAATCTTCAATCTCTAATGAATATATATATGTATAAGCATACTAATGGACGCTCTCCTTCTCTCTCTCTCTCTCTCTCTCTCTCTCTCTCTCTCTCGGCCGAATACCCTCTCCCTCTTGGCCGAATGAATTCTTCACCAATGGCCATGTTTTCTACATCTCCCTTGGACGGATTTAGTCACCTAGGAGTCAAGATCCATTCGAAACTCCTTCAAGGTACTCATCAATCAAGTAAGTCTTTTCAACCCTCATTTTTAATTCTAGATTCATGTCTCTAGGATGATATTAGTAGGAGATGGATTATGAATAGGATTTGAGCATGTATTGTTGTGATGAGTTGAGATTGAAGCATGAATAAATGTGTGTATATGATGGAGATGGGATTTATGCATGATTTGGTTATCTTGGTTTATTGCATGGTGTTTTTAGGGTTTAATGCATGTATCCATGTCATAAGTAGTATTTGTGATCAAGTATGTTAGAGATTATGTCACCTATGGTGAATATGATTTATATTCATGTATGATTGTTAAAGCTATGATTATGTTTATGCTAGTAGAGGTTGGATCATGCCTTGGTAAATTTAGATCTATGTTTTTATTCATGATTTGGATGAGTTGATGAATTGAAGTGGAGTATATGTTCATGATTGTGGTTAGCAATAGAAATATGATCATGATCTAGTTGTCCCTAAACTAAGTTTATTTCATCATTAAAATATTTAATATTATAATTTTTGCTAGTAAGGTAGACTTGGATTATTATATATAATAAGGATATTTTAGTCAAATAAATGATAGCCTTTGTTTCGAGAAATAAAATATATAGATATTATATATAATAATAATATCAAATAGAGCCTTTTATATAAATAATCATAATAAGTAAAATATTAATTTTGTAAGTCTTATATTTATAAACATCATTAAAATTTATTATCTTTCAATTATTATCTTTTAATCAAAACCTATTAAAATTTATTTCTTATCTTTCAATCAAGACCCATTAAAATTTATTTTCAACTAATTTTAGTTATCAATTATTTTCAAACAATTAATTATTAATAAATCATTATTTTTCCTAATACCACCTAGGACTCTTCATCAAATAAACTCTAAATTATTCTTAGCAAGATTTAAACCTTCAACTTATTAGTACCTATTTCCCGAAACAATAATTATTTTAAATATCAAATTAGACTTCGCTTATAAACCCTTTTTATTTATTATTTGGCCTTAAAGCTTGGGACAATAGGATCATGGTAGTAGAGAGTTGAGCTAGCTTTATTTGTGAAAGTGGATTTTAGCTTGAGATTAATTATGGCTTGTATTTACCCCAGGCGGGGTTAGGTCAGCTGTTGAAGACCTTTATTTTATCTCAAGCTAAGGATCAGGTAAGCTCCTGCATAAAACCTGTTTGATGCAAAATGTTTATTATGGCAAGCCAAATGTAGAGTGCATGGACACTCGTTTCTGTAAAGGTAATTGAGGATTGTCTCCTGTCTTATTTCTGTCAAATAAATTATTTGAAAATCAACAAGCAGATTTATTCAAACTCAAAACTCTATCTAAAACTGGTTTTAACAAAGACTTTGAAAACCCTTAATTGCCATTTTCAAGTGGAACTATGTTTTGTTCATTTTTCCGCAAGTGGGGTAAGTTACATTGAGTATTCAATAAGGGTGGACTGCTAAGACTAATCTTTGAAGGGTTAGGGTGAGTCTCTCAATAGGTGGCCACCTCTGAGGGGTAAGTCCTTCCTGGATAGAATGACAGTCTAGTAGGTCGTGCCAGTCCTAGCTAGCAATTTTTCAATTAAATGACTGTATGTTGTCAGAATGGATAATCGATTGTTGTTTGGGTATAGAGAATGGGGAGTATCTTACCCGGTAGGCCGATCAGTTACCTTTTGCCAGTCTTCACAAAGTGTCGGCAATTTAACCGGTTATGGGACCCAACGTGTGGTAATCCATGATCATTTCTTTTGAGTGGTTGATTTTATTGATTATGTATGGTTGGAAAAGCCAAAACACCACTCTTGATTTTGACTAATGTTTATTGCTTACCAGTATTTCTCTTATAAAGATTTATACTTTGCATTCACTAACTATTTTCACTGGACACTTCAAGCACACACGGACTTACAGAGATTTTTGTCCCATCACCCTTTTTACCATGATTTCAGGTCGAACCTACTGTGGGGATGAGTAGCTAGATATTGCCTGCCTTGGATGATTTTCCTAATATTTAATTTGTGTAATGCTTTGGGGAGTCAAGAGTGGATAATTTTATTATGGATTTTATTTTGGAATTCTTGGATTCATTCTTAGGTTGTAATAAATTTTAAATTGAAGTATTATTTTTATTTCGCTATTTTGATTGTGTGACCTAGTTATAAAGACCCCTTGTCCTTTGGACGGGGCGACATCCCCGGCCCTGGTGGGCCTTGGTAGTAGGGTGTTACAAGTGGTATAAGAGCCTAGGTTATAGGCAAATATTGATAGTATATATGCTATTTATATAAGTTTAAATTTTTATCTAACCTATCTTGTTGATGCTGTAGGATGAATAGGATGCTTAGAACTACGAGAAAAGGGCAGCAATGGCACCCGCCTATCCCTATATATCCGGAAGACCTTCCAGTTCCCCAGTCTGCCCCTCAGCCAGTTATCCCTGTGGAGGATAGCAGTGATCATGAGGTCCAGATCCATGAACCACCCCCAATTCCAGTGATAAACATAAGTTCTGACAGTGACAATAAGGTGATAGCAGTGGAGCATGTACCCCACCCTCCTAGTCCCGTAGTGGACTTAGTAGCAGATAGCGATGACCCGAGGGAGATAGAATATGAGTCTCCACCTAGGCCTTTTTTCACTCCTCCTTTCAGCCGAGTTGAGCCCGAAGAGAGTTCTAGGCACCCTAGGAAAAAGCCGAGGGAGGGATTTGCCAGTGGGGTTGGGGTAGACTTTTCTAAGAACTCTGGGGGATGGTTGTATGAGGCTGATTTTGAGGATTTAGATGAGGACTAGAGGGGCTGAAAGCTATTATGATTAGGATGTTTTATTTATTGATTTCCATAAACTTCTATGCTTAGGATTTCATTCTTGTTTACTGCTTTAATTTCAAAATTATGTAAATAAGAGTACTTGGAGTACTCTAAGGTTTGAAAATTTTTTATTCAACTTTTTACACAAAAAATTGCATCTTATTTTCTTTTATTTAAACTTGAATGTGAATGCATGCTCAAAATGTTTTAAACTTGAGTGCATACACTCATTATCTGGGCATGGTTGAAAATGGCACCCAAGGGCCGTGTAACCACATCAGGCAAGAGAGTTCTGAAAGTAGAACCTGTGGCACCAGAGGTTGAAACAACCCAAATGTAGTCACCCAATCGGGAAATCGGAAGCGAGCCAGATTTGGAATTGGGGTCAGAATAACCTGTCAAAGTGACAATAGGGCAAGCTTTTCGCCAAGTTTAGCAGGTGTGAGTTTTGGCTGGATAGTGTGGCATTCATTGGCCATGTGGTGGCCAACGATGGAATCAAGATAGACCTGGCAAAAGTTGAAGCGGTGTCAGATTGGGAGCAGCCGGAGAATGTCACCGAGATCCGAAGTTTCTTGGGATCGGCTGGTTATTACCGAAGATTCATCAAGGGATTCTCGACACTCGCATCACCAATGACCCGACTACTGAGGAAGGATGTTCCATTTGTGTGGAACGAGAAATGTGAGAAAAGTTTTCAAGAACTAAAGCGAAGATTGATGACAACGCCAGTATTGAGTCTGCTGGAGGAAGGGAAGCCTTATGCGCTGTATACTGACGCTTCGAAAGAAGGACTGGGAGCAATATTGATGTAAGATAGGAAGGTGATCGCTTATGTTTCTCGGAAGTTGAGACCTCATAAAGTCAACTATCCCACTCATGATCTGAAGCTGGCAGCTATCATGTTCACCCTGAAGAAATGGCGACACTACCTATACGAAGCCGAATATGAGGTGTTCACTGACCATAAGAGTCTGAATTATATCTTCACTCAGAAGGATCCAAACTTGAGGCAGCGAAGATGGATGGAATTCCTAGAAGAATACCGTTGTCTAATCAACTACCATTCCGGGAAGGCCAACGTCGTGGAAGACGCCCTGAGCAGGAAAGTTGGAATGGCCAGACTAAGGGTGCAGGAAATTCAAGCAGTTCAGGATGTGTTGGACAGAAGGGTGGAAGTGCAAGACCAAAGAATTGTCGTCAGCAATTTGAAGTTGGTACCGAATTTGAAGCGGGAAATCGTGGAAGCTCAGCAAAGCAACACTGAGTTTCAACTTTTCAAGAATAAGGAGCTCAAGCGGCCAGATAGTGAATTCTATCAGGACGAGGCAGGAGTTTTGCATTTCAAGGATCGGTTGTGTGTACCCGGAGAGCAACAATTAAAGGACAGAATTTTGGAAGAGGTGCACAAGAGCAAGTACGCCATTCATTCGGGGGAAGTCAAGATGTACCAGGACCTGAAGAGACCCTATTGGTGGCTCGGACTGAAGTGAGATGTAGTCAAGTATGTCTCGACCTGTCTTACATGCCAAAAAGTCAAAGCAGAGCACAAGAAGTCAGCGGGACTATTGCAGCCATTGCCAGTACCAGAATAGAAGTGGGAGGAGATGACTATGGATGTTGTCACCGGACTTCCCATGTCAAAGACCCAGAAGGATGCCATATGGGTAGTGGTGGATCGACTGACCAAGTCGGCCCATTTCATACTAGTAAATGTAAGAGACTCTATAGAGAAGCTGGCTCAAACTTATGTTCGAGAGATAATCCGACTGCACGGAGTGCCTTCAAGCATAGTGTCTAACTGAGACCCGAGGTTTACATCTCAATTTTGGGGCAAGTTTCAGGAAGCAATAGGGTCGAGTCTGAAATTTAGTACGACGGCGTATCCACAGACCGATGGGCAGTCAAAAAGGGTTATACAGATATTGGAAAATATGCTAAGAGCCTGTGTTTTGGATTTCGAGGGCAAGTGGATAGAATGTGTACCATACGCGGAGCTGTCATATAACAATAACTATCAAGCTTCAATCGGGATGGCACTATATGAGGCTTTGTATGGACGCAAGTGTCAGGTACCGCTATATTAGAGTTGGTCAGAAGAGGGTCACGTAAGCCGAATCAGAGAAGTCTGTGTCCAAGAAATGTTAGGTAAAGTGAAAATGATCAGAGAAAGGTTGAAGGCAGCTCAAAGCCGACAAAAGAGCTACGTGGACAACCGGCGGAGAAGATTGGAGTTTCAAGTCAGGGACAGCATATTTCTGAGATTGACGCCGAATAGGGGGATCTTGAAACATCCGAAGGGTGGAAAGTTGAATCCGAGGTATTTGGGGCCGTTCCCGATTCAGGAAAGGATTAGATTGGCAGATTACCGATTGGACCTGCCAGATAGGTTGACGGGAATTCATGATGTGTTCCATGTGTCACAATTAAAGAAGTACAATGCTGATCCCGATCATGTTCTGAATAACGAGTCGTTAGTGTTGCAACCCAATTTGAGCTATGTGGAGAAACCCGTGAAAATATTAGACCGCAGTATCAAGAGTCTTCGGAACAAGCAGATACCGATGGTCAAGGTTCAGTGGGAGCATCATGGCATGCAGGATGCCACATGGGAATCGAAAGAGTGGGTTAAGCGGAAGTATCGTAATCTGAAATAGAGGTATGCTAGAATTTCGAGATGAAATTCCTTTAAGGAGGGGAAGAAGTCAAACCCCAGTCAAAACCAACCTTAGAGTAAGGGGGGTTGGGATGCATATCATATTTTATTGCATTTTTAAATATATTTTTATATGATTTTCTATGCTTTGGATTTGTGTGTTATAGTCTCGAGGGCTTAAATATGTTCATTGAGTAAGAAGGGCAAAATGGTAATTTTTGCTTGAGGTGAAAATAGGGAGATATCTTGAGGATTAAATAGGAAAATATTTTAGAGAGAAAATAAGAACAAGAGTTATTGTGGTTTAGTGGTTAGAGCTTTGGAATTAATTCTTGAGGTCTTGGGTTCAAATTCCATCATTGAAGCTTTAGCATGATTAAATTTTATTTTTGCTTGGGAAGGTTGTATTTTCGGCCTTAGGTGCTTTAGAGTAGACTAGAGGTGTTGTCCTAGGGGAGACATGGTAGGAGTACCCTAATCCTATTCTTGTACCCTACAAAAATTCCTAAGGGAATTCATCCCTTCTTGATCCTTAATTTTTCCTACTTCTCAATTCATTAGGTTGGTCAATTTGTTCTAGCCAATTTCATTCTAGAAAATTCAGTAAAGTGTTGTGGCTTTGAAGGTTCAAAATGTCTAAGGGAAAGATATCTTATGGTCTAAAAATGTGGAAGAGATGGGGAAGGTTCCAAGAGAATTAATTCCCCCAGTGAACCTTCAAATTTTCACTCTAGCTATGCACATTTCCTTCATGTAATGATCTGAAATTTTTCCAGCTTCTTGTGCATGCAAGGTGTCGAAACGCTTTGGAATAACATGACTACACATAGGACTTATTGGGAAGCAATTCTCATACTCTCTTTTAACATGATATCAATTCGTTAAATTTCAAGGTTGTAATCCTAATATGATCTTGGGGATGATTTCTCAATAAATTTCCTGGCTAAATTTGGGATAAAATGCAAGACTCATTTAATAACTCAAAATAGTGAAATCAGAAAAAAAAAATAAGACACCAAATTCAAATACTAGGACCCTAAGTCAAAATAAAGAACTTAGAACACTAGAAATGAGAATCAGGTCATCCAAATCACAACCAAAGACCCTTGATTCAACAAGAAATCAAGAACATTGATGCGTAAATTTTGGATATATAAAATCATCAATTTTAAATCTATCCATTAATCAAGTTTTAATTAAAATATTAATCACAAAATACACATGCAAGCAAGTATAGTTATCGCAAGCAATGTATAGGGAATTAACGAGTATCAATCCTCAAAGGAATAAGTACATACTAATCACTTTCATTCATTGTTTAACCGACCCAAATAAAGCGAGAAAAGAATAAAAAGAAAAACTAAAGTCACATATATAACTTAAGGATGTAGGTTCATGTAATTTAAACCATTAGCCTAGAAAACATGACAATAAACCAATTAGCAATTCTCTCAACTAATTATCATCTTGGCATCATGAAAGAATATAAAGTAAAATCTAATCGTCTCACATGTCATGATTCTACTTAGATGAATCTCATTTCGTTTCCCAATCTATAGAATCCTATATTTTGATTACATTAACATATTTGTCAATCAAGCTAATCATAACCAAACATGCATTAGGCTCAATTCCTTATAAACATAAAATTAGCTAATAACCCTTTGCTCGAGGCTAAATTAACTAGTCTTTGATTACTTAGTCCTCTAATCTTAACTTCGTCGCTTGAGTCCATTAAGATTAGAAAAATACAAAATCAATGCAACGAAACTCTTAACATCGTTGTCTTAAGTCAATTAGAAGAACTTACATCAATAACTAATGAAATCAAGTAAACAAATACCAAAGATGACAAAGAATTGATTAAATAACTAAATTAATACAAAATCATGAATCCCAAAATAATGTTAAATTACAATAAAAGTATCAAATACATCATTACTAAAGAAAAATAAGACAAAGAGAAAAGAAAGCACTCATAGACAAGTCTCTTTCATTTTCCTTAAAGACTCCCATTAAACAATCCTCCTTGACTTGGGTGAATACCTCCTTCAATGAGAGAATCAGAATTTCTACTCTTTAATTCACCTCTCTATGTTATATATCCAACCCTTGTGTTCTCTTGTACTTTTATAGGCCTCTTGGATGCCAATTTCATGGTTGAGGAAGTCTTGGCCGAGTAGGAATAGGAAAATACCAAAATCATTGGATAAGCCCTAATTCTGCATATAGAATTTTCGCCTCTAGAGCATACCTAGCACCAGGTGTACTTTGTTCTTCCTCTATTTTTTCTCTGTTTTTGGTCATCTCTCCTAGGCAGACAAAATGGACCCGGCGTCAGGTACACTTGCAAGACCTGGCGCCGGGTCTGTTATGGAAAAACCCTTTAAGTTTACTCAAGCTCTACTACTGGAGCAGAATGGACCTAGCGCCTGGTCCACTGGTTGGGCCTGGCGCTAGGTACATTCTGGTTTCGTGCACTTTCTACTCAATTTTAACATAAATCTACACATATTTGCCAAAAACACCTTTTACAAGTAAAATGTCAAATAGGAAGGAATATGCCTAGTTATTACAACAATATATCTTCAAACACCTCAAATAACTAATAAAAGAATGGTGATTTTAACTCCTATCACATACCCCCACACTTGAACATTTGTTTCTCAAGCAAAACACTTTAGTCCAAGAAAAATTATCAAGACAACACAATTTTTTTTTTTTTTCATTCAAAAGCTCCTTCATCACAATAAAGATCATGTCTTTCTTTCAAACTTTAGATACAACCCTTGTCATTAAAACCCTTTAAGAACAATTTCAAACTTTGAAACATTGGACAAGACATCACAAAACTCTTAAGTTAAATTAATCAAGTGTATACCCTAGTCTAAGAAAATTATTTCACTCTTCAAGTAAAAATATAGATAATATGAAGCATATAAGTCAAGCCATCTACCAACTCAAGCATTATAAATTCAAAAATTACATACTCAAGTTATGATGTGAGGAAAGCACTCCAATTTTTTTCTCTCAAAATTTATTTTAATGACTTAAGGAATTGGTGCATAGATTTCTCTTCACACACTATATTGGCCCCCTTTACAGCCATCACTCATCATTTTTTTTCTTACCAATTCTTTCTTTCTGTACTCTTTCTTGCCTTTTTGCCTTCGAGATAGTTTCAAGAGAGTGCACCGAATACACTTGCTACTTCTCCCCATATTGACCCCCTTTTCAGCTAAAGGTCATCAAAGATCATCAATAAGAGCATTTTTTCTCAATTCACACCAACAATAGTATTGTTTCCACTCATTTTTTTTTTCAACTCAAAATCAAAAATTTTTTCAACATTCTCCTCAATCGTTTTTTTCAACTCACACCTTTTTTCATCATAACTCAAAGCTTGCAAAATTTAAACTTATAATACAAGAGTTAGCCAATATACTATTCCTATATTCCTCATATCTGCTATATTTTAACTAGCTAAGTCAAATAACATTCAAAAACCAATGCATAAACAAGATTAATCAAAATTCTCAAGTCTTGATAAATATCTTTTCCAATAAAACCAATTTCATCAAACTCCACCTAATGAATGACAAAACTCATATCTAAGTAAGAAAAAGAATTACAACCTTGCTTGACAATGAAACCATTGAAATTTAGAAGGGAAAAAAAAAGTTACTGCAAACACAAAATATATTCATCAAAATAATATGGAAAAGCACTTCTTCAACCTTTATTCTTCCCCCACACTTAAATTGGGCATTGTCCTCAATGGCCAAAGATAAAATAATAAAAGTACAGCCTAGAAGACCAAGATGAATAAAAAAAAAGAATAAAGTGAAGAACATACTTCTATTCATTATCGTGCCATCAGGTTTTAATCCACCTCAAGGAAAAGTCATTACAAGGCACCTACTAAAAGAAAAGAAACAAAAGAAAGAAAACATAAATCTAGAAAAAGAAAATAAAAATAAGATAAACGAAAAAAAAAAGAAAAGAAAAAACACCTATAAGCTAGTAAAGGTCATTAAAATTTAAAAGCAAAAGAAATAATAGAAAATAAAATACAAAAAAGTGAGTCAAGAGTCATCCTCATCATTATTAGCTGTGATTGGAAGATGCACCGGTAACGTGTTGGCACCTCTTCCTCCTTCTATCAAGGGGAAGCTCCTCCTTTCCAGAGTACTGCACCTCATATGGCCTTATCCACCTTTGGGCCCTCTCATCATAGCGATACCCATACTGAACCAAAGTATACTCCATCACGAAGTCACGGTCAGTAGTGGGCTCACACAACTCTCCATCCAATCGTACTCTAAAGTTTCTCAAAATACGCATAATAAACGAAGAGAATTTGAGGGCTTTAGCTACAATGTTAGAGGCCACAACCTCTCTCATGGAGTTAATAATAATTGGAGTAAGGGGAATAGGCTCACAGCTCCTCATCTTATCTAGAATATAAAGGTTAAGTATCCTAGACTCATTGAAGCCACTAGTATTGGGATAGACATTGAAAGTAAAGATATAGACTAGGGTACGACACTAAGCCTCAAGATCACTATTGGAGTAATATTAATATTGACATATTTTTCCTTTTCTCCTCATATGAAAATTAGCCTTTACAGCCCCCACATCCCAGGTAAGCTCAGAGATGATCTTTTAGTTATTGTGGTCCATAGCTATCTATGGTCCCTCATCCGAGATCCCTAAAATTCTAGCTAGTCTAGCCCTGTCAAACTCAATGGGAATCCCTTTGACCATGGTGGAGACGACTTGGAGAGTATTTTTCTTTTTGTCCTGCATATTGGCATAAAACTCTCTCACGCACATAGGATAATAAGGACCTTCCATCCTAATGATGGGCTCCCACCCTAGGTGCCTAAACATAGTAGAGGACTGTAAGGAATTGTCTAAAGATGGCTTGTATCGCTTTTATACTATAATTTTATTGTGTTGGTGCCTGTCATACTAGATTTGGCATATAGGATTAGAAAATTAGGTAGGTTGGGTAGGTAAAAGCTCGAAGAAAAGTGCAGATAAAGATGCCTCTCGAGCTCTCTTAGCCCCCGATGCTAACCCTTTAGGTCATCTAGACATGATGGGAGGAGGGAGAAAGATGATAAAAATAGAAAAGTGTGAGGCTCTTAAGTTACTCTTTACAACAAATGTTCAACTCTCAACCATCTCACAATCACAACACCATACAACACCACCACTATTCAACATAAAAACACCTCGCAATAATCAGTAAACACCACTCAACACCCTCCAACAAATCTGCAAGAAAATAAGACATATGTCAATCCAAACACCTTATCAACTAGTTTGATCAAATTCACAATGTTTAATATTGCTTAAGAAAACCATATTCAGCCTAGAATCACAATGCTCAATCAGTCATACCATGTATATCATAATGCAAAGCTTATTAGCATAAGGCTAAGTGATCTATTGAATAAGTATCCTTTATCCCAAACATTAATCACAAAGCATGCATGCTCAATCATTTCCAAAAAAAAAAAAAATGTGTAAACTATCAATGGCATTAATCATAAAGTAGTATCCATGATATTTCCATGCTAATGCAAGCTCAAAGAAAGTAATCTTAACAATCAAATTCTTCACTAGAAAGTATTCAAGAATTTTTGCCCAAAAATGCATAGAAAACTACCCAAAATTGATAAGAAAAAACTTAATCATAGAAGGTGTAGAAAATTCATACCATAATGTTCTCCAATGCATGGGCAATGACTCTATGTAAAAAGTTTGAAAAAATCTTGCTCCCAATGGAAGGATTGAAAAATGAGTTTTAGGTGAAAACATAGGATTTT
Organism: Voacanga thouarsii; assembly: GCA_026120185.1. Lineage (NCBI taxonomy): Eukaryota > Viridiplantae > Streptophyta > Magnoliopsida > Gentianales > Apocynaceae > Voacanga > Voacanga thouarsii. The sequence goes on from JANUWF010000142.1 coordinate 78,856, forward strand.
TCCTTGTTTTGATCCGAACTTTCAAGAACAAAGTGAAGATTTTGTGTTTTCGAAGTGTTTTAGAGGTATAGAAAGTGATCCAGCGGTGTTTTGAAGATGAACCCGGCAATGGGCTGAGAGAAAATTGGAGAGGAGTGAAAATTTTTTGAACAAAAATAGCCAAGAAGGCCATTTTTAGTATGGCGGCCGACTAGGCCTGGCACCGGGCCCATGGACCGGGCCTGGCGTCGGGCCGCTTTTGCCCGCATTTCTCTGTTGGGCTATGCTGACCCAGCGCCTGGTCAGCTCTGGCCGAAAAATCACTTTTTTTTTTTTCAAAGATTCATTTTAATGAAAATAAAGACAAAGGAGCATGAAATCATACAAAGCATGCAGTCTCATTGCTAAATATATAAATACATAAAAGAATTAAAAAGAAAGTTCAGCAAATACTAAAGCAGTTCAAAAATCAGCGTCTCTCACGTCTTAGTCCCATGGGTTGGTCTCTATGTTGCTTGGCAGTGTTCCTAGTTGACGATCACCAAGGAGTTTGGCTAACTTTCCAATTTTACCCTTAAGGTTGTACATAGACGCCTGCAAGTTTCTCGTGGTCACATCAATCCTTGGAACCATGTTTTCATCCCACTTACCAGTTGGTGACCATTTCCTCCGAGGATGGTTTAGCTGGTGAGGAGTTGTATTGCAGAGGTGGTTAAGTCCTTTGCATCCCGAAATTCGTAGAAGCTTACCGAAGTTGGTTTTGGTTATTCCAAGAAAAGTTAAGGTGATTCCTCTAACCTGGGTTGTAAGTATTGCTGTAAGGATTATTACTTTGCCGACTATTACCTACAAATGCCGCTTGTTCCAATACTTCTTGCGAAAATCTCATATTTTAGCACTCATGGTTTGGATGACCTTCTTCACAAAAATCACAAGTCACAACTTATTACCTACCCTTGTAAAGGAGTCATTACCAATTGCTCTATTTTCTGTGTGAGTGCTTCCACATTTGCTTCTAACACCGCCACTGCATTCACCTTATGCACTCCATAAACACGAACTCTAGACTATGAACTCCCCCAAGCATAGTTATTTGTAGCTATATTTTCAATTAAATCGAATAACTCTTTTGGGGTTTTAGAATTGATGGAGTCTCCTGCAAATGCATCCTTTAATTGTCTTGTAGCAAAACTCAACCCACTGTGAAAGATCTGCATTTGCATCCCCAACTCGAATCTATGGTGAGGACATTTTCTCAACATCTCTTTGAACCTCTCCCAACACTCATAAAGATTTTCGGTCTCTAATTGTTGGAAAACAAAAATGTCAGTCCTAAGTTTGGAAGTTCTAGCCGGTGGAAAATATTTAGCTAAGAATTTTTCAGCTAACACGTTCTAAGCAGTAATGGATTCGGTGGACAAAGATTTTACCCATGATTTTACTCTATCTTTTAAGGAAAAAGGGAAGAGTCTTAGTTTGATAGCATCCTTAAAAACACCATTCATCTTAAATGTGTCACATATCTTTAGAAAGCTCGCAAGGTGGGTATTAGGATCTTCCTCAGGTAACCCATCAAATTAGACCATATTCTGAATCATTTGAATCACATTGGATTTTATCTTAAAATTGTTGACCTCTATCCTAGGCCCTACGATACTAGAACCTGTACTTGAGATTGCTGGTTTACAAAGTTATTCATAACCTGCTTGTTAGCTCCACCGTTACCACTATCGTTGGGCTGATTTACCTCTATTGCTTTCCTTACCCTTTCACTTATAACCTTCTGGACCTTAATGAGAGTTCTCCCAATTTCCAAATCAAGGTTGACTATTTCAGCTTTGGATCATCTAGTCATAAACTAAAAGTAAGGTCTACATAACACAGAAAATTTTTGAGATTATAAAATTTACAAGTTAAACAATTAGGTTACGTTTACAAATTAAGTTACAAGGAATTGCAACATACAGAGTCATTGAAAGTACAGGTATTCAAGAAAATAAAATACAACACCTAGGCATACAAGGAACACATATACATATTCACATATTTACATATAAACATATTAACATGGTTAAAGCAACAAAATCTAAGCTTTCATGATATTGTTCCCTGACAGCAGCGCTAAAAACTTGATGCCTAAATTTTGGGTATATAAAATCATCAATTTTAAATCCATCCATTAATCAAGTTTTAATTAAAATATTAATCTCAAAATACACATGTGAGCAAGTATACTCATCGCAAGCATAGCATAGGGAATTAACGAGTATCAATCCTCAAAGGAACAAATACACACTAATCAATTTTCATTTATTGTTTAACCGACCCAAATAAAGTGAGAAAAGAATAAAAAGGAAAACTAAAGATACATATACAACTCAAGGATATAGGATCATGTAATTCAAACCGTTAGCCTAGAAAACATGACAATGAACTAATCAGCAATTCTCTTAACTAATTATCATTTTAGCATCATGAAGGAATATAAAGTAAAATTCAATCGTCTCACAAGTCATAATTCTACTTAGATAAATCCCACTTCGTTTTCCAATCCATGGAATCCTATATTTTAATTACATTAACAGAATTGCCAATCAAGCTAATCATAATCAAAACATGCATTAGGCTCAATTCCTTATAAACATGAAATTAGCTAATAACCCTTTAATCGAGGCAAATCAACTAATCTTTGATTACTTATTCCTATAATCTTAACTTCGTTGTTCAAGTTCATTAAGATTAGACAAATATGAAATCAATCAATATTAGAAGAACTCACATCGTCATCTCAAGTTAATTAGAAGAACTCACATCAATAACTAATGAAATCAAGTAAACAAATACCAAAGATGACAAATAATTGATCAAATAATTAAATTAACACAAAATTATGAATCCCAAAATAATGTTCACTTGCAATAAAAGTATTGAATACATCATTGCTAAAGAAAAAGAAGATAAAGAGAAAAGAAAGCACTCATAAACAAGCCTCTTTCTTTTCCCTAAAGATTTCCTTTGAACAATCCTCCTTAACTTGGGTGAATACCTCCTTTAATGAGGGAATCAGAATTTTTGCCATTTAATTCACCTCTCTATGTTGTATATCCAACCCTTGTGTTCTCTTCTGCTTTTATAGGCCTCTTCGATGCTAATTTCGTGGTGGAGGAAGTCTTGGCCGAGTAGGAGTAGGAAAATATCAAAATCATTGGATAAGCCCTAATTCTGCATATAGAATTTTCGCCTCCAGAGCATGCCTGATGCCGGGTACCTTCGACCTACCTAGTACCAGGTGCATTATGTTCTTCCTCTATTTTTGCTCTGGTTTTTGCTGTCTCTCCTTGGCAGACATAATGGACTCGGCACCAGGTATACTTGCCAGACCTGGCGCCAGGTCTATTCTGGAAAAACCCCTGGAGCTTGCTCAAACTCTGCTGCTGGAATAGAATGGACCCGGTGCCTAGTCCATTGGCTAGGCTTGGCACCAAGTATATTCTAGTTTTGTGCACTTTCCACTCGATTTTAACTTAAATATGCATATATTTGTCAAAACACTTTTTACAAGAAAAATGTCAAATAGGAAGGAATATGCCTAGTTTTTACAACAAATGCATCTTAAAACACCCTCAAATAACTAGAAAAGAATGGTGATTTTAACCTTTATCAAATTCTTTGAAGAAGATGGTTTTGGCAACCAACTTTACCTCCAACAAGAACCTTAGATTATCTATAACATAAGACCCAAATTAGCAAGCTGATTGATCTATCCTAAAAGGGTTTTTGGACTCAATACATAGTGAAGGACTAGGCCCTAAGAATGATCTCAATGTTCATGGGATTTACCTAAGAGGAATCACATCTCAAATGCTCTCAAATGAGACTATTTGATTTCTATCAATATCCAAAAAAGTTGTTACATTTGAAGTGATATAAGCCATATATATAGGCATCTAAACCTAACTAAGGTGAGATGAAATCTCATCCATTCAAGCCTTTAACAGGTCCAAAATATCCCTATTACATAATAAAAATCGTGAGAATTTAATTAGGAACAAAACATTACTAAACAAGAAAATCACGCAAAAAACTGGGCAGTGCTCGACTCGGGCCGGCACTGTCTGTCGCCTGATCTTCATTGCTCCCAGAACGGGGCCAATGCTAATTCCACTTTCTCAAGCTGGTGCCAATTCTACTCTGTCCGGTCTACTATTTTGCGATCCCAGCTTCCTTGGCTTAATTTTGAAGCCCTTTTTGAACCCATATCATCCTAGCCTTTGCCTTGGAACTCTTAGAACTTGGTTGATCCATTTCCTTGGCCTTCTATATAGTGTGTTGTTCCAATTGAGAACTAATCACTCTTATCTTTTTCAACCATTTCTTCACCATTCTCTTAACCCTTGGCTTGGGCCCTTTGTTTGCTTGAAATCTCCAATGATCACCGTTGAATTGTGCAATCTTCTTTATCATTATGGGTTGTAGCTTAAATCTCTTTCCCCCTTCTTTAGCTTTGGCATGATACTTGGGTGGATTCCTATCATTTCTCCCTTCTTGAAGATGATTCATCCATAAATTAACACCTATGTAAGATCTCAAGCAAGAATCTTTTTGTGAAGATAAAAATACAAGTTTATGCTCTCCGACATAAAACTCATTTTTTTCCCTCATCTTTACTTTTCTTCTTTGTAGCCTCTCTTATTATTTTCACTCTTCAAGCACAAGAAAGTCTCACTCATTTTGTTTCCATCATCTTTCTTTTTTGTGCTCTCTTTAAGCTCTCCTTCTTTTCTCTCTTGTTTTTGCTTCTTTCTCAGCTCTCTTTTTTTGTTGTCATCTTCCCTCATAATGTTTTGATCTTTAAGCACCTCATTAGGGGATAATGGAAGTAGTGTAATCTTTTTCCTACCTTTTTTCAAAATATATTTATTCTCCCTCCCATTGTGTGTCACATCTCTATAAAACATCCATAGCCTTCCTAATAAAATATGTTCACTTGTATGGGGAACACATTACATAGCACCACATCTTTATAGGCCCCCATATCAAACTCAACCTCAACTTGTTTGTTTACTTTTTTTTCACCACAATCATTCAACCAATGGAGTTTGTATGGTTTAGGATATCTTATGGTTTCTAATCTCAAATCCTCCACTATGGTAGTACTTATCACATTTGTGCAACTTCCTCCATCAATGATCATACCATAGGGCATTTGTTGGATAAGGTGCCTAGTGTAAAAGATATTATACATTTGGGATTCCTTCTCATTCTCAACATCATTTGCAGTCATAGCCTTCCTAGCAACACCAATCAATGGAAATACCTTCCTAACTTCAAATGTTTCCTTACCATCCTCTTCTTTTCTAGGCTTTTAGGTTTTTCTTAATGATTATTTTGGTGTCATATTTTTCTTATTTGGTGAATGTTGAATTATAGGATTAGTATATCTAGACTTCTTAGGGTATGTCCCTTTCCTTGCACCCCTCAATTTCTTCCCTTCTTGTCTTCATTTACCTAACCCCAACTTTTCCTACCTCTTCCCTTCATTGGAATTTTTTGATAACCTCTCATAAAATGTTCTCTACATCCTTTTTTAGCATTCATTGAGGTTTGGCTTTGGTTAGATTTCATCCCCTCAATGTCCCTCTTCATGCCTTCCATTTTTGCTTGGAAAATTTCAAAGGCAGCTTGAATATCAAATGAAATTCCTTAGGACATTATATGGAGAATTTTAAGGGTTCTCATTTAGAAAATTTGGATAAAAGAAGAAAGTAATTCCTCACAATCACTCCCTCACATGTATCCACTCAAGAATTAACACTCAACTCTCATGTTTAACTCTCTTTTGGCTTTTAACAAGAATAAGCTAATACTCTTACCTTTTTCAAACACTCAATTTCCTCAATGAGTTCTTTTCACAAAAATCTCCCCAATTATTTAGGAGCTAGTCCAAACTTGACAAGTTTACTAACCCTCTAAGGACAACCAACTAGACTTAGATAGAAGTTTGGTCATCAACAACAATGAGCCTCAGGGAGTTTATATCAATAGTCAATAAATTCAAGAGAGTTCAACAACTTCAATGACTAAGGAATAGGTGAATGGACAAGACCTAACAAGGTTTTCAATGAAACATTAAAAGTTCAAGAACATAGCACTTAAGAACAAGAGTAAGAATTCAAGAACTATAATGATTTTAATTGCTCAAGTAACTCCCCAAAAACATGAGTTCCCAAGATTTTAACAATAAGGGAAAGTGTTGACAAATTAATTGATCACAGTTTCAATGCTTTAAGTCCACTCAAACAAAATATCAAACACTTAACATACAACCTTGCAACGCAAATGGTTTTAAAATTTCACACTTGTAGAAACCCAAAATCTCAAGAATCACAAGAAAAATTAATCCCAAATAATTATACTAACATCAAGGAATAATTTCTCAACAAGTAGAAGTAAAAAACATGAGTTTTATAGTTTACAAATTTAGCATGGAAATGAGTTACAGGATTCTTATTTAGCTCAACAAATTTACAGTAAATAAATACCAAAAACCACAAGATTTATGCAATTTAAAACTTCAAATAGCTTCTCAAACATCAACCCACTGTACAAGATCAATTTTTCAACAAGAAGATCAAGAAAAATCAAAGTTTTGAAGACCTTTTTGAAGCACCTTCCTTGGTGACGAGTTTTCTCTATTGTTCTTGAAATTTTGAAGCCTTTTTCTTGAAGAACCAAGCCTTAATAAGAATTAAACTCTCTTTGATACCAAACTATTTGATATGATCTTGGGGGTAATTTCTCAATGAATTTCGTGGCTAAATTTAGGGTAAAATGTAAGACTCATTTAAGAACTCAAAACAATGAAATTAGTGAAAAAAAACAAGATACCCAATTCAAATACTAGGACCCCAAACCAAAATAAAGAACTTAGAACAATAGAAATGAGAATCAAGCTATCCAAATCACAACTAAAGACCCTTGATTCAATAAGAAACCAAGAACATTTTGAAGAAGATGATTTAAACAACCAACAATATCTCAAACAAGAACCTTAGATTATCTATAACCTAAGACCCAAATTAGCAAGCTAATTGATCTATCCTAAAAGGGTTTATAGACTTAATACATATGAAAGGACTAGGCCCTAAGAATGATCTTGATATTCATGAGATTTACCCAAGAGGAATCACCTCTCAAAATCTCTCAAATGAGACTCTTTAATTTCTATCAATATCCAAAAAGTTGTTACATTTGAAGTCTTATAAGCATATATATAAGCATCTAAACCTAACTAAGGTGAGATGAAATCTAAACCATTCAAGCCTTTAAAAGGTCCAAAATATCCCTATTACATAATTAAGAACAAAACATTACAAAATAAAAAAATCACGCAAAAAATTGGGCAGTGCCCGACTCAGGCAGGCGTCGGCTATGGCTTAATCTTTGTTGCTACCAGAACGAGGCTGGCGCCGGTTCCACAATCTCAATCCGGCACTGGTTCTACTCTATCTAATCTCCACTATTTTGCAATCCCAACTTCCTTGGCTTGATTTTGGAGCCCTTTCTGAACCCATATCATGTTGGAAAATATGCCCTCTAGACTAGTTTTCTGATGTAATTATTGAATTTATTAATAAAAAATTTATTCTCAAAATTTTTTTATAAATTTACACTTTATTTGTGCACGATTTTTGTTTGGAAAAGACCCATTATGTTTAAATAAGTGATCCATATAAATGGTAGTCTTTCACAGTAAGGTATGGATCACGGGTTACTTAACACATAAATGTTTGTTCTTAACCGATTGATGAAAATGAAAATCTCATCATGTTTAGGTTATTGTGTTATGAATTCCAAATAGAGAATGGCTTACCTTTAGCCAGTGAGTAATCCACTCACTGTAGGATTTCTATCATGTATAATCAGATTAAGCGCAGCGGAAAACAACAAGAAATCCAAGCCATGGATCACGGGTTAGCAATAGAAACGGAAAAAGGAGAAAATTGCGTTTATTACCTCGTGAAGCCGGAATTCAAAAATTTCAGAAACAAGAACGCAGACGCGATCCAGATTATCCAAAATCGTTCACTGCAGCTCAACTGAAGTCCAAGAAAGAACTCCCTCTAATGATAATCCACACAAGGTTGAATGCTCACAATCTCACAATTCTATGCTAGTAGAATTCGGGAGTCTAGGGTTTTGATCAAGAAGAGAGACGGCTAGGGTTTGATCAAGAGAGAGGCAGAGAAATGGTTTCTCTGTAATTGCGTGAATAGTCTATCTCAAACCCTAAGGAAACCGTTTCCTTATATTTATAGATTTATAATTACCATAAATTGCAACTTAGTCCTTCAACGTCCAATTGTCAACAAATTGGTCCTTGAAGTTTACTTAATTACAATTAGGTCCCATGAATTATAACAAACTTATAATTCACCTATAAATGTACTCCCTTCTCTTAATTAACCCCACAATATTATCAAATAATATATTTGAGCATTCAAACATTTATTGTGTGTGACCCATTAGGTTTCCTGGTCTTATTAGTAGCATAATATGAATTAATTCTAACAATATTAGAATTAATAATCCTTAATAAAATAAAGGATTAAATTTATTAATTCTCTAATTAATAAATTCATATTTAGCATATCAAGAGCGACATCTAGCAATAACTCTTGACCACCCAAAAGTCCAGAAAGTCAAGTGGCTTGACATGAACCTTTCAATAGCAAATTATCAGTGCAATAAACTCCTTTCAATATACAACATCTCATTCGGTCTAGAGCATGGAATTAGTGCCAACTCCCTCCAGAATATTATTAATTCTGGCCCGAATATTTTAGTACTTGTTCAAGAAATCCATTACTCGACATGTGTATCAATTGGAACCATTTCCATCACATAGCCGCCTTGGCCAAGGACTTCATGAGTAATGATTTCTACAAGTGGCCTTGAGATATACTCTTCTACTATTAGGAGTGGTGAATCCTTTATTGGCCCTCTCAACTACTTTTGTTTACTTTACGTTGTACCCAATATCCATCCCATAGGCGGTCCTAGATAAGACTCCAAATATTAGAATCAAAATACAATGCTCGATAAACAACGTACCTTGGAGATCTCAAGTCTAAGGATACTTGCACACTTGCTATAATGAGATTCTATCACTGGCACTAAATAGTTATCCAAGTGATTATCTCGTAGCTAGGTCATCCAATGAACTTGTTTCAAAACAAGCATCCACACGTTAATCCTGAGTATCTCAATACCCACGGATATGAGAACCACCGCTTGATCCAATCAAGAGATATAACATGTGTCAGTCTTGGTGTATTAATAATGTCCCATCTTATTAATACTATGACTGGGGATTATTTAAGTACAAACACTGCATAGTGTAGTAGGAATCTCACATCATGATCTCTATCATGATTTCCTTAACACTGTGTTGTACTAGGGACTTTATCTAACGGTTTGTACACATAGTTAGATATAACAATCAAACTGAAAGATAAAGAATGCCTCTTATTAATTTAATATGCAATATACATGGTACAAGTGATTGCCTCTAGGGCATAACACTAACACTCACTTCATAGCATAAGTGTATTTCGAATACGTAGAATATGACCTGTAATAGTGGTATCTAAAAGTACTATTTAAAAGAAACCTAGACTATTACTGCTACAGCATGGACTAATACTCTACCGCTTGAGTATATATTGGTGGTCTGACGAAGCAAGAAGCATATACTTTGATATGTTGTAGTTGAGGTTCTTTCGTAGAGCCAATATACTTGTATGTTGGGTATATGTGACTAGTTAGTTAAGACATACTTGTATAAGATAGCTTATGCGCTATATTGCCCCTTGTGACTATTCAAATGATCTAATTATCCAGGGCTCTAGGGAACATGATTTGAATGTTTACTTTAGGGTAGCTCCCTTAGAAAGTGAAAACATTCTAGGAGTAATGGATTATTGGACTAGAAGTCTAAGGATGGTAGATGTCTATTAGAGAGGTATTAGTACACTCCTCTCTACCTCTCTAAATGCACGGTGATGCGTAGAGGGGTATTTTAATCATTACACCTGTAGGTCGAAGACTGTACTAACGTAGCATTATCCTTAGGGTCAATATTTTCTTATAGTGATATTAGAAAATATTTAAAATATAAAATATAGCTATTTATATAGCAGGGGTATTTTGGTTATTTTAGCAGCCAAGGCGATGTGTCCTTTGGCCCACAGAATAGCCCTTAAGTCATAACAAATTTAGGTTAAGCATTTAGTCTTGATAATTATAGGTTTCATTTTATTTTATTTAAGTAATCTAATTTATTATTGGACTAGAATAAAATAAAAGGCTCGAGAGAGAGAGTATATATTTTATCTAATTTAATTGGTTAATTAATTATTCAGGGCCTAAGGCCCAAATTGAATAATTAGAAAATTAATCTAGATATAAAATAGATAAAAGACTTGATATTTTATATTGGTCTATTTAAGCTTGTTAATTATTTATTAGGCTGTTTAATGAAGCCTTGAAAATAAATGATTGAGTCTTATTATTTATGGGTGTTCAAGCCTAAGAGTAAATAATTTTATCTGGCATAATGAATATGACCAAGGGTGAAATAAAAAAAATTAATTAATCAAATTAAAAAAAAATAACACGGGATGGATCCTATGTGGTTTTGCGTGAAAGATAATTAAAAGCATGGTGGTTTTTATTTCATGCTATTGGTCTCTGTGTGTGTGTGTGTGTGTGTGTGTGTGTGTGTGTGTGTGTGTGTGTGTGTGTGTGTGTGTGTGTGAATTGATGAAAGAAAAAGGAATCAAGACCAAAAGTAATATGAGGAAGTCTATGAAGAAATCACAGAAGTAAAAAACTTAGCAAACCCAATTCTATAGGCTTTCACCGGCAGAGGAAAGGGTACCATTTCGGAAGCTCAAAAGCTTCGCCTGAATGAGACGAAGTCGACGTTTATAAGGGCGTGATCTAATAGTTTCAAGTAACCTTGTACAAACATCTTCTTCAGTGCCAATAAAGTCATTCAAACACAGAGGTAAATTTTTCGTTCTGTAAGCATGTTTTCGGATTCATCATTTTTTCCATTTTCATCCATTTAGTGGTATCAGAGCCATGGTTTGGCAAATGTAAGAAGCACGCTAGGCTTAACAAAAATAAGAAAATATTTGTTTTGGATGTTTTCTGTGAACCTTCGCGTTTCTAGTATGCGATAGTCTCTGTGTAAGCTTCGCTAGTGGAAGCATAGGATCACTGTAATTTAATACTTTCTTCGACGAAACATGTAAGCCCACTTTTTTTAAGGGCATAGGAGCTTGATAAGTGGCTTTTCATGTTGTCTAGATGAAACAACCAGAAAAATGAATGAAAAATCACAAAAGAAAATTTGCAAGAAAATCTAGAGAAGATGAGCCGGGCTGAGCCACCTTCATTGAATCTATGAGGAGCCATCAAGCCGCGGCTTGGAGCCACAACCGAGCCAGGCTCGCTAGGACTACTTCCTTGCAGAAGCTGTGGCTTCCTCGCAATGCGCGAGGAAGCCATCCTCACGGAAGGGGCATTTGCAATTTGCAATTGCAGATTACAAATGCCTGCAAATTGTAATTGTCGCGATCATCAATTTTGACCGAGACAGTGGGGCGGGTCGATGGCCAGGTCACGGGCACCTGCCCGAATCGCTTCCTATGGGTTTTCCCATGGGCCATGGTCTAATGTGGCAGGTGCACTAGACCAGAAATTTAAATTTTTTTTTTATCCCGTTCTAGGTGAAGTTATTTTTGTTGCAATAGTTAATATTCTTTGAATATTTTGTATGAAAAATAATAGTAAAGGAAATTTAGGATTAAACATGACCATTAACTAATTAATGTGTTTAATTCTATTATTTGGACACTTAGATTAAAAGAATAGAAAAGTAAGAAAACATTTACAGTTTTCTAGCATGCTTATTTCTTTTTGTACCCTATGTGCACATTTTCCCAAAGACCAAAGTCTTTGGGAATTTTTTACTAAGAAAAATATTTTTCTTAAATCAAATGGTTAATTTTAATTCAAACAAAAATTAATTCTTGGTTATTTTCTCAAAGGGTTTTATTCTTGACATAGAAAATATTTTGAATTTAAATATTTTTGTAAATTAAAATAGAAAACCATTTTGATTTAATTTTATCCCTGACAATTGATTTTCCTTTTTAAGTTTTGTATCCTCGTTATAAAGACCCTTGGTCCTTTGGACTGGGTGACATCCCTACCTTTTAAGATACGTAAGTAGTGGGGTGTTACTGTTGGATATCTCATGCATATCATATATGGCGCAGCGAAAAAAATAAGAACAATATACCATCCCAGGATCCGCATACGTGTGGAAAACAAGACATAAAGAGAATAAAGGTAACGGTTTTACCTTTCTTTGAGCATCTGAAAAACAAAATTTTTCCTTCTTCTCTCTGATGATTGTGGCGCGATCTAACAATCCTCTTGATTAAACACCACGAGGGTTGAATATCCAACCACTATAATCACAGTGTGTGATTATCTCTAACAAAAATCTACACACAGGATCACTCTCAAGCACTAAGATATTTCTGTGCTAGCAGAAAACAAAGTGGTGGCAAGGGTTTTTCTAGGGTTTCTTGTTTCATTTTGCTAAATAACAATGAGAGAAGAGAGAAGGGTTTTTGGAGTTGTTGTTGGGCGTGAATTCCGCATAGCTTTAGGCATCGTGCATATCTCTATATATCACGAAAATCCTGCTGAAAATACTCCATCTGAAAATTCTAAAACAATTAGAATTTTCTAATTGTGATTGGAACCATCAAGTTCTCACAATTATAATTTGGCCTATAAATTATAACTAATTATAATTTAGTCACACTCTTTCACATTCTCGCAATTAACCCTACTATGTTATCAAATAACATTTTGAGTGCATAATCCTCTATTGTGTGTGACCTATTAGATTTCCTAGTCAATTGGTAGCGAACATGAATTACTCCAAATGTCTTTGAGATTAATAATCTATAATTATTTTGAATTAATCATATTAATTCTAATCAGAATTGGTTTATTAATTCATCAATTAATAAACCCATATTCCCAGATCATGAGCGGTATCTAGAAACATATCATGATCACCCAAGAGTCCAAGAAGTCAAGTGGCTTGAAATGAACCCTTCAATAACAAACTACAATACAATTAACTCCTTTTACCATATAATATCTCATTCAGTTTGGAGTACAGAATTTGTGCCAACTCCCTCCAAAATATATTAATTCTGGCCTGAATAAAATAGTACTTGTACCAGGAACCCATTACTCTAGATATGTATCAATTGAAATTGTTTCCAATACACATTTGCCTTGGCCAAGGACTTCTCGAGTTTTAATTCCTATAAGTGGCCATGAGATATTCGCCCCTACTATTAGGAGTGATGAATCCTTTATTGACCCTCTCAACTACTTTCATTTACCTTACAATGTACCCAATATCCATCCCATAGGCAGCCCTCGATCTGGCTCCAGAGATTGGAATCAAAGTACAATGCTCAGCAAACAAAGTACCTTGGAGATCTCAAGTCAAGGATACTTGCACATATGCTATATTGAGATTATATCACTAGCACTAAATAGTTATCCATATGATTATCTCATAGCTAGGTCATCCAATGTATTTTTTCCATTAACAAGTATCCATATGTTAACTTTGAGTATCTCAATACTCACTAATATAAGAACCATCGCCTAATCGAATCAGGAAGTATAACACATGCTAGTCTTAACGCATTAATGATGTTCTGTCTCATTAATACTACGATTTGGGACTATTTAAGTACTAAAACTATACAGTGTAGTAGGAATCTCATATCATAATCTCTATTATATTTTCTTAACACAGTGTTGTATTAGGAACTTTATCTAACAGTTATATTACATAATAGTAAATAAAAGAAACTGTAAGATAAATAATGCCTTTTATTAAAATAAAATGTGTCATATATAACATACAAGTGATTGCCCCTAGGGCATAACACTAACAAACTCCCACTTGCACTAGAGTCAATCATTCATGTATCTAATACCAAATGACTCAACATGTCTATCATGTTTCTTTTGGGATAATGCTTTTGTAAGTGGGTCAGCTATGTTCTCATCCAAGGAAACTCTCTCTATCTTTACATCATTTCTATCTATGATCTCCCGGATAAGATGATAGCATCGTAATACGTGTTTAGATCATTGGTGAGACCGTGGCTCCTTTACTTGTGCAATGGCTCGGTTGTTGTCACAGTACAAAGATATTAGACCAACAACGCTAGAAACCACACCCAGTTTCATCACTAACTTCTTGATCCAAACGGCCTCCATAGCTACTTCAAAAGCGGCTATGTACTCAACTTCTGTAGCAGAGTCGGCAATAGTCTCTTGTTTGGAACTCTTCCAACTTATTGCCCCTCCGCACAACGTAAACATGTAGCCTGATTGTGATTTGAAATCATCTTTGTCAGATTGAAAACTGGCATCAGTATACCCGTTTATTTTCTAATCACCTTCTCCATATACTAAGAACACATCCTTAGTCCTTTGTAAGTACTTAAGGATGTTCTTTACAACCATCCAATAACCCTCATTAGAGTTAGATTGGTATCTGTTCGTCAAACTGAGAACACAAGATACATCGGGCCTTGTACATATCATAGCGTACAAGATAGATCCAATTACCGAAGTATATGAAATCTTACTCATGTGATCCCTTTCAACTTATGTCTTGGGAGACATCAACTTTGAAAGACTTACACCATGTGATATGGGTAAGAATCCCCTTTTGGATTGATCCATGCTAAACCTTTTTAGCACTTTGTCTATGTATGCAGACTGTGAAAGACCTAACAACCTTATAGATCTATCTCTATGGATCCTTATTTCAAGAATATAGGTTGCTTCACCAAAGTCTTTCATGGAGAATTGTTTGGGCAACCAAACTTTAACCGATTACAAGACAGGTATATCGTTTCATATTAGCAATATACCATCTACATAAAATAATAAGGAAACAATTGCACTCCCACTGACCTTTTTGTATACACAAGGCTCATCCATGTTTTGAATGAAACCAAACTCTTTGATTGTTTCATCAAAATGGATGTTCCAACTCCTAGAAGCTTGCTTAAGTCCATAACTAGACCTTTGCAGCTTACACACCTTTGTGCCACTATTTGATATGAAACCCTCAAGTTATGTCATATACACTTTCTCAGTTAGATTTCTGTGTAGGAAAGCTATTCTTACATCCATTAGTCAAATCTCATAATCATAATGAGCAGCAATGGCTAGGAATATCCTGATGGATTTTAACATGGCTACTAGCAAGAAAATTTCGTCATAGTCAATACTATGTTGTTGACGATAACCCTTCACCACTAGTCGTGTTTTATAGGCAACTACGTTACCATCCATGTCTGTTTTCTTCATGAAAATCCATTTGCACCCAATAGGTTTAATTCATTTGCGTGGATCAATCAAAGTCTATACTTGGTTGTCATACATAGAATCCATCTCTGACTTCATGGCCTCAAGCCATTTGCCAGATTCTAAACTGTTCAGAACATCCTTGTAGGTAATAGGGTTATCTTCATCTATGAGCAATACATCATTATGGTTACTAATGAGAAATCCATATCTCTCAGGTGCCACACGTATCCTACTAGACCTACGGGTTCTTGTGCAGTAGAAGGTTAATCTATTCTCTCAATAGGTGTGGGATCAGACGGTTGATCCTTGTTTATTTGACCTTTTTGAACTTCACTAAGTTCAATTTTACTCCCACTATCCCCGTTGAGCATGTGCTCCTTCTCTAAGAAGACGGCATGCTTCAAAATAAATACTTTGTTTTAAGAGGGTAGGTAAAAGTAATATCTGAAATATTCTTTTGAATATCCCATAAACAAACACTTGTCAGACTTACTATCAAGTTTATCTGACGGTGGCCTTTTGGCAAAGGCAGGACAACCCCATACTCACAAGTGAGATAACTTTGGTTTCTTACCAAAGAACATCTTAAATAAGGTAGAATTAACCAATTTTATCAGAACTCTGTTTAGTATATAAATAGAAGCCTCTAGTGCATACCCCCAAAATGATTTTGGTAGGTCTGCCGAAGCTATCATGGTCCGTACCATGTCTAGAAGGGTTCAATTCCTTCTCTCAGATACACCATTATGTTGAGGTGTATATGGTGGAGTCCATTAAGATAATATCCCATTATCTCTAAGATAACTCAGAAACTCTTGGCTCAAGTATTCTTCTCCTTGATCAGATCTTAGAGTCTTAATACTTTTACCAAGTTGTTTCTCTATTTCATTCTTGAAGTCTTTGAACTTATCAAAGGCCTCGGATTTGTATTTTATTAAATACAAATACCCGTATCATGAAAAGTCATCGATAAAGGCTATGAAATAGTTATAACCTCCTCTTGCTTGTATTGACATTGGGCTACATATATCAGAATGTATGAGTTCTAATAACTCCTTGGCCCATTCTCCTTTTTTTGAAAAAGGAGTTTTAGCCATTTTACCTAGTAAACAAGACTCGCATGTGACATATAATTCATAATCAAATGACCCTAAGTCACCAAGCTTATGTAACTTAGAAACATTATTTTCGTTTACATGGCCTAAACGACAATGCCATAAGTAAGAGGTGTTAGAGTTATCTATTTTAGATTTCTTATTGTTTATATTGAGAATTGGATTTTCCAAGTCTAGAACATATAAACCATTAACCAGAGTTGCTAAACCATAATGAATATCATTCAATAAAAAAGAACAACATTTATTCTTAAAAATCAAATGAAATCCATTTAAGTCTAAACATGCAACTGAGATAATGTTTTTCATTAAAACTGGTACATAATAACAGCTTTGTAATTCTAGAACTAATCCAGAAGGCAGGTTCAGCTTGTATATCCCCACAGTAAGTGCAGAAACCTTTGCCCCATTTGCAGTACATAGGTCTACTTCGCCTTTCTCTAGCCTTATATTGCTCTTTAGTCCCGGCAAGTTATTGCACAAATAAGATCCGCATCCGGTATCTAATACCCATATCTCATTTCTAAATATAGTATTTATCTTAATCATAAACATACCTGGAGTAAAAGTAGAAGTGCTTGCAAGCATATGCTTCTGCTTCTTGTCCTTAATGATCTCCAAGTAAGCCTTACAGTTGCGCCTCCAGTAGCCCATCTTGCCACAATAATGGCATAGGCCCTTGGTAGCAGCGTCTTTCTTATTCACACCACCTTTGGGCTTCATGGGAGTCTTCTTCTTCTTCTTTTGAACTTTCTTCTTAGAAGAAGAAGATTCTACCATTAAAACTGAATTGGAATCCTTCTTCATGGAGGACTCCGTAGTTTTGAGAAGATTGATTAACTTAGGAATGGTGGACTCAATCTTATTCATCTGATAGTTAATCACAAATTGTGAGAAACTATTAGGTAAAGAATGTAGAATTAAGTCAATACTTAAGTCATGATCCATCGCGAACCCGAGAGATCCAAGCTTCTCTATTAAGCCCAGCATCGTCAGCCCATGATTGGCCACAAAAGAACCCTCTGCCATTTTACAATGGAATAGTTGCTTCGAGATCTTGTATCTCTCAGTTCTGTCTTGGGCGTCAAATAGCTCTCGAAGATGTAGTATAATTGATTGAGCATCTATATACTCGTGCTGTTTTTGTAGCTCGGGAGTCATGGATGCCAGCATAATACACGATACTATATCACTATCCTCCTTATGCCTTTTGTGGATAGCATGCTCATCAGCATGAGTATCTTGAGTTGGTGGTGGCGGAATAGGAGCATCTAGCACACAGAACAATTTTTTCGATTTGAGAACGATTCTCAAATTTCTATACCAGTCGAGGTAGTTTGATTCGATTAACTTGTTGGTTTCCAAGATGCTACGTAGGTTTAAGTTTGTGGACATGATACAAGTGTCCTAGATGTAAATATAGAAAGGATTAGCTACTGTATATGCACATGAAATGCAAATAATTAAGACTTTAATTAAATGCATTTTTACTCTACTATTTTACTCAAACCAATAGGCCCCACTACTGATTCGTATAAGCCCGTTGGAAGCTTTGCTAGTGGATTGGTATCCAAATTTCTCAAGAATAACTTTGGGTTTGCCCAACAAGCCGCCCTTGAGTTCATTGGTAAGTATTCAATACCAATTACATCGTATGTAATTACCGGATCATTAGGTGATTAACAGCTTTTAATCTTAAAGCCTATTAGGCTACCCCAACTTTTCCTCAAAAATTTTTTATGCTTGAGTTTGTCCAATCGAGATAAAGAATTTTGTTAAACCCAACCTATTAATCAGGAATTTAATTCCATTGCTTGAACATGCCCGATGTTGAGTAGGTTTGGGTTTGCCCAACAACCTGGTCTTAAAAAAGGACTCTCGTTCTTACTATATTAACGGAAGAAATTATATTTAATATTAATTGAGGGATTTGTTCCTTTTAGTGATTTCAATAAATGACATGCATAAAAATCACTACATCACATAATTGATAATCATGATAATAAAGTGATTACGTGATATGGTTATGGACTTTACCCTAAATTAATTCCTTTGAGCCACAAAAGAAATTAATATAGTTAACCCTATATGTTCATGCATGATTTAAGTAGAAGGTCTTACCTCATCGCCTTGTTTTGGTTGCCATCTCCAAAATAAAATATTTCTACTCCTATCTAACCTATGTAAACTAATTACATAATTTTCTAAAGAGAGAAAACCTCGAGTTACATTCAAGGGGAGTTAAATGAGAAGAGAATTACACAAGAATTCTAGAGAAGACAGGACAAGCAGGCCCTATTTCATAAAAAAAAACCAAAACTTAAAATGCATGAACAGATATAATTGGTTTTAGTTCATAACCATCTACCATGCTATTAATTATGCTTAAACAAAATAAACATATAATTTTTATTATTCCAAAATCACTATTTTGGAAAAATAAAAAAATTAAAATCAATATTTTAGAAAAATACATTATTTTTAAATTTTCAAAATCATCATTTTGAAAAATAAAAATTTTTGTCTGAAAACTAATTTTAAGAAAATGCTTTTGGGTCCCATCTCACATCAAATGAGATTTTTCCCTTTCAAAACTTTATTTCAATTTTTTTTTTTTAAATGGTTGGAACATCGCGAAACAAAGCAGAACTGGCACCGGTTAGGAGCCAGAGCCGGCATCGACTGCGATCTGATTTTAAAAAAAAAATTCTTTTGGAAATGATTTTTAGACGTCGCGGAACAGCACAGAGCCAGCATCGGTTTGGAAGCCAGCGTCGACTATAGTTAGGAAGAGACGGTGATTTTTGAAAATTTTTTCAGAAACAATTTCTGGTGCCCTTATCTTCTATAATGGTTTAGTGAGAACAATTCTTAGCAGAATTTTCTGTTTTAAAGCTCAAAACAACAACCAATTTGTTAATTTAAACAAAAACAAAACAAAAAATTATGATGAAACAGATGGTAACAACATATGTTTAAGAAAATGTTTTTCTGCAAAAACTTGCAGCACATAAAGAAAACATTTTTCAAAATATGTTGTAACTATTACACATGCATATTGTGCAATGGACCCAACCCACAATGCTCAAAACGATTTCGACTGGAGTGAAAATAATTTTTCACTGTGAACAAAGACAAACATGAATATAAGAAACAGCTTTCATGCAGGGAAAAAATTATCTGCAAACAACACATAGCAAGGCTCTGATACCGCTGTTGCGTATCTCATGTATATCATATATGGCGCAGCGAAAAAAATAAAAACAAGATACCATCCCAAGATTCGCATACGTGTGGAAAATAAGCCATAAAAAGAACAAAGGTAACAGTTTTACCTTTCTTTGAGCGTATGAAAAATAAAAATTTTCCTTCTTCTCTCTGACGATTGTGGTGCAATCCATCAATCCTCTTGATTAAACACCACAAGGGTTGAATGTCCAACCACTATAATCACAATGTGTGATTATCTCTAACAGAAATCCTCACAGAGGATCACTCTCAAGCACCAAGATATTTCTGTACTAGCAGAAAACAAAGTGGCGGCTAGGGTTTCTCATTTCCTTTTGCTGAAGAACAACGAGAGAGAGAGAGAGAGAGAGAGAAAGAGAGAGAGAGAGAAAAGGGTTTTTGGAGTTGTTGTTTGGCAAGAATTCCACACAGCTTTAGGCATCGTGCATATCTCTACATATCACAAAAATCCTACTGAAAATAGTCCATCTGAAAATTCTAAAACAATTAGAATTCTCTAATTGTAATTTGAACTATCAAGTTCTCACCATTACAATTTGGCTCATAAATTATAACTAATTATAATTTGATCACAACTCCTCTTTCTCGTAATTAACCCCACTATGTTATCAAATAACATCTTGAGTATATAATCCTCTATTGTGTGTGACCTATTAGGTTTCCTAGTCAATTGGTAACAAACATGAATTAATCCAAACGTCTTTCAGATTAATAATCCATAATCAATTAGAATTAATCATATTAATTCTAATAAAGATTGGTTTATTAATTCATCAATTAATAAACCCATATTCTCAGATCATGAGCAGTATCTAGCAACACATCATGACCACCCAAGAGTCCAGGAAGTCAAGTGGCTTGACATGAACCCTTCAATAACAAACTACAGTGCAATTAACTTCTTTCATCATATAATATCTCATTCGATTTGGAGTACAGAATTAGTGCCAACTCCCTCTAGAATATATTAATTCTGACCCGAATATAATAGTACTTGTACCAAGAACCCACTACTCTAGATATGTATCAATTGAAACTGCTTCCAATACACAGTCATCTTGGCCAAGGACTTCTCGAGTAGTAATTCCTACAAGTGGCCGTGAGATATTCGCCCGTACTATCAGGAGTGGTGAATCATTTATTGACCCTCTCAACTATTTTTGTTTACCTCACAATGTACCCAATATCCATCCCATAGGCAGCCCTCGATCTGGCTCCAGAGATTGGAATCAAAATACAATGCTCAACAAACAAAGTACCTTGGAGATCTCAAGTGTAAGGATACTTGCACATTTGCTATATTGAGATTATATGACTAGCACTAAATAGTTATCCATGTGATTATCTCATAGTTAGGTCATCCAATGTATTTGTTCTATTAACAAGTATCCATGTGTTAACTTTAAGTATCTCAATACTCACAGATATGAGAACCACCGCCTAATCAAATCAGGAAGTATAACACATGCTAGTCTTAATGCATTAATGATGTCATGTCTCATTAATACTACGATTTGGGACTATTTAAGTACTAAAATTATACAGTGTAGTAGGAATCTCATATCATAATTTCTATTGTATTTTTCTTAACACAGTGTTGTACTAGGGACTTTATCTAACAGTTATATTACATAATAGTAAATAAAAGAAATTGCAAGATGAATAATGCCTTTTATTAAAATAAAATGTGTCATATATAAAATACAAGTAATTGCTCCTAGGGCATAACACTAACAGTTACAAGACTACTTGGCAGAATTCAAGTATAAACTTCAATATACTCTAAGCAACGCCAATATTGTGGCCTACGCACTTAGCCATAAGAGCACCGTCACCTCAATGATAACCATACTTAAAGAATAACCTTTAGCATGCCTTAAGATGGGACTAAAACATGACCAATAGGCACAAATGTTCAAGGTGTTGGTAGAGCAGGGTAACATCCAGATTTTAGCTCGAAGGCATAGTCCTTTACACCAAGGGCTAAAATATCTATGTGTCGGCTTGAGGCAACTTAAGGAGGGATATTGTTAAGAAGTGTCATAACAGTTAGTATGTTAGCCACTCAAGGATGCATTGCACATTATCTATGGTGTAAAAACATTCCTACTAGTTGAGATTTAAGGACGATGTGGATGCTTATATATGTATTTATCTTATATACCAATGAGATAAGGTGGATAACCAAATGTTAGCCTAACTATTACAATCGTTGCAGATCCCCAAAAAAATATGGGAAGATGTTTTCACGAATTTTATTGTAGGGCTTCTAAAGTTGGAAGAGTGCACAAACCTGCTAGTGGTTATGAACCGGTTGTTCAAATATGTCAAATTATCCCTAGCTCGAAACAATACACTATAGAGGTGATAACTAAGCTATTCATAAGGCATATGGTGAAGTATTGAGGACTACCAACATTGATTGTAAGTGATCAAGACTAATGTTTCATAGGATGATTCTCGACAGAACTCTTCTGTTTGCATAGGACAATGTTAAATATGTCCACAATGATGCACTGTATACCAATGAACAAGTAGAACAATTTAATAACATACTTGAAATGTACCTTTAACATTATGTGACCATCAACCAAGAAAATTAAGTGAGACTATTAGATGTCTTGTAACTTGTTAAGGAACAAGAGCACGATCAAGATCCTATCCGAGATAGTCTTTAGGATATTAGCCAACAATATCTAAGGACATTGTTGCTATAAAATTAATAAATAACAAAACCATGTAAATAACTAATAATGTTAAAAGTAAGAATATAAGATTAAGAAACAATAATTAGTTGATAGCTAAGAAATAAGAGTACTCTAAGTTTTACTTCTTCGAAAGTTCAATCATACAATATTCTACCACTAAATAATCTTTTAAATTTTAAAGAAACTGCTTGAAGAATTCAAAAAATACTTACCTAACAAATTCTAATTTAACATTTTTTAGATAAAATGGAGAGAATTAAAGATTATGAGAGTAAGAAGAGTGAAAATAAAGAGTGAGAGAGAATTTAGTGAATTTTGGGATGAATTCACGAGGTGTTTATAGATTTTTGTTGATATTAGGACAAAAATAGTCATTGACCAACCAAAAATAGCCGTTTTTAGCCGCTGGAATCTAGCCAATAGCTAAATTTTTGTAGGAGAGCCGTTAGGCAACAGTTATCCTAAATGGGTCTACTCATTGATTTCCAGGTGATCTATAGGCCTAGGCAGCTAGCCCGACATAAATTGACTACCTAACCCAGATTGCGGACTAGCTCATGCTCCAGTGCATGGGCCGACTAGTAGTCTAGAACCAAAAACCAGCTCGATAGATCAACGAGTTAGCTCAGCCAACATGCCATTGCTAAGGCAAGCCATTTTTTTATATGCTTTATTGAAGACTTTTCTATGGCAATGCATATTCTTTTCATGGTCCCTTTTTGTTCTCTTGATTCTCCAACTCTTCCATAGTTGCTTTTGTTAGTGATGCTTTGGAACTATAGAAGCACATGGCCAGTGAAAATACAAGAAAATTCAATGCTATCTGCTATTTGATTATCCTATCACGATTTTGTATTACTTTTTATTATTGTTATCTCCCAAAATTAGGAAAATAGAGAGAGAAGTATATAGTACAGAAAGGAGAAGAGGAGATGAAGGCTAATGTTGGAGGCCATGGTAACGATTACAAGGAACAGAGGAGAAAAGGCAGAGGAATAAGGTGGAGAGAATTAATCAAATTGTGTTTATGTTTTGTTTATGGGTCTTGTACTATTAGCAAAGTAATACACTAATATTTAGGATATTTTTCCTTGTTTAACTATAAGGATAAAATTATCAATTAAAAAAAAAAATTGCTCTAGTAGGAAGAGAATTGCTCTGGCAATACCGTCCTTCTTATAAAATTCTTTTTAGCTTGATAAAGCCCGAGGTTTTCCTTCTTCAATCACAACCCTACAATGAGGTCCACATTAAATGCAACTAGTTTTTGTAATTAATATTTCTAACCAAGTATATTCTCTCTTGTCATATCAACACAACTAGTTATGCAAATAAGTTTAATTTTCTAAATGTATCTTACTACATGTAAAGAGGAGATAGAGTCCTTATATATTTTTTAAATAATTCTTTATTTTTTTTATTTCTAACTTTTTCAATCTAACTATCCACAATTGGTTGAAGGTATAACAATTTATGATAGATGGGTAAGATTTATCAACAATACTAGATCACCTTATTGTAAGGTCTTGATTCATTTGGTCATCATAAACAATTTAATTATTTTATATAACTTCTTATTTTCTTTTTTGTTGCTTCCTTACTTTTGAACATCTCTCCCCCTATCTCTCCTCTCTTTGTTAAGTGTCTAATAAGGCTTCATCATATATATATTTTCTACTATTTTTGTGGAGATATATTCTTGTTCAAATCACTGCTCACCACTCCACTTTCATCATGTTTTGCTAGGAAATAGAAAAGAACAAATGAAGCTAAAAGTAAGAAAAAATAAAACAAAAGAAGAACATGTGAAGTTTTGTTCAAGAAGAAGGTGGCCAAGAGAACTTCAAGTTCCCTAGGCTACCAGTTTCGATTTAATTTGTACAAATTTTTCAGAAAGCTCATGGTCTAGGGAACTCCAACTTCCCTAGGCCGCCAGAATTTGTTCACTATATATGTTTATCCAGAAACTTCACGGCCAGGGAACCTTAAGTTCCTTAGACCACTAGTTTTTCTTCCTATTTGTCTAATTTTTCCAAAAACCTCATGACCTAGGTTCCCTTGTAACACCCCACTACCTAGGCCTGCCAAGGCTGGAGGTGTCGCCCCGTCCAAAGGACAAGGGGTCTTTATAACTAGATCACACAAATAAAATAGTGGAATAAAAATAATACTTTAACTTACAATAATTTACAACTCAAGATTAAATCCAAGAATAAATTCACAAATTCCCAAAAGAAACACAAATCCATAAATAAAATCATCCACTCTTAACTCCCCAAAGTAATACATAAAAGTAAATGACAAAATTCTCTTCCAAGGCAGATAATACTAGCTACTAATTCCCACAGCAGGATCGACCTGAAATCATGGTAAAAATGGTGATGAGACAAAAATCTCAGTAAGTCCGTGTGTGCTTTGAGTGTCCAGTGAAAATAGTTCGTGTATGCAAAGTACAAAATTCTTTATAAAAAAAATCACTGGCAAGCAATAAACATTAGTCAAAAGCAAGAGTGGTGTTTTGGCTTTTCCAACCATACATAATCAATAAAATCAACCACTCAAAAGAAATGATCATGGGTTACCACACGTTGGGCCCCATAACCGATCAGAATGCCGACACTTTGTGCAGACTGACAAAAAGGTAGGTGATCAACCTACTGGGTAAGATACTCTTCCTTCTCTATACCCAAACAACAACCGGGTGTCCATTCTGGCAAAACACAGTCACTTGACTGAAAAATAAACTACTAGCTTGGACCGGCACGACCTACTGGACTGACATCTTATCCGAGCAGGACTCACCCCTCAGAGGTGGCCACCTACTGAGAGACTTACCCTAACCCCTCAAAGACTAACCCCAGCAGTCCACCCTTATTGAGTACTCAACGTAACATATCCCACTTGGGAGAAAATGAACAAAACACAGTTTCACATGAAAATGGCAATTAAGGGTTTTCTAAGTCTTTGTCAAAATCCGATTTAAAAAGAGTTTTAAGTTTGAGTAAATCTACTTGTTGATTTTTAAATAATTCAATTGACTGAAATAAGAAAGAGGTCAATCCTCAATTGCCTTTACAGAACTGAGTGTCCATGCACTCTACGTTTGGCTTGCCATAATAAATATTTTACATCATTTAGGTTTTAGGCAGGAGCTTACCTGATTCTTGCTCACAATAAAAGGTCTCCAACAGCTGACCTAACCCCGCATGGGCAAATACAAACCACAATCAAACTCAAGCCAAAATTCACTTTCTCAATTTAAAACAACTCAACTTACTACTACCATGATCCTAGTGTCCCAATCTTTAAGGCCAAACAATAAATAAATAGGTTGATAAGCTAAGCCTAATTTGAAATTTAAAATAATTAATGTTTTGGAAAATAAGTACTAATAAGTTGAAGGTTTAAATCTTGCTAAGCTAAATTCAGAGTTTAATTGGTGAAGAGTCTTAGGTATTAGGTAAAATAATGAATTATTAATAATTAATTGTTTGAAAATAATTGCTAGCTAAAATTAGTTGAAAATAAATTTTAATGGGTCTTGATTGGAAGATAATAAATAGACTTTAATAGGTTTTGATTAAAAGGTAATAATTAAATTTTTAATAATAAATATTTTACTTATTATGATTATTTTCATAAAAGGCTTTAGTTGATTTTATCATTTTATATAATATCTATATATTTTATTTCTTGAATAAAAGCTACCATTTATTTGGCTAAAATATCTTTTTAGTAATTCAAATCCACTTCCTAGGGTTTTTGAAATTTTCTAGCAAAATCATAATATTAAATATTTTATTAATGGAATAAAAATTAGCTTAGGGACAATTAGATCATGGTCATATTTCTATGGCTAACCACAATCATAGACTTATACAACCCTTCCATTCATCAAATCACCCAAATCATGCATATAAGCATAGATCTAAATTTATCAAGACATGATCTAACCTCTACTAGTATAAATATAATCACGGCTTCAATAATCCAACATGAATATAAATCCTATTCACCAAAGGTGACATAATCTCTAGCATACTTGATCACAAATACTACCTATGACATGGAGACATGCATTAAACCCTAAAACACCATACAATCAACCAAGATAATCCATTCATGCATAAATCCCATCTCCAACATATTCATACATATATTCATGCTTCGTTCTCAACTCATTACAAAAATATATACTCAACCCTATTCATGATTCATCTTCTATCAACATCATCCTAGAGACATAAATCTAGAATTTAAAAGAAGGGTTAAAAAGGCTTACTTGGTTGATGAATACCTTGAAAGAGTTTCGAATGGATCTCAACTCCTAGATGTCTAAATCCGTCCAAAGAAGATGAAAGAAGTATGGCCATGGTTGATGAAATCATTCGGTCAAGAGAGAGAGAGTGTTCAGTCAAGAGAGAGAGAAGAGAAGAAGAAAGTCCATTAGCATGCTTAAATACATATATGTTCATTAGAGATTGAAGATTAGCGAAAATGAAGTTGATTGAATAAACCTACCATGAAGGTGTTCTTGAGCCTTCACAAAATTTCTGGTTTTTTATCCGAAAGTGCGAGTTGGATTTTGGAGTTTGATATTAAAAATGATATGGATGGACTCACGGTAGTGTATAGATGAAATCTGAAATTTTTAGAAGAAGTTTGAAGTGATTCGAAGAGGTATTAGGTGAAAGGAAGGAGTAAGTGTTCTTAGTGTGCTATGTGTTCTTAAAGGTTGAAGAGAATAGAGAGTTTTTGGGATTGGAGGCTGCCGAATTTTCGTAGGGATTAGGGCTGTTGAATTGCTTGTAGGGTTTTGGAAGATGATTTTCTAGTTTGGAAGGGAAAATGAAAGGTTAGTTGTTGAAATCCTTAAAGATTATTTTTGGGAAGCAAATTTGGAAACTAAATATAACAAAAATATCTTTGATTATTGGAGAGCTTTTGGGAAGCTGCCATGGCCGACTGCTTGTGTAGTATTTTGGCTGGATGAGATCTGATTGAAGGAGGCTAAGGGTGGCCAAAAATAAGGAGTATAATAGTGGAGGAAAGGTCTGGTTGTTTGAGGGATATTTTATGGAAGGTTGCTAAATTATGGTGGCTGGAATTTTGGTAACTAATCAAGCATGATTGTAGAGATTTGTTGGAGAGATTTTTGGGTAGCCATGTCTGAATTTCGTGTAGAAGCATGGGGAGGACAATGGAGTTCAGCTCATGGCTGTTTAAGGAGGGTTTGTGCAGAAGAAAGCTGAGGCTTTGGCTAGGGATGAATTAGGAAACAAAGCTGGAAAGTTTTCCTACACAAAATTTTCGCAAGGCTGGAATTTTCTGGGCAATTTTTGGCTGTCATTTTCCAGTCAGCTTGCAGAGAGTTTGAAGGGGATTTCAGGGGTCTTTCAAGGTTGGTTTCCAACCTTCTTTATGGAGGAAAAATGTGGCTGAGATGCTGAGCAAAAACTGGAAGAAAATAGCTTGGTTTCGGACCTCCAAAGCTACGAGTTTGCCCAGGGATTTTTCTGGTTTTGCATAGCCTTTGTGCAGTCCGAAAATGGCCAGAAAAATTCAGGTTTCAAGCTGATCAAAAGGGCCATTTTCTGGCAGCATTTGGGAGGGAATAATGGCTAAAAATTTCGACACCTTGAAGGCACAAGAAGCTGGAAAAATTTCAGTTCAATGCATGAAGGAAAATGAACCTAACTAGAATGAAGTTTTAAAAAGTTTACTACGGAAATTAATTCACTTGAAATCCTTCCCCCTCTTCCATGGTTTCGGTCCATAAGATGTCTTTTACTAAGACATTTTGAACCTTCAAAGCCACAGCACATTATTGAAATTTTTCTAGAATAAAAATTGACTTGAACAAATTCAACATCCTAATGGATTGAGAAATAGGAAAAATTAAGGATCAAGAGGAAATGAATTCCCATTAGAAATTTTGTGTAGGGCAAAAGAGTAGGATTAGGATACTCCTATCATGTCTCTCTTAGGACAACATCTCTACCCTACTCCAAAGCACATAAGGCTGAAAATAACACTTCCCAAGTAAAAATAAAATTTAATCAAGCTAAAGCTCCTATAATGGAATTTGAACCTAATACCTCAAGAATTAATTCCATAGCTCTAACCACTAAACCACAAAAACTCATGTTCTTATTTTCTCTCTAAAAAATATTTCCTATTCAATCCTCAAGCAATCACCATTTTTCCACCTCAAGTAAAAATTACCATTTTGCCATTCTCACTCAATAATCATAATCAAGCCCTTTAGACTATAAAACACAAACTCAATGCACATAAAATCATATAAAAATAAATTTAAACATGCAATAAAGTATGATATGCATCCCAACCCCCTTACTCTAAGGTTGGTTTTGACTGGGGTTTTACATCCCTTGCCCACTTGGTTTCTATTCTTTTTCTTAAGTTCTTCCAGAAACATCACGACCTAGGTAACTTCTCCTAGGCCGCTTGGTCTTATGTATATATATGTAATATGTTTGCATGGCGGCCCAGGGAAGTTAAACTTCCCTGGGCCGCCCGTTTTTATATTTTCTACCCAGCCTAGTTTTACTGAAACTAGACAGGCTAGGGAAGTTTGCCCATCTTGGTCCTAGAAATATAAAAATGGGCGGCCTAGGGGAGAACTTCTCTCGGCAGCCCACTTGTAGAGAAAGCCTTCTATCAGTGCATTTTGCAGATTTTTTATGACAAAACCCTTATATAAACCTCCTTTACTCACCAAATGAGAGGAGGAGAGTTGCTAAAAGTCTAGGGTTTCTTTCAAGAATCCTAGATCTTGAAAGTTTGAGTGCCAAGAATAGGGAATGACCAATAGATTCAAGAAGAGGAAGAGAGTTTTCTTGAAGATTTCAAGAGGAGGAAGAAGAAAGGCTTGTCTATGAGTTTGCCTTTCTACCCCTTTTGTAATATTTCTTGTATTCTTATACTAAGAATGGATTTTTAATTGTAATAAATGGTTGTACCCTATTTTTATGCTTGAGAATTATATATTTTCCTTAGATTTATGATTCTTGTTCTTGGGTATTTGGTTATTTGATCTTATTTAGCTATCTTTGGTTCAGTGGGTTTTGATTGATTTATTTCAATGGATTGTTCTTCCTTGATGATTTTGAGAGATGGGGTTAAGGATAGGACACCTATTTGATTGGGTTAGCATTTGTTGTTTTTAATTAACCTGAGAGGGAGGTTGGGAATTAAGGCTAATAACTAAAGGGTTTATGAAATTGCCTAGAGATAGGGATTTTGTGACCTCTGGATAGTTTGGGATGGTGAGTAATGGTTAATGCACCTTTCAGCTTAGTTGGTTAAGTAGAGATATCGATCAATCAAACATAGGGGTAAAAATCTCATAACTCGAGAGAGGGTGAGATTGATAGTTGACTCACACTGGTGCCTAAGGAATTGTAGGTTCAAGAGGTACTCATTTCTTAGGTCTTAAGTGGGGGACTTCCTCTTTGTTGCATGAGTTTTTATCTTTCTCATTCCTTGAGGGTATTGTGACCCTTTCTTGTGTACAAGAACATAACCTCTCTTCTCATGTAGTTAGTTTATACCTCATATTTACTCTTGGTTAAACAATAAGGAAAGAAAAAAGTAGGAATGATAACCCCAGTTCCCTAAGGTTTTTCGATATTTGCCAACAATACTAAACTACACGATAGCTGAACTTTCCTCTATATGTATGTGTTGTATGATTCTATTTGACATTTTAATTATTAAAACTTGTGTATGTGGAGCACAATGATTGAGATTTTTCTTTCGCATGCAAACACACGCATTAAGTTTTTGGTGCCGTTGCCAAGGAACGGTGTTAGTTGCATTCTTACAACTTTAATTCTTGTTGATTTAGCCTTGTATTTATACATACACTTGCACATATCACTAACTTGTTTATGAATAGTTGATGTATATGTGTTGTGATTGTATTTCATTTTGGCCAAAATTGTATTTGAAGATTCTTTGATTAAATTATATTTGAAAATTCTTTAATTGTTGTATTGTTGTTGTGCAATCTATCTATTTGGATATTTGAATAATTTTAATTTCATTTATTGATCTATTTATTTATATATTGTTCTTTGATTGGTTGAGTAAGAATGATTTTTGGAGGAATTTGTTGGATTTGTAGATTTGCAGTGTATAATTTGTGGTATTCGATTCTTTGGTTTAAAACTTGGAGATTGCTTGGTGTAATGGAGATTATACTCATTTTTAGTTTAAAATTGAGATTTTGAGGTTGAAAAGAGGAACATGATATATGATATATGTTTTAGGTATGTTAATTTGTTTTCTGAAATTGCTTTTCGATTTATGCTCAATCTTTGTTCATTTTTTGTGGAATGGAAAATTTTTTCTCTCTTTTGGATTTTGCATTGTGATTTGAAGGTTAAAGGTTGTTTTGGAAAGAAATTTCATTTTGCGTTTTTTTTTTATAAATGAATGGGTTTTTTGGACTTGAAATTTTTGTTTATCTTTTGGAGACTGAAAATCACTGCTTTGTCATGGGATTTGTTTTTAGGCATGTAAATTTGAGGTTTAATGAATATCTTGGAGGTTATTGATCTTTTTTGTTTCTCTTAAAGGATAATTTCCCTTGTACATGAATAGGAGAATGCACGGTGTGATTGAAGACTTTGATCCCAAATTAAAGAAAACATTGAGAAGATTGAGGAAGCAGTGATTTCTCTCTTTATTTGCTATAAAGCTTTGAAAATTTTTTATTTTGATTTATTTTATTTTATTTCACTTTCTTGCTACTTTTATTATGCTTTTGTGGTCTTTCCTATGGTTTAATTTCAGTTTTCGTTGAAGTGCTAGAAAAACGATTTGCATGGAAAATTTTAATGCACTATTTTTATGCTTTATTTTATGTGTATTTTGATTCCTTTTCTTAGCATAAATTTTTGTTTCATGTTGCTACTATTATAAGAGTTCATAGCGTTAATTTATTTATACTTATTCATCTTTTTGTTAAAATAATAATAACATTAATAAAAACATGGTCTGGGTAGCCTAGAGGAGCTTCTCTAGGCTACCAAGACCACAAGAAAATAGTCTAGGCCACCATGAAGTTCCCTGAGTGGCCTATTTTGTTGCAATCCTCTTGTATAAATTTTCTTATGTCCGCATGCTTTAATTTATCACACTTTCTTCCATTGATTTTGATTTTTGGGGCTTCATTTACTTTAGCTTTTTTTTTCTTTTTTTTTCTTTTTTTTTTTTGGATTCAGTTTTGTATATATTTGATTCAGATTTCGATTTTGGTTATGTTATAGTATTATTACTTATGTTGGACATTTACCATGTTTTGCTTACTTTTAGCAATTTTGTTTTCTTCTTCTTCTAACAAGATTTCACTTTTCCATAAAGCTACAATCACTTGGGGAGCATTACTGACCCTCTTTCCCTTTTTCTTTATTTAAATTCAATTTGGATATGGTTATTGTTATATTTATGCTAATGAGGACATTGTCTAATTTAAGTGTGGGGGAGGGGTTAGGTTTATACTCTCTTCAAGTTTGAATTATGCAAGGAGTTCTTGTGTATGAATTGGGCCACGAGTTATTGTGCATGATTTGGGCCATTTTTTGTTGATTTTGAGGAGTTATAATTTTGGGCAAAAAAATTTTTCGATTTTTGGACTTTGTTGAGCCTTGATGGTATTGTTGTTGTCTCCCTTTTAGCCTGAGAATTGAATTTAACACATATTGGATAAGTTTATTTTTGGGTAAACTTGTATATTATGAATGAAATAGTTAGATCTTGAGAATTTAAATTAACCTTGTTTAGGCTTTAGTAAAAGTGACACCATGTTGTTTCTTAGGAATTGAGGTGGTGGTTGTGATGAAGTATAAGCATGAAACTTTAGGTTAACATTTGTTCTATGATTGCTCAACTTGTCCTTATTCCGGGTGCGTAGATGAGAATTGAGGTAAAACAATGAAAGAATCAAACAAGGTGGTACAAAAGTTGAAAAATCTTCATCTATATCTTTAGTTGGCCTTTGTATTACCTTGTCTAATTAAAAAAATATAGAAAAATTTCTGAAGCAAGGTAACGCAAAAGATAAAAAATCATTACTATTATAAATCTTTACTAGACTTTTGCATTACTTTACTACAAGAAAAAGAAAAAAAGAAAAATAGAAAAAAAAAAAAGGAATTGAGAGAATAAAGTGAGCTAATAGACCATTCTTTCATTTGCCTTTTTAGACTTTAATAGTTGGGAGATCATAGAATTTAGAATTAACCTATTGGGCCTAGCTTATATAAATCACTCTACTTGCTTTTAAAATCCATATAGAATCAAAATGGATCATCTTCAATGAGCATAGACTTGTTTAACTTAATTTCGACGGCCTTGATGATTTTGTTCATAATTTATTAGCTTACACAAAAATTGGCTTAACTAATTGGGTGTTGGACTTGATTTTTAACTCAAAAGGAAAATAATATCTTTACCATCTTATCCTACTATGTTCAAAAGTTTCATTTTATCATGTGAAAATCTTTTTGCTTGTGGTATTTTTTAGGTTTGCTTGAGGGCAAGTAAAGATTCAATTGTGGGAATATGTGATGAGGCTTCATCATAAATATATATATATATATATATATATATATATATATATATATTCAACTATTTTTTGTGATTTAATGGAGATATATTCTTGTTCAAATCACCGCTCACCACTCCACTTTCATCTTATTTTGCTAGCAAATGGAAAAGATTGAGTGAAAATGAAAGGAAGAAGAAAAATGGAGAATTGGAGGGAAAATGGAACAAAAGAAGAACATGTAAAGTTTTGTTCAAGAAGAAGATAGCCAAGAGAACTTCAAGCTCCCTAGGCCACCTGTTTTGCTTTAATTTGTACAAATTTTCCAGAAAGCTCACGGCCTAAGGAACTCCAACTTCCCTAGGCCACCAAGATTTGTTCATGTGTAGATGTTTGTCCAGAAAATTCACATCCTAGGGAAACTTAAGTTCCCTAGGCCACCAGTTTTTCTTCCTATTTGTCTAAGTTTTCCAAAAACCTCACAGCCTCGATTCCCTAACCCGCCTGGTTTCTATTCTTTTTGTAAAATTCCTCCAGAAACATCAAGGCCTAGGGCCACTTGGTCTTATGTATAGATATGTAATATGTTTGCATGGCAGCCTAGGGACTTCCATAGGCCACCCATTTTTATGTTGTCTACCCAGCCTATTTTCCCAGAAACTAGGCGAGCTAGGGAATTCCCTAGCCCGTCTTGGTTCTTGAACTATATGGCGGCCCAGGGAAGTTAGGCCACCCACTTGCGAAGAAAGCCTTCTGTCAGCGCATATTATAGATTTTTTACAACAAAACCATTATATAAGCATTCTTTACATACCAAATGAAAGGAGGAGAGTTGGGAAAAGTCTAGGGTTTCTCACAAGAACCCTAGATCTTTAAAGTTTTAGTGCCAAGAAGAGTGAAAGACTAAGAGATCCAAGAAGAGAAAGGGAGTCTACTTAAAGATTTCAAGAGGAAGAAGAAGAAAAGCTTGTCTATGAGTTTGCCTTTCTACCCCTTTTGTAATATTTCTTGTATTCTTGTAGTAAGAAAATATTTAATTGTAATTAAGGGTTGTACCCTATTTTTGCGCTTGAAAATGATGTATTTTCCTTAGATATGTGATTCTTGTTCTTGAGTATTTAGTTATTTGATCTTTTTTGGCTATCTTTGGTTCAGTGGATTTTGATTGATTTATTTCAATTGATTGTTCTTCCATAATAATTTTGATAGATGGGATTAAGGATAAGATAAGACACCCATTTGATTGGGTTAGCATTTGCCATTTTCAATTAACCCGAGAAGGAGGTTGGGAATTAGGGCTAATAACTAAAGGGTTTATGAAATTGTCTAGAGATATGGATTTTGTGATCTCCAGATGGTTTGGGATAGTGAGTAATGGTTAATGCACCTTTAGACTTGGTTGGTTATGTAGAGATATCGATCAATCAAACATAATAGTAGAAATCTTATAACTCGAGAGAGGGTGAGATAGACATTTAACTCACTCCGCTACCTAGAATTAGGAATAATGGGTTTAAGGGGTACTCATTTCTAAAGTCTTAGGCAAGGGACATCCTCTTTGTTGCATGGGTTTTTCTCTTTCTTATTTCGATCAACTTCTACTTGGATTGTTGATTGGAACCAGCGATCATATACGCATGTCCTTACGAGTTGGGAAAATAAAAGACTTGAGAAGGTGAATATAGAATATGCATAGAAATCGAGCACGAAGTATAGGCCCGAGCGGTAGGAGAGAGTGGAAATTAAATTTGATTGTAATAGAGTAGTAATTTTGAAGGATATTATATATGTTTCAGATTTTGGACAGAATTTGATTTCAATTACAAAACTAATAAATCATTATTATTCTATTTCTTTCTATTATAGCATTACTATCAATAGAAATTGAGAAGTTTTATGTACAGTGCACATGTATGGGAAATCTATTCTTCATAAATCCTATAAACAATTGAATAAATAACAATCAAAGTGAACCTTTAAATAAGAAGAAAAATACGATGTGATGACTCATATCTTTGTGGCATTTTAAGGTTGGAGTCACGTTAACTCGTCGGAGTTGAAGATTAATCAGATGGGCTTGTAGGCTCGTTGAGATTGGAAAGTTAGCCTCGGTGTAAATCCTACCTAATGAAAAAAATGACCAAAAAGGTCTTTTACCCTAAAAGTGGATGAGCTAGAAAATATTAAGCCTTGTTC
>JANUWF010000147.1:0-102249 GCA_026120185.1 Voacanga thouarsii
AAGATTATACAAACAAGTTGTGAATATACTTCCCCCTTTTTACTTCTTGTTCTTTTTTTAAAGAATTTTTTGGTTGTATTTTTTTTTTCTCTTATGATGTAGGTTCTAGCATCCTTGGTATTCATCATTCTAGTTATGAGGCAGAATTTATCAATTCATATTGGATTTAAGAAGCTATTAGTATGTAGATTATATTAGAAGTGGAGATATAACACTATCGCCTTTGCTTTACGATTGAGCATCTTTTAGAAACATTTCCTGCTGAAATTATTTATACTTGGCTGCCTTGATAATATTACTTCTTGAATATATTATATGATTCCTTGTATCTTCTCTTATTCTCTTAAGGGTTACGGATTTCAAAAATTGACTTCACTTTGCGTGCACGATGGCTGAGGAGAATGTCAACCTGGATAAAAGTAAGACAAGTGGAAGCATTTCTTCAGACTATAGGAGCACCTTCTTTCACCATAATCGGAGAGTATCCTTTGGTTCGGGAGATGATGTAAACAAATCTAGAAGAAACTCCTTTGGAAAACCAAGTCCTATAAACGACAATCGAAAGACTGTCCCACATTATCTAAGAACCTCAACAGGTTCTTGCCATGACTTCTGTAAATATGGCCGAAGACAAGCCTTTGAAGAGAAAAAGAGGTCTCGTTTATGGAAAAGAACAACAAGATCTCCATTTGACAAGTAGAGTTTTGTGGGGATTGCTGCCCAGGGGGAGAGAAAGAAGTCAATAGCCTTGAAGTGCACAACTTCAGCTGATATCAAATCTCCTTCATTAGAACCCAAAGCTAAATTAGATGTAGTCATGTCACCAGATCCTCCTGAAATCATCAAGCGAGAAATCTCAACTTCCAAGAATTTTGGAGTTTCTTCAAAACAAGGTTTATCAGCTGAGAAGAAGGAGCTAAAAAGTGAGAAGAGGGTGAACACTTCTTCTCAGAACCATTCTCCTTCTGTGCCGCCATAGCCAATGAACACTATGGACCGGGCTATTAAGTTCGAATTGGTATTTCTTTAGCCTTTTTGAAAGATTGAGATTTATTGTGGCTATATTACTTTATTAAATAAATCAAGAAAGAGAAATACCATTGATGTGTTGCTTTTTCATCTCGCTATTGGGTGTGATTAAATGTGATTTCTCGCATTCAGTTTACACAAGATCCATGTAAAAATTCATGCGGTCTGTTAGTTTTTAATTTGGAATGTAGTTATCTGATTCTTGCTCTTGCATTTCTTAGGCTTTCTTTTCTTGTTTTGTATTTTTGAAATTGTTCGGTCATGGGAATGTGGAAGTTATATACCATTCATTGTGCAGATTATAAACTACTTACTCACCATGTATGATGCGTAAAGAAAGATTAGTGCTTCATTGCTGGATTTATACTTGCTTTGTTTGTTAGTATTATCTGAGATAAAGGAAGAAGTGAAATCTGTGATTAGTTTTGGTCTAATCCGTTTCTGCTTGAACTTCAATAATTTTTTCTGGGCTTTTGTTTTACTCCTTTTTGGTTTCAAGATTGGATTGGTTTCTGAATTGCTGTTCTTGTGGTGAGTTTTGAGTGTTTTTCAAATTTTAGTGACAATGATCCAGGGCTTTGATGTTCATGCTTTTCGCTGTAATCTTTTCGTGGAATATATATTTGTGTGTGCAGTGGAAGTATGTCAAGTCTAAAAAATGTAGAACATCTAGGCAATTCCTACCATTTTTCTATTGCCTTTTTGGAAGCATATTGCTGGTTATTCTCATGTTGATGTTTGTGGGATTAACTTTCAGGAGAAATAATGAAGTGAATCCATTTCATCATTTTCTTAGAGAATATTGGTATATCATGACATTTTTTTAATAGCATCTTATTATTATGCTTTTTATAGATTGATTTAGGAAGACCTGTGAATTTTATTACAAAATTATGCCTCTGGTTTTCCTTCTTGAGGGTTAGAAAGACTATTAGGACATTAGTAACTGGGATGTGACAGGTTTTTCAGGTAGACTGGTACTTTAGCGATGGTTGCTTTTCAGGTTTTCTAACTTTCCATTTGTGCTCAATTATATGATTCTATTCCACAGATTGCCCACATTTTGGACTTCTGCAGGTTTCAATGCAAGTAGTGGGCACTCTTTTAATGGATAAATCAGGAAGAAGACCACTACTAATGGTAAATCTAAAATTTTCAAACATTCCATTTGAAGACTGCAGAGGAAATCAAGATTTACTAACCATATCTGTCTTTAATGTAGGTTTTTGCAGTAGGAACATGGAGGTGATGATGCTGAAAATGCTTCTTTTGTAAATGATAGTATGACCTTTGACTGTATCTCTGTCACAATGCATTTACTTTAGGCTTGATGATTTTGTTTTCTTTTCCTGCCTGATTCAGAGCTACATTTGTTAAGCATTGTATTTTGTCTTTTCATTTATGACTTTTAGATTTTAATATTTGAGATAATTTATTTTTGTTTAATATTTTGGAACCCTTTTCAGAGACTATCCTAAATAGGATTCTGGAACTGATGAATGTTCCTGGTTTAACCAGGGAAAATGTGGCAAGCCATTTGCAGGTTTGAGTTTGTTACTAGACCTTATTACTTCAATGGCAGTTTTTTGATTTGTTCTTTGTGTATATGTACTATTGTTTAACTTATGTTGAGCACACATGGTAATTGTTGACTTGCGCATATTTCATGAACATTTTCTTATTGGCAAAGAAGTTTGAGTAATCATGGTTAAACTCCTTCGCTGTCTTGGAGAGGAAGGAAATTTAGAAGCAATAATTTCTACAATGGCTTCTATAGTTAATGTGGGAAGGTTCTCAAATAGCTTGTTCTTTATGATAGAAGTTTGAAATTTTCTTTCACTTTTGTGTGCATGAGTTGGGGGGAGAGATGCTCTTCATGATGGATGATGAAAGTTTGCTTTCACTTTTGCAACTCTTCTTGTTTTCGGGGTTTCCATTGGTGGAATTGGAGATTGGGTGAGAGAGAGGGATACATGAATGGTAATCTTTCAGATCTTTAAAATTGAAGCCTCATAGATTTTCTAGATCTGAACATCTAGGTTCGATAATTCCATTTTATATTCTAAACTCTGTGTATATTTTGTTATATTTCTATACTACTAATATGTTGAACTTTCAACCATTTAACATACGAGATTAAGTGGAATCTATATAATTTAGTGAAGATATTTCCTCCTAAAATAGTATAGCCGTCACTTGATGTTGTGTTTGCATGCTAAAATTAAAGTTTGGATGTACTCCTGAAAGCTAATAAGCTCTTAAGCACCAAAGAAAAGGGACAATAAGGTACCTTGCCATCTATCTCCTTTTCTTTGATAAAACATGAAGGGAAATCGAAAACATCAGTGTGGACATCTTGTTAAAGTTCCTCTTTAAAGATCCAAAATCAGTAGCTTTTGTTTAAAAACTTTACGAAGCGGTTGATTCTGAATTTGATTATCAATGTCAATTGGTTTATTGACATAAGAAGATGACATTCTTGTATGTGGACTGTATGTTTGCGTGTTACTTAAATATTTGAATAAATAAATAAAATCCTACAGAAGAAGAATAGAGTGGGGATGTGTTATGTTATGCATTATGTACTGAAATAAACTACTGTTTCTTCTGGACTTCTACTCTATTCTCACGTTTGTGTATGTTACTGCTCTGTGGCCTTAGTTTCGGTACTCTAAAATGTTGTGCTGAATTTTCTCCTTTTTTGGTTCATAAATCCTCCTTAAGGTACTGCAATACAGGTTTTTTCAACTTTGCAAAATAGTTCCCCTAAAACATATACCAAATACACTTTGTTGTCCCAAATTTATGCTTGAGACTGCCCTTCCCAATCCTATTTTGTAATTCGCTGCATTCAGTGTGCATTTCTCATGCTTGCAGTGTGAACTATATTCAAGCACCAATGAACTATTTTTCTCATGCTTGCAGTGTGGACCGTGGCAAAAACAGATTAGAAACAATATGCCCCTCCATGGCAGCAGCAGCAGAAGACAGCAACTATTTTGACAAAAATATTTGATGAAACCATGCGAAATTTTGTGGACAAGAGATTTTCATAACTTAATATTAAAAGTGTTGTAAATATTTGAACACATATTTCAATATATAAAAGTATTGGTTCTATATTTTATTATAATGTATTGTATTTTGTACTAATATTTTATTCTTGTAGGTACCTAAACTCACGCATTGCGCGAGACAGTTTTTCCTAGTATATATAGAGAGAGACACACACAAAGACCGAAGAAGAAAAGATACCAATATACAGCAGGTGGCAGCATCATCATTTGCCGTTTGATTCCTTGTGTTTCTCCATCTTGGGTTCCTCTGATCTGATTCTTAATTGATTCCATGATTCTCTCCCGTTGTTGTTTGCTTGGATTGACTCCGGCCATGATTTTCTTCATGCTATCATAGATTTAACGATGAAGAAAATTTCTTCTGCTTCTTGACAATATTTTAGATGTTTGTTGCCAATATTAAGTTGCAGAAATTAGATGAAGCGCAGTAAATTTTGTCCGTCGGTAGAAAATAAGAAAAACGTTTTGCATGGAAAAGGAAAAACATTATTTTAATGTTTGTCCTAAATTTTTGTCAACATGGTGATTTAAATTATTTTTAATCCTAAATCAATCACATGTTAATGCTTGTCCGTCGGTAGAAAATAAGAAAAACATTTTGCATGGAAAAAGATATATACTATGAGATGTACATAAGGAGCTCACAAATACATCGGCACAAGGGCATCTCCAAGTGGCATTGATATATGAGAGGTTGTGGCAAATACTGTAGTCAAATTGTTTTCAAAATGTACACGGTTGCATCCCCAAGTTTCAGACCATCCAAACAATGTGTGTCGATCCGCGTCCAGCATGGCAGCTGATTTTGCTCAATCTAGTTAGGAGAGGTTTCCAAGAATAGAAGCCAATTGCGTGCAGAAAACAATATATGCACACTTCATTATTTGCCGTCTTAAGAATATATAATTATGGAAATGCAGGGACCATTTTGAACTAAATTTAGAGAAGTCCTTAGATTATGTTTATAGAACTCCAAGTTAATTACTTTTATTCATCCGAATTGAATATTCATGTTTTTATTTTTAAATATTTAAAAATAAATATTCATTCTTATTTTTATTTTTAAATATTTGAAAATGAATGTTCATTCATAAAATTACATATATCGATTCTCTAAGTATATCCAATTAACCTTTTAATTCTATTAAAGTAATACCAAGTAATACATGGACTTGAACTAAAATGTGGAAATTAATTTGCAAGAAAAAATAGTTTTCAATAACCTATCAATGTCTGGTAAGTAATTTTCAGCCCACTGACAACCACCGTGCATCATGTTTTCCATGATTCTATGACCAAAAAAAGGCAACCAATACTGTTTTCAAAAATCTACATGACTTCTGCGCAAGCTTCAAGCCACATAAATCTCCCTCGTTGTCAACACTGCAAAGGGTAGTTTTAGGGTTTCTTGTCCTTTACCATTAATATCTTTCAGCGTGAGGCCGGCCAGAAGGATGGATCGAGCGGTCATATGTTTTTCATGTATTTCTTGATTAGTCCTCCAATGTAAGTTCAACTGCCTCTAAGCTTTTGGTGGACATGAAAAGATGCATCGTGCGTACGAAACCTTGCCCTCTTGGTTCTTGATTAGTCCTCCAATGTATATTCAACTGGTGGACCATGTGCACCGTAAGTATGAATAGAAAACCTCGCCCTCTTGCTTCTTGTCAAAATTAGTTAACCAAAACCTCCCTTTGGCATTAATGGAGATATAGGAGTGTACTGTATGATGCGTACTCATTGATTGCCACAGAACGATTCTGGAGAATGAGGGAAATTATACTATAGTCTTTATAGCGGTGACAGAACTTCTCTTGTGAATATATATATATATATATATATATATTAATTATAGTGGATTAGTGGAATACACCTAAGAAATTTATTCATATCAATGCTATCAAATTGAAAGGAAAGGGAAGCGAAAAGAAAGAAAAAAACATTCTCACTTGAATATCTATTATTGCCCAAGACTGTAAAAGTGTTGCTGTTCGATTTGCATCTCTTTTCCTTTCCAGAATGGAATCCCTGATTGATAGTAATCTTTGGAAAAAAAAGGAGAATGGTCCTTATGTTTCGGTATCTCCCAAATTGAATGCCCCTCCATGTAATAGTGATTAAGCCATTTAACGCATAGTGACTGTTTCTCTGCTTGGATATCCCATACGATTTGGGCTAATAGTGCTCCGTTTCAAGTGCTCACATTTCTAAGTCCCAGGCCTCCTTCTTCCTTAGGTAGGCAAATATAGTCTCTGGACAATCTGTCCAACTGATTGATAACCACAACTGGAGTTGGAAGTATAGAAAGCCAAAAGCAATCAACTCCTTGCAGGATAGTTTCGATCAGCTGCATTCGTCCTGCATATGATAATGACCGGGCCGACCATCTTCCAATATAAGATCCAATCCTGTCCAGTAAAGGATGAAAGTAAGAAGCTCTCATTTTACCTGCCATGATTGGAATGCCAAGGTAGCGAAACGGGAAGCCACCCATAGGGATGCCAGTTCCATCCAAAATAGTATTCTGGTTCGAAATACCCAACCCAGCAAGGTATATATTAGGTATATATTGGATTTGTCCCTGTTGATTTCTAGTCCAGAGCATCTTTTTAATTCCTCCAGACATCCCAACAAGCTGCAAACTAATGTTTTGTCACCTTTAGCAAGCAACATTAAGTCATCCACAAATGCAAGGTGAGTAATCCTCAAGTAGTCACACTTGGGGTGGTACGTAGTTAAAAGCCATCCCTAGTGTGTGAACTTTAACAACTTGAGAAAAGTATTCCAAACAGAGAATGAACAACAACGGAGATAGGGGTCTCCCTGGCAAAGTCCCTTAGCTCCCTTAAAGAACCCATGTAGTGTCCCATTGATAGCAACAAAGAAGGAGGTAGTGGTAACGCACTGCTCAATCCAACCAACAAACTGCTGCGGGAATCTAATTTCATCTAATAAGTCTAGCAAGAAATCCCAGCTAACCGAGTCATATGCTTTTTGCAAATCTACCTTTATGGTGCAACATGGTGGCACTCGCTTCCTTATATATATAATTTAGACAATATATATAATTTATTCTGTGGAATGAAAACTTTTTGGGCACATTCCACTCGCGAAGGCATTCGTGGAGGAGGGCTAAATTAAGATATAATCCAACAATCCACCTTATGTTTGTGTTCGAGTTAAATTAATTATTCTTGGATAATATTTGATTTTTATTTAAGTTTAAAAAATTTGATTCGGATGTGAGTTTGAGATGCTTGAATTCAAGTTTAATTATTTTATATATTCTATTAAAAATTTTAAAAATTGCTAAAAAATAATTTAGTCTAAATAAATTCAGATAGATACTACTAATATAAATATACATTTAAAAATAATAGTTTATACATAAAAGATAGTAAAAATATGAACATTAGAAAAAGATACATAATATATAAGTTTATTAATAATTTTAATTAGTAATCAAATAAATTAAATATTAGTTCAAGTTTAACTGATTAATTATCAAATTAAAATTTATGTTTGAAAATAAATATATTAGTAATTGAACGATTTTTTTATTTACGAAGATTCTTTAGATTTTCTGCTCTATCGAAGATTCTTTTAATTCTGGGCTATCCCAACACCAATCAATCAATGATGGGAACATTTGCGTTCGTAAAAACTTTAAATAGAAGCCAAAGCAGGAAGTGCGAAACACATCTATGGGCTTTCTTGCTAGCTCAACACATCTCATCCACAATAGCTCGTAATAACTGGAGGCTTTTTCTCACAGAAACCCAGATATCGAACTATAGTCTGTTAGATTTGAACATGACAAACTTGTTCCTTTCCCCGCCTTTATTGTGCCTGTTATCGGCTTTCTTGCTAGCAAGCATTTTGGCAAACAATATCAAGCGCAGAAGAGCCAAGCATCTCCCTCTCCCCCCGGGGCCAAAAACTTGGCCTCTGGTCCGATGCATTTTTCAAATGGTCAGAAACAGGTCAACATTCCGATGGATACATAAAATCATGGATGAAATGAACACTGAAATCGCTTGTATACGTATAGCAGATGTTCATGTCATTCCTGTCACCTCTCCTGAGCTCAG
This sequence comes from Voacanga thouarsii, assembly GCA_026120185.1. Lineage (NCBI taxonomy): Eukaryota > Viridiplantae > Streptophyta > Magnoliopsida > Gentianales > Apocynaceae > Voacanga > Voacanga thouarsii. The sequence continues at coordinate 8,198 of JANUWF010000147.1, forward strand.
TTGTGAGTTCTTGAAAAAGCAAGACTTAAACTTCTCATCAAGACCTATCTGCTTGTCTGCTGACATCATTAGCAGTGGTTTCTTGACAACTGCTCTAGCGCCTGTTGGTGATCATTACTCAAAAATGAAGAAAATCGTTGCGTCTGAGGTGCTCTCAAGTGCCAGACACAAATGGCTTCATGATAAAAGAGATGAAGAGGCTGATAACTTCGTCCGTTACATATATAATCAGTGCGAGGATTCTGCTGCAGGTGGTTTGGTGAATGTGAGGACTGCTGCACGCCATTACTGTGGAAATGTGATCAGAAAGTTGATGTTCAACAAGAGGTTCTTCGGGAAAGGAATGGAAGACGGAGGACCTGGTTTACAGGAAGAAGAGCACGTTGACGCAGTTTTCACACTTCTGGCTCACCTTTATGCATTTGGTGTTTCCGACTACATGTCATGGTTGAAAATGTTGGATATCGATGGACATGGGAAAATACTGAGAGAGGCCCTAAAGAGTGTTAGGAAATACCAAGATCCTGAAATTGATGAAAGGATCCAGCTCTGGAACAAAGGCTTCAGAATAGAGAAAGAAGATCTCTTAGATGTTCTAATTACACTCAAAGATGACAATGGCAAAGCACTATTGACAAGTGAAGAGATCAAAGCCCAAACCACTGTAAGAATATCTTTCCACCTCCCATCTTACACACATATTGATGCCTTTCTTGGAATCCGTACTAGAAATTGAGCAAGATGCAATTTATCACAAGCTAATAAGAATAAAGATAAACATCACTGCAATCCCACAGACAACATGCAACCTTAGCCTGCATGTATTCCACCCAAATAGTAGTCTAGAACGTTAAGTCATGATTGTAATCCATCTTGAATATCTTGGTTCGAATCTTATTAAGCAAGAATTCACCACTTTGTCGATATATTGTTGACTGATGATGGTTAATCTATAATGCATGGCCTGTGGGACTCAGGATTTTAACTCTCTAGTGTGTTAGTGAGGTCACAATAACCAAGCTAGGTTGGCCTATAATGCATGATCTAGTGAGACTGAGACTCTAAAGCCCTAATATGTTGGTCAGGTTATAGTAACCAAGTTGAACCTTGTCCCAACAAGCTATAAGAAAAGAAACATTTTGTTAGACTATATAAAAACAAAATAAGACAAATTTTATTTATTTGCTATTGGACAAAATAGTTCCTAGATCATAAACTCCAATTAATTCGACATGGTCATTTGTATAATTTTTAAGGTTAAATAAAAAATGGACATGGTATTATTTGCCAATATAAATATATTCAAAATGACTATAACCCTTTCCATATCATGTTGATCACAGGAACTGATGTTAGCAACTGTGGACAATCCATCAAATGCTATGGAGTGGGCACTTGCTGAAATGTTGAATCAACCTGAAATACTAGAAAAGGCAGTGCAAGAACTAGACATGGTGGTAGGGAAGGACAGATTGGTTCAAGAATCGGACATCCCTCGTCTGAACTACATTAAAGCTTGTGCTAGAGAATCATTTAGGCTCCATCCAATTGCACCCTTTAACCCTCCTCATGTATCTGCAAAAGATACCACCGTTGCTGGCTACTTCATTCCAAAGGGCAGTCATGTGCTGCTCAGTCGGCCAGGACTCGGGCGCAATCCAAGGATTTGGGACGATCCTCTGAAGTTCAAGCCGGAGCGCCATCTCAAAGACGACGGCTCTGAAGTCGTTCTGGTGGATCATGAATTGCGCATGATATCCTTCAGCACTGGTAGACGTGGATGCTCAGGGGTTCTTCTGGGTTCTACAATTACTACAATGCTGTTTGCTCGGATTCTCCAAGGATTCACTTGGAATATTCCAGGTGACGAATTGAAGATTGACTTAGCAGAGTCCGAATCCGACCTGTTCCTTGCAAAACCTCTACTAGCAATGGCCAAACCTCGGTTGGCTAAGAATGTGTATCCTGCAAATTAAGGCATTAGTATCACAAATGTATTCCGTTAATAAAAGGGGACAAGCACTCTTGCCTCTTACTTTTTATTGTATTTGTATATTCTGGTGTTGAAATTGTGTGTTTATGGGTGGTTGTATAATGGTACCTTCCATTTCCAAAATCTTTACATTTTTCTGATCTTCCTAAACTAAATACATTAAAAATGTCTATTATAAAGGTAGAATATGTAATACAGTGAGCAGAGGCGAATCCGGGAAATAATTTTTGTGGGGGCAAATTTTATACGGCTTATTTTTTTATTTAAGAAAATTGCTTATGGAATTTAAAAAAAGGGGGGGATTAATCCACACTCTTCTAACCTAATTTTACACGTCTATCTATTAATATTTATTAATTAAACAAATATATACTTTCCTGTTCTAACTCTCAATCAACTATGTCACTATTTATTTATTTATTTTTTGGTTATGTAAATTAATGTTTTAATAACAAATAATCAATAGAAATTGAATAATTATTAATTATATTTTTCTCTTAATGTGTCTCTTCAATGGTCTTTATTTTTTTTTTCTTTGAATCTTTGATAAGTTCTCTGTTTTATTAATTTTTAAATCTATTAATAAAATATATAGTTTTAAGAACAAGCAAATCAATAGTTTTTTATTCAAATAGAATCTTACATTATCCTTACTATATACTTTCATAACTTTCACAAAGTATGAAAGAGAAATGAGGAAAAATAAAACTTTTAATATATGATAAATATATGAATTTTAATTCTTATATAAATTTTTATTTTTTAACAATTTAATTCATACATAGTTTCTTGTACTTAATTAGATTAATTTGATATTTACTCAAAAGATATAATTTTGTTTAAAATTTGAAAAAAAAAAGAAACAAAATTTTAAAATTAGAAGAGGAAAAGAAAGATATTAATAGATAAGTGTGTGGATTTAGGTTGGAAATGTGTGAATTTAGCCTATTCCTAGAAAAAAAATCACCTTCTAAATTGCGTTACTCATATAGAAGAAAAAAAGAAAAAAGGGCACCTATATAAATTCTGTGGCTTTTTTTTTTAAATAACGGTATTTTTGTTTAAAATGTTACTGATAGAAGAAAATCATCTTATACATAGAATTGTTCAAATAAAAAAATATATATTTTAAATAGATTCAGTGGCTTATGCACTACAGAAAATTTGTCTTTTTGCAATGGATAAACCGTCGCAAAACTGTTACAAATCGGGTCTGCGACAGTTTTGGCAGTTGTAAAAAATGGTGTCTCTATTTGCGACAGTCAAGACAAACCGTCGCTATTTGAGACTGTTTTTGCGACGGCAAGAAAATATCGTTGCAAGTTGCGACGGTTTTGTGACGAGTATTTTGGGTCAAAGTTCGACGAAGTGGAAAATATTCTACGGTTTTGCGACAAAATACGTAAGTCCGTCATAAAATCCTCGCAAATTGTGACGGTATTGCGAGGGCCTTTGTACATTAAAGAAATTTGCCCTAGCAAATCGTCGCAAATTGTGAAGGATTTTTTGTTCCAAAACTTGGCTAAATCGTCGCAATTTGCGAGGGTTTTGTGAGGAAAATTTTAACCCCAAGCCATAGCCCTAACAAAATCGTCACAAATTGCGAGGGTTTTGCGAGAGAATTTTTCACCCTAAGCCGTAGCCCTTGCAAAAGCGTCGCAATTTGCGATGGTTTTGCAAGGGATTTTTTGACCCCAAAGTGAGACCCTCGTAAAATCGTCACAAATTGCGAGAGGTTTGCTAGTTTGACACAAACGAGTGGCCCTCGCAAAATCGTCGCTATTTGCTAGGATTTTGCGAGGCTATTTTCCCACTCAAACCATTGCCCTCACAAAATTGTCGCAATTTGCAAAGATTTCAACATGGGGTGTTTTTTTTTTTTTTTTCACAGACGTGAGTTCACAGTGAGTGATAATCAATCACAACTTCTATTCTGATAACATAACACCGGGGTTTTGATATTTCAAAACACCCGAAAGTTATCAATTGAAAATGTTTGGTTTAGCCTAAACTCTTCTAATATGTGAACTTAAAACCCTTTTGGTCCAAACTATTGGGCGATTAATATTATTTATTATTTTTCTAGACCTAAGTAGCCCAAAATAATAAACATTAATTATTTATGTTCTGAGCTTATAAAACTAACCCAATAAATAAGTAATGAGTTTAAATAAACTAAAATAATTATTCAAACTTTTTTATCTAGTTTAGGCCCAGGTTAATTTTCTAAATATTCAATCTCGACTTAGGCCCTGAATAATTCATTAACCAATTAAGTCAGATAATAAATTTAATTTAGTTTCTCTCATTTTTTTTTATTTTATTCCCGTCTAAAAATAAATTAGACTTCCTCAATAAACTAAAATCCCTTTTAATCAAGACCATTTCCTCAACCTAAAATTAAAGAGGACTTACGGCTATTCCAAGGAACAAAAAGACACATCGTCTTGGTTACTAAAATGACCAAAATATCCATATTATATAAATAGCTGTATTTTGCATTTTAAATATTTTCTATTATCACCATAAGAAAATATTGACTCCAAGGACAATACTGCGTTAGTTATGTCTTTAACCTATAGGTGAAATGACTAAAATACCCTTTGCACATCGCTGTGCATTTAGAGAGAAAAAAGTGTACTAACATCTCTCTAAAAGACATCCCATAATTAGGAGCCACTGAAGGAACTTGGACCAGAAACAATTAGATTAAGCTCCAATCAATAATTTTGTGAATTCAAAATAATTTATTAATTACATTGTACTCCACTAAAAGAATATAATTGTACTCTTAAACTAATAAAATTACTGGAGTCAATAATTATATCGTAAGATTGATTAGTCTAACATACTACCCCTGTCAATCAACACAATACTTTGAATGAGGCACAATGACCAAAGTATCCCTCCTTCAAATCCTTAATTCTTATCTTTAATTTGACAATACTATGTGAACATGCTATACATATAAATTGAATTCAATAGACGCTATTGAATTATTGAACTCAAATTTAACTGTCCATTTGAGGAACTCACGAGAAAATGATCTTACGTATTAAAGGTGACGGATTTGATTTTGAAGAATAAATATTTCATATTTATTTCACTTTAATTCTCAAGATATCGAGATATTGATTATTAAATGAATCTCACTCTTTGGTAACTCATGAAACTTCAAGTTAGTAAATATAGGTAATTATTTGCTCAGAATTAAGATATTATATATGGCAGTCTTATAATGTTGAATTTATTTTGTCCATTTCACAAAATAAACATTGACAGTCCATTCTAATATGTCAAAATATATTCTTAATTTTATTACCAAAGTTAAAGATAGACTTCAAAAAAAATCAAGACAATCTTACCAAAATAAATTGCCTAAATTTATTTTAGATCGTGAATAATTTATTTCGAATTAAATTATAAATCAAGCTTTTATGTGTTTAGTAAATAAATACTGGATTTATAATATTAAAAAAAATCGTGAACTAATTATGCTAATATATATATATATATTATTTAATTTTAAATTGCAAATATTATAAATACATTTAATCTACTCGAATTGCATAACTATCTAACATTGATTACGGTCAGATTTTGAGAAAAAAGCAAGTAAGATCTCCCAACAATCTGTCGTTATCTGGAAACTTGAATCCCCGTAAGTGTTGAATCAGATCGGCAATATACTTGTCTGAACTTTTTCTATATAATTTATAGAGAATTGACATGTGCGAACTGTGAAAAAAAAAATCCTAATAATTGTTTGGATCACAATCACTTGCTACTCCATAGACGATTTATGAACAATAATCGATGACCAACACGCTGTTCAAGTAGCTGGTACTAAGCCAACACAGTGAGCCTACGTGTCTTGGTTACTACTCTGCATGCCTTCTCAGACAGTGTATGGCTTACCTGATTTACTGGCTACAAAATTGTCCTTTTATCATAGTGGCTGATTATGGTCATAATTTGAGAGAGAGCAATCATAGTTTCCCAGCAATCTGTTCCCAGATGAAAGCTTGAAGTGCCCTAGGAAACGCTTGAATTGGAGCACAGGACTTGTCTAAAATTTTTCTATTTATGTGGGGAATAATGGAAATGAAGTTGCAATTCGAAATTGTCGTAATAAACAGCTTATGAATAAGAACCATGAATCAAAAAGCTGCTGATCCTTCCCGTACTAAGCCAACAGAGTGAACCTACATGTCTTGAGTGCATATTCTGTTGGGGTGTTACTTGACATCCCACATCGGATGCCAGGGAAACTACCACCGCCATTGATGCCTACTTATTTAGACTTTATTTGGCTCTAAAATTGATGTGCAAAAATGGGGAACAACATATGTTGCTGTTAGGCAATTCGGTGGATTTGTGGCTGATTCAGATGTCGGACAAGAAGTTTCAAACTTGCACGAGTCTTGCCGGAACTGTTTGGTACGATGCCATTAACAAAGGCATTGCAGAAGATAGCAAAACTCTGTACACTGTTGCACAATACAATTCTGCATTTGAGTTTGACAACAGAGTAAATGAGGTACGGCCATCATTTGATCCAGAAAAAGCATCTCAAATTTGAGAATGTAGTTCTATAAGCAGGTACAATTAAGGATGGTGATTCGTATATGCACTTTTAAGTTACCCATTCTCTGTTCACACTTCATGTGGTGACTGCCAAGGACATTGCAAGAAGGCTGCATGTGCTCAAACTTTGTTGTACTCAAGAGTATATGGATATATAGTGTGAAGAATGCTTCCCTCTGAATAATTGCATCTTTATTCCAAACTTTCTGTTTCATATTTATTCCAATGAATAATTTCTTTAGAGAAATTCTTCGGCCAAGACATGTAAAAGTTCTCTGTCTTCCAACTATGACAATCATAGCTCATTGCCTCTTTGTAATTATAAGAAACGTCAAATCTTGGAACCTTTTCTCATCCACATAAGTTATGGAGAGCGGGCTGTCCTTGAATTGCTACCGATGTTGCTCATGAAATAATATTGAACAAAAGACATCATAAGCTATCAAAATCTCTTCTGTTTGATATAAGTTCTAATTTAGGAATCGCACTATTAATCTCTCTCATTAATAAAAAAAAATATAATAATTTATCTATAGTAAAAAAGTTTCTTAAATTTTTATGCAAAATAATTAAATTTAAACCGATAAAGTATCATTGTTATGGTGAGATTTGATGTTTATAAAGAGTTATATTGTTGAATATCAGGCAAAAGAAAGCTAAGAATGAAAAATTGAAATACGATGCAGAGACTTTGAAAAACCAATTTTCTATTGAAGGTTTATGTACAAAAGGTAAAGAAAAAATTAGATATATAAATACACAGATGATACTATGGAAGATTCTATATTATCTAGAAACAGTTGTAAAACTATAACAATATTGCATAAACTACATCAACTATACCATTAAGCAGTTATAGATAGTTATCCTGGATCAGAAGGCTGAAATTTGGAACCACTATTTGTGGATTTCAATGTCGTTGGATCCTGTGATCTAACAACCACTCCCTCCGGCTGCAAGCTGGACATAGGAGAGAAAAGTCCTAAAGGAGACAAGAGGATATGAAACATGCTGGGAGATAATGATTTGGTGAACAAGTCTACCAATTGAGAAGAAGAAGAAGCAGAAAGAGGAACAAGTCTGTGGCTGATGGCAGTGTACATGAGCTGGACAAGCAATTAACCAGAGACATACTGGCCAATGGTGGCGCTACAGCCAATGATGCACCATCAGCATCAGTTGGGCAATAAAACCAATTTAAGGATACAAGGGGCAGGTCCACGACAAGGCGTATAGGACGTCCATAGATGAGATCAAACTCACGGAGGTATGTCCAATTTGGTAGTAATAAGTCGGTCTCTACTGCTAGAAAGGTTAGCAGTCCTAAAGAAATTCCAACGGCTATGGTGAATGCAGGTAAGGCAACCGTGCAAACCACTCAATTTATTCGTTCAGTATGAAAGAAATATGCTCAAAGTAGTGTTGACCTGATTGGTGCCAAAAAGGCACTAATTAGTCCACCATGAGAGTTGCATCATGGAATATTCGAGGGTTCAACATTACCCTCAAGCAACACGAGGTAAGAGAATTTATCTCAAAACATCGTGTGGACGTTATTGGATTACTGGAAACAAAGTTGACTGTAGATGGGCTGGATAATATACTTCAACACAATTTTTGTAATTGGTCGGTTTTACATAACATGGTTGAAGCTGATAGGGGTAGAATAGTCATCTTCTACAATGGGCAAAAGTGGATGTCAACTTATTCCACTGCTCACCTCAGGCTATCACTGTTCGCATCACATGTAAGATTTCTCATGTTGCTTATTTCTTTACTTTCGTCTATGCTTACAATTCTGTTGTGACAAGAAGGACTTTGTGGAATGAGATTGAGTACTTATCTTCCTCGTTATTGGAGGCATGGATCCTTATGGGTGATTTTAATACTTATTTACATGTGGACGATAAACTCAGTAGTACCATGCCTACTACATATGAAATTAGGGACTTTACATCATTATGTGCTGATACTGGTCTGGAGGACCTTCCATATGTCGGGCCGCGGTTTACTTGGACTAATTCAAGAGTGTGGTCTAAACTTGATCGGGTTATGGGTAATGATGCTTGGTTCCAATGCCCTGTCTAGGCATTGGTGGAATTCCTCCCTATTGGGTTTCTTTTTTTATCATAGCTCCATCATTTGGTCAGTTGTGGACAACATCAGAGGATCTGCTCATCCATTCAGGTTCCTTAATTTTTAGGCTGACCATAACTCGTTCCACAATATTGTCAAGGGAGTATTGGATCAGACATACACGGGATTTCACCAATTCACTCTATGCCGTTGGTTGAAAGAGCTAAAGCGAGACTTGCGGAGATTAAATAGACTGGAATTCTCTCACCTGTCTAGTCGTGTTGAACAAGCAAACATGGCTGTACTTAATGCCCAACAGCTATTACTTGAGAACCCTGTGGATCAGAATCTTATTGCACAGTTCAAGGAGTTTAAATGGTCTGTATGGTGTCTTGTAGAGGCAGAAATAAAGTTCTACCAACAACTTGCAAAAAGTAAGTATGTTGCTCAAGCTGACAAGAATGCTCATTACTTCTTCAACATTGTCACACGGAATAAAAAAAAAAAAGAGCTTCATTGCTTCGATTCTCAAGGAAGATGGTTACATGACTGACAGTCCTAAGGCTCTTGCTGATGAATTTATGGAATACTACCGGAGCATACTGGGGACTAAGGTGTGTTGCTAGGAAATCAATGTGGACTATGTTCGTACTAGGCCAATAATTCCTCATAACCTAAAGGATGACTTGATTAGGGATGTTACTATCCAAGATATTAAATTAGCCCTGTGGGATATTGGTGACTGCAAAGCTCCAGGTCTAGACAGTTATTCTGCCTTATTTTTCAAGAAAGCATAGGGTATAGTTGGAAAGAATCTTTGTGATGCTATTAGGGAATTCTTCACATCTAGCAGATTACTAAAGCAGATCAACCATTCTATTATTACTCTGGTTCCCAAGTCTGAACATGCAGAGAGGGTGGGAGATTATAGGCCAATTTCTTGCTGCAACGTGGTGTACAAGATTATTTCTAAAATTTTAGCAGAAAGACTTAAATTGGTTGCTCCGCATCTTGTAGACATCTCCCCGACAGCTTTCATTCAAGACAGACTCATGACTAATAACATCCTCCTGGTTCAAGAACTTATGCTTGCGTATAGTAGGACAACAGTTTCTCCTAGATGTACGATTAAAGTGGACCTAAAGAAGTCTTATGACTAAGTTAATTGGGAATTCTTACTAGAATTACTTACAGAAATTGGGTTCCCACATATTTTCATGAACTGGATTGAGCAGTGTGTGACCACTACTTCTTTCTCTGTTGCTATTAATAGGACTGTGCATGGTTTCTTTAGAGGTGCTAAAGGTCTACGCCAAGAAGATCCAATCTCTCCTTTGTTGTTTGTCATTTACTTGGAGTATTTCTCACGAGTTGTTAAAATGCACACATTTGGGACTTTATTCAGATATCATCCCAACTGTGAGGCATTAAGGATTACTCATCTTACATTTGTGGATGACCTGATGTTGTTTGCTAGGGGTGATTGTTCTTCTGTCTGGATACTCCTTGACTGCCTGGAAGTATTTAAGAAGTGCTCGAGCCTTGAAATTAACAAGGATAAGTCAAACATTTATCTTGTTGGGATCCCAAGGACTTCTCAAGAGAGTATTCTATATGACATGGGCATTCCTATTGGGGAACTTCCTTTTCACTACCTTGGCTTACCAATCATTAATGGTAAAATAAGGCTAACCTTCTACAAACCATTGCTTGATAGAATTGGCTCATACATTGGGAGATGGTCTGCATGTTCTCTTTCTTATGCTGGGCGACTCCAATTGATCTAGTCTATTCTTCAAGATGTTGAGTGTTTCTGGTTGTCCATTCTTCCTACTCTGTCAGTTGTTATTTGCCAGCTGGATAGGATGGCTAGGGATTTTTTGTGGAACTCAAAAAATGCATTGGTTGCCTAGAAAGATATTTGTCTTCCCAAGACTAAAGGCGGACTTGGTTTGCAAAATTTACAGGCTTGGAACGGGGTGTTATTGTCTAGAATCACTTGGGACTTACAAGTTGAGAAACAATCCTTGTAGGTCAAATGGTTGGACCACTACTATATGAAGGGCAAATCAGTTTGGGAGATTGATCATCACAGGGACCATTCCCCTCTATTTCGTAGACTGCTATCAATTAGAGACATGATACTGGACCGGGAACAGGATATTCATAGTGTGGCTGATCTTCTTCACACTTAGGCTATGGGTACTGACTCCTTCACCTCTCAAGCTTATGAATATCTGAGGCCAACTACATTGAGGGTATATTGGGCTAATACTATTTGGAAGTAGGGTCTTACCCCTAAGCACTCATTCATTCTTTGGTTGTGTGCTAGGGGAAGGCTGAAGACCAAGGATGCACTTGTGTTCCGACTCGATGACGTGTCGTGTCTACTGTGTAAGTCACATATGGAAATGACTAACCATTTATTTTTCAAGTGCTCTATTTCTACTACTATTTGGATGGAAATTAAAAGGTGGCTAGGCTTACCACTAGTAATGAATACGTCCAATGCTTGCCTTAAGTGGTACAAGCGTGTCAATAGTGGTTCTTCGTGGTTAGCTAAGGCAAAGGCTATTACTATGGCTGCCACATTCTACTACATCTAGAATGCTCGTAACAAGGCTATTTTTGAGGGGGAAGTTTGCCAAGCATTGGATATTGCCAAAAGGATTAAAACACATGTGTACACTGTTATATGTTATTTGTACCCTAATGTTTTGACTAGTTTTGAGAATTGTAGTGATTTCCGCTAGTTAATAGTCTCCTTGACTACGGACTAGTGAACTACCATGTAAATATCTTTTGATCATTATTAATCCATTTACATTTTGATAAAAAAAAACAGAAAAAGGTTTAAGACAACTACACTACACTACAAGAGAAAAGTAAATTAGCGACAACCAAATCCGTCGTTAATCAACTTTAGTGACGGATATTGACCATCGCTACAAATGGCATCGCAAATAGCGACGAAACTAAAATTCGTCGTTGATTTGTGACAGAAAATTATTAGCGATGAATTTTAACAATAACTATTTAATTAATGATATTTATAACTAAGTTTACAATTAAGGCGATCGTTAAATTTAGCGATTGATTAGCGACGGCTAACGAATTTTAATTTTTTTAAAAAAAATTAATTAGACATTGACATGGCCTAACTGTTGCGACCAGGCAGTCGACCTGACCCGATGCGCCGAATAATTTTATGAGATTATGTGGGATGCGGGCTCAAAACCAGGTCCTTGTTGCGAGGGAGCACCACCACTAGACTATTGATATTCTTTTGATTTTTTGTTCTTTATATTAACTATATAGTATTTTTTTTGCAAATTAACGATGGATTTGCGACGGATTAGCTATAGCCCAATTTTTCATCTCTAATCACTCACTATCCATCGCTAATTTTTGACGGATTAGTAAGGTTATTTTAACAATTATTTAGTATTAATGTATAATCACACATGCCGTAACTAATCCCTCCCTAATTAGCAAATGATTATCGACCGTAGCTAATCCCTTGCTAATTAGCGACGGTATTTGAGCAATTCTTTTAGTATTAGCATTTAATTACATATGATATGACTAATCCCTCGCTAATTTACGAGGGATGATAAGACCTAGCTAATCCCTAACTAATTAATGACGGTCAAGGAACCCTCACTAATTAGCGAGAGATTAACGATGGCACACTAAAAAATCTTTAAAAAATAAATTTTAATTGAAATTTTTATTTTTGGTCATTATTCCATCACAAATTAGCGACGGTTACTTAGCCATCGCTAATAACGATTTTCTTGTAGTGCCAGCTTGAAAAAACCGCAGATAAAATGATAGTCTAGCACCACATGCTTAGTTCGTATATGAAAAGCAAGATTCTCAACAAGGTGAATGGCACTTTGATTGTCACAGTACTGAGGAATATGCAAAGGACATATAATAGAGAGTTCATCAAAAAGATGAAGAATCCATTGTAACTCACAAGTAGCTTGGGAAAGTGCTCCATACTCAGCTTAAACAGAGTTACAATACGCCACTGACTATTTTTTTAGATTTTCATGAAATCAATGCATGACTAAGGAGCATACAAAAACCAGTTATGGAGCTTCTGGTGTTAAGACAACCAGCCCAATCAGAATTAACAAAGACTTAAAAGTTCATCGGGTGATGAGCAGCAACATAAAAGGCCCATATCTTGAGAACCCTTGATGTACTGAAGGATACAATTTACCCCTCTCATATGTGAAATGGAGGGACAACTTAAAAACTGACTAAGATGTTGCACAACAAAGCTTAAGTTAGGTCAAGTATGTGTAAGTAGAGCAACTTGCTAATCAAGCTACGATATAGTGAAGGATTAGAAAATAACTCTAAATCACCAATATCGAAGTAGACTTCCCAATATCAAAGTAAATTTCATAATCAAACTTATGAAAGGTCTAACTGATGACTATGAAGGAGTAAAATCAAAGATTCTTCTATCAAAGACTTTTCCTTCTATCAAAGAAGCATTCTCTTTGGCTATCACGTATGAAAGGTAGGTGCAGTATAAAATAGCTATCCTTCCTCAATTCAGTCACAAGTGTTCTCATCTATTGTTCCTATCAATACTCGAGAATATGATGTAAATGGCCAAAAGAGGAATTATAAATAGTTTTGCACGAATCTTTGGTGCAGATCAGAGGTTCAAAAGGTTTCCTAATTCATCCAAAGAACTTCAGCACACCTTATATGGTTTGAGTGGACACACGATGGATCAGTGTTATAGAAAGTATGGCTTTCCTGTAGGATATAAGTCAAAAGCAAAAAGCTAGAATGACAATCCCAAGCATGTCAATGTATGGTTCAATCAAATAATGAGGTCAGTCAATCTTCAAATACTGGTGTCTCAACAGGTCATATGTCTTATAATGGAAACACAGTTGGAAGCTATGTTACTCAGGAGCAATACCAACATCTTCTCTCTTTTGTCCAATCTCTCAATACTTCCATGAAAATGTCTCCAGCACTTCTTGTATCAATCAAGTCACTTCACTAATCACAAACTTTGAACAATATTCTTCATTAGATTCTGGTGAAACAGATCATATCTATTCTTCCCTAGTTCATTTCACTAATCTAGATCCTCTACATAATATGTTTGTCAAGTTGCCTAATTGAGATAGAACTTGATTACTCATAGCAATGCACTTTATGTTCCTAACCTCAATTACAACTAAATTTCTTTGAACAAGCTTATCTCATATTTACATTGTGTCATTGTTTTTAACCAATCTTCTTGTATCATTCTAGATCCACATCATGGGAGGATGATTGGATCAACTAAACTTGTTCAAGGCTTATATTAGTTTAATTTTTCCAAGCATTCAAGCACTTTTGCTCTGGCCTATAGTATATTGTCTGGCACACTTCATGACAGATCTTTTCTTTGGCATTTAGATTAGGTCATTTGTCTAATAAGAGCTCACATTTTTTTTTCATCAGCAAAGTAATGACATTACTTCACCTAATGTTGATAATGCTTATACTGTTTATCCCACAGCTAAGCAACATAAACTTTCTTTTCCCTTGCATAAAGGATCATCACAAGCTTGTTTTGATTTATTCCATATGGATATATAGGGTCCCTACAATACTCCCACAATTCATGGACATAGATATTTTCTCATGTTAGTAAATGATTACAGTAGATTCACTTGGATTTTCTTAATGAAGACTAAATCTGAGACTTCAACTTTGTTAAATTAGTTCTATATTTACATAGAAACCCTTGCGTAAAATGGCATTGCTGAACACGAATATCAGCATATCATGAACATTTCTCGTGCCCTAAAGTTCCAATCCAACATACTCTCGGCATATTGGGGATATTGTGTTTTTCATGCTTGTCATCTCATTAACAGGACACCACCATCTGTTTTAGACTATAAAACTCCATTTCACATGGTTTAAAATAAAGCCCCTAATTATTCAGCACTTAAGGTTTTTGGTTGTTTAGTTTTCGCATCCACACTTACAAGTAACGGACATAAATTTGCAGCCAAAAGCAGACATGGTTTCTTGGTTTTTCATCTAATACAAAAGGCTTCATCTCACTTGATTTACAGTCTCGTGACATCTTTATCTCTAGACATATTCAGTTTAAGGAACATTTATTTCCTTTTTCTGATATTCCATCTACTCCTACTCCTATTCTTCCTATACCATTATCATTCCCATCCCAAATTTCATCTTTTTAATGAAACCTTCATACTACCAACTCAAGAGTCCACATCACCTCCTATATATACTTCCTCCTCCACACATAAGCACATAAACCTTCTTTTTTTTACTCCATGCTTCACAATCCCCACATCTCCTCTAAGATCACATCCTGGCTCTGATACCATTAAATGTCGCAGGGCATGGCACAGCTGTATCACTAGACTATTTCCCTAGTAATACGAAGCCTTCATTAAAAACTTAAACAATCAAATATATTTTCTTCCAAAAATAATAAACTAATTAACTTCATAATTCAATCTTCCCAAGGAAAATTTTTTGAATCTCTACAATAAAAGTTTGATCAAAACCCAAATACATTATGTATACCTCATTACATAAGAGGACAAAATTAATTCTTACACTTGTCTCTTCTAGTACTTAAATAACATAAGTAGAATTTAAAACAAATAAGATAACATAGGCCACTGAACAAAATCCTGAATTTCCAACTTCGTGCTATACGCCAAATACATTCTTAGTAGAAAAGGCTTTTGTACCAATAATCATCATTAGAATCTGAAAGGAGGAAAAATTGAAAGGGTGAGCCAACTACACGCTTAATAAGTAGCAATGAATCACTTCCCCCGAAATTTTTTTATTACACCTTTACATAATATACATACATTTATACAACATTAACAATCACATTTACAATGAGGTAATAGTTAATATCGAATATTTGGTTCTAAATATTCTTGTAACACAATAAGAAATATAAAAGCTTTTATTTGCATAAAACCCACCCAGTAAATTTCTGAAGACATAATGCGTTATTTAAAATCTTCAACCAATTTGAAACTAATATTCTATATAAATATATATAATATATATTTAGAAACATAAAGGCATGCGAATGTGCCTGAAATCCATTCATAACAAAATGTTTTTTTTTTTTGGAAAAGAAAGCATCAGAATAGCATGAAATCATGCCTTGGCCACACACCCAACCCTCTGACATGAAAAGTAACATTGAAAACCATTTTTTTTCTTTAAATAATAAAACCTCAAGGATGCTTGAAGAGGGGTTAGGCTATGAAGTGACTCGTGTTCCATTCCCACTCGGTTTTCAGAAAGTCCTTTTTTTTCTTTTTTTTACTCTCGATAATCCCTTCAACAAACTAGAAATAGTCATGAATAAAAAATATATGGAAACATTTGTTCACACAAATTCATATATCCATTACCTTCTTCTAACTGAATAAACAAAAAGGCTTAACACGACTTTAGCGGTCCAAAAAGATTGAAATTTCATCTTGCATAAATCCAAAAAAATGAGTTCCATCTTAACATTAATCCAAAAAGGTTTATCCCATCTTAGAGGCATCACATTCAAAGAATATAAATAGATTCCATCATGTATAAACTTCATCGATACATTCACAAGAAACAATATATGTGTAACGTTCAGACACAAACACCAAAATGCATACCATGCCTTACTCAAGCATTAAAACATATACTTTGAGAAAATATCATACTTTATTTAGAAATTTTAACCAAAATAATATTTTTATCATATTATTTGTACCAGAAAATAGAAGAGATTCATTCCCACCTATCCCTTAATGTCAATGTTCGAGACCCGTAACAACCTATGGTGTTCTTTCGCCAAACCATATGAACCCTCTCTATTTCTTTGTCTGTTGACGGCTCCTCGAAAAAAAAATGATGTTTTCCACAAACTTCCCTATTTAATGAATAGGTTTAGGGTTTTTCCTACTCTTTAATAATTTCACCCAAATCCTTTATTACTTAAAATATTAACCAAATAGAATTCTAATTCTTATTGTACTAGGATTCAATCCTAAAAATCTTAACAAAATCTAAAATATCTCTATAAATAAAAGACTTCTAAAAATAGCGGGCTTTACAGAAGCACTAAAAGCGAATAAGACCTGGCATGTTTTTCATTTACCATATGGGAATTAACCTATTGGGCAAGTGAGTGTAGAAAGTGAAGTATAAAACTGATGGTTCTGTGGATCAGTATAAGGCTAGATTGGTAGCCAATAGCTACACACAACAAGAAGAGATTGATTTTTTTTACACATTCTCTCCAATTGTAAAGATTACATCCATCAGACTGCTAGCTACTTGCATTAGCTACCATGAATAATTAGTATATTCATTAGTTGGACATCAATGACGCTTTCTTACATGGTGACTTAGTGGAAGATGTATATGTGTCACTTCCCCCAGGATTTTGTTCTTTAGATAAAAGCTTGGTTCGTAAACTTGACAGACCCTTTTATCACTTAAAGCAAGCCAGCAAACAGTAGAAGGCAAGGCTTACTCAGTTTTTTTTAGCACTTGGATTATCTCAAACAAAATCTTATTACAGTTTATTTTTCAAACTTCACTCTGAATTTGTCGTCACTCTTTTGGTCTATATCAATGATGTTCTTGTCATTAGTAGTCGGCTCCAATACAATGTGGAATATGAGGCAAAACAAAGCTAAGAATGAAAATTTGAAATATGATGCAGAGACTTTGAAAAATAAATTTTCTATTGAATGATTCTGTATAAAGGTAAAGGAAAAAACTAGGTATATAAATAAATAGATGATGCTCTGGAAGTTTTTATATTATTTAGAAACAGTTGTAAAACTATAACAAAACTGCATAAACTACACCAGCTATGCCATTAATTCAATAGTTATAGATAGTTATCCTGGAACAGAAGGTTGAAATTCGAAACTACTACTTGTTGATATCACTGTCGTTAGATCCTATGATCTAACAACCACTTTCAATTGATTAAATATATCAATTTTATCTCATGCATAATTGTTGCTGTCAAAGTAATGAGCCGATGTAACTAGGTATCGGCTACTTTTCCGATAAACACAAACGATCCGATATGGTGAAACAAAACTGATATCAGATCTTTTGTGAATCAGGGATCGGGTTTCTTGAACTTACTATAGAAAGGGTTCAAAAAAGTCAGCTGAAAATGCACAACGGAAGGATTTTTCGTAACAACAAGCAAATACGTGTATTGATGCACTTTAAGGAAAAATTACAGTAAAGATCAAAACTTCAACAGAAGAACGGAAAGCGGTAAAGAAAGCTGGAAACAAAGTTGTAAAGGAAAGCTGTAATAAAGCTGTAAGAAAGCTATAAGAAATTAAGTTCCTAGACTAGAAAGCTGTAAATGATGACGAAATTGAAGAAATTGAAATTTGATGCTATTGTTGGGTGATGGTCGTCTCTGGGTTCTGAGCAATGCTCCCATTTTATACTTGTTGAAATCGAGCCACTAACAGATCGTGGAGTTTCTTCCGGCCAAAGAATACTCCCAATGATCGTGCAGAATTCTTGCACCGAAAGATCAGGAATTTATTTTTCTTCTTATCGGCTTCGTGGTGCCGATGTTGACCATGACTATCGGCTGCTTGAAATGTTGACTTTATCGGCTCAACAAAACTTATCGAATCGGCAACGGCTCAAAGTAATCGTTGCGTCGGCTCGACAAAACATAATCATGGCTTTAATAATGAACATAAATCCTATTCACCAAAAGTGACATAATCTCTAACATGCTTGATCACATATACCACTCACGACATAGAGGTATGCATTAACCCTAAAAACGCCATACAACCAACCAAGACAATCAACTAATGCATAAATCCCATCTCCATCATATACACACATTTAATCATGCTTCAATCTCAACTCATCACAACAACACATGCTCAAGCCCCAGTCATAATCCATCTCCTTCCAATATCAACCTAGAGACATGAATCTAGAATTTAAAGAGAGGGTTGAAGAGGCTTACTTGGTTGATGAGTACCTTGGAGTAGTTTCAAATGGATCCTAACTCCTAGGAGACTAGATCCGCCCAAGAGAGATGAAAAAAAACATGGCCATGGTTGAAGTCACCATTCGGCCAAGAGGGAGAGAGCATTCGGCCAAGAGAGAGAGAGAGAAAGAGAGAGAAAGAAAGAGAGTCCATTAGTATGGTTATACACATATATATTTATTAGAGGTTGAAGATGAGTGAAGATGAAGTTGATTGAACATGCTTACCTTGAAGGTATTCTTGAGCCTTCACAAAAATGCTGGTTTTCGATCCAAGAGAGAAAGTTGGATTTTGGAGTTTGATGTTAAAAGTGGTATGAATGGATTCCTGGAAGTGAGTAGGTGCAATCTGGAATTTTTTTGAGAAGATTGAAGTGGTTTTGGTGGCCTTAGGCAAGAGAAGGTGAGTAGGTGTTCTTGGTGTTCTTTGTGCTCTTGAAGGTTGAAGAGAATAGAGAGAATAGGGAAAGGCTAGCTGAAAATTCTGTGTAGGAGGGAGTGCCGAATTGTTTGAGAGGTTTTGATAATTGAATTTCTAGTTTGGGAGGAAAAGGAAAGGCTGGTTGTTTGAAATCCTAAAAGAATATTTTAGGGAATCAATTTAGGAAACTAAATATGGTAAGAAGATCTTCAATGGAGGAGAGCTTTTGGAAGCTCTAATGGCCGGCTGGGTTGATCAGAGTTCTTGCTGGATGAAAGCTATTTGAAGGGGCTTAATGGTGGCCAAAAAGAGGGAGTACAATGGTGAAGGAATGTCTGGTTGTTTAAGGGATGTTTTATGGAAGTTTACTAAACATATTTGCTGAAATTTTGGTCTTCAATCAATGGCTTGATTGGAGTAATTGTTGGAGATATTTTAGGGCAGCCATGGACAGGTTTTTCAAGCAGAAGGATGGGGAAGATAATGGAGCTCAATTCATGGCTGTTCAAGAGAAGTTTGACCAGAAAAATGGTGAAGTTTCGGTCAGAGCTGGAGAAGGAAGAAAGCTAGAAAATTCCTATACAGGTTTTTCGCTAGTTGCTGGAAATTTCTGGGCAGCTTTTGCTGCCATTTTCCAGCCAACATGCAGAAGATTTGGAGGGGTATTCAGAGGTCTTTCAAGGCTGGTTTCCAACCTTCTTTATGGAAGAAAAACGTGGCTAAGTTGCTGGGTGAAAATTGGAAGAAAACAGCTTGGTTTAGGCTCACCAAAGCTGCGAATTTGCCCAGAAAATTTTCTGGTTTGCACAGCATTTGTGCAATCCAATTTTAGCCATAAAATTTCAGACTTTAAGCTGGATAGGAGGGCTATTTTTTTGGCAGCATTTGGGAGGGAATGATGGCTGAAAAATTTGACACTTTGAATGCATAAGAAGCTGGAATAATTCCAGATTACTTCATGAAGAAAATGAACATAGCTAGGTTGGGGTTTTGAAGGTTCAACCATGGAGATTAATTCTCTTGGGAACCTTCCCCAACTCCTACCCCTTTTTGGTCTATAAGATGTCTTACACTTAGACATTTTGAACTTTCAAAGCCACAACACTTTGCTAGAATTTTTCTGGAATAAAATTGGCTTGCATAAATTGAACAACTTAATGAATTGAGAAGTAAGAAAAACTAAGGATCAAGAAGGGTGTGAATTCCCTTAGAAATTTTTGTAGGGCACAAGAGTAGGATTAGGATACTCCTATCATGTCTCTCCTAGGACAACCCCCTACTCTTCCCTAAAGCTTACAAGGCCGAAAATATCCCCCCTAAACAAAAATAAAATTCAATCATGCAAAAACTCAAATGATGGAATTCGAACCCAAGACCTCAATAATTAATTCCAAAGCTCTAACCACTACACCACAACAACTCTTGTTCTTATTTTCTCTCCAAAATATTTTTCCTATTTAATCCTCATGCTATCTCCCTATTTTCACCTCAAGCAAAAATTACCATTTGGACCTTCTTACTCAACAAGCACAAATAAAAGCATATAGGCCACAAACCACAAATCCAAAGCACATAAAATCATATAAAAATATATTTAAGCAGGTAATAAAATATGATATGCATCACAACCCCCTTACTCTAAGGTTGGTTTCAACTGGGGTTTCACACATGCCCTCCCGAGTCCCGTTGTTTCAGTGGCCGCGAGTCAGCGAAACGATGGGAATCGTATAGCCATTAATAGCAACCATTCCTTTTTTGACAAAAACAAAACGTCTTGAACGTTGTGGAACATTTGTGATGCCTCGGCTTTGGAACCTGCGAACGGCTCAATTTCAAATTCCCTTATAAATAGTAGTGGTCCCCAATCAGAACTCCTCACTTCCTACAACTTCTACTTTCTTCAAAATTCTACTACTTAAGTGATTCATCGATCCTTTATCTCCTTGAGATCATTCCTTGTGATCTGAAAATTTTCCCTCAGTAAAAAGAACAAACTACGATGGCAACCCCTATTGACAAGAACATCCTGTCCCCGGTCCAAGCCGATGCTAACCTATTTACCTTGGGCCCCCGTCTTTTACCTGTAGAGGTTACCGCAGAACACTTACGGTTTGTCTTTCCTGCCGATTTTACCTTCCCTTTGCAACATAACACTTTTACAACCGCTAATCTCCCTACCTCCTTCCGTCATTGGCCTCACAAGCTCAAGAATTACAGAGAATGGCGGGACCGCTACTATGCCCGATTTGGGGCCATTTGGGCTCAGTGGGGAATTTTGGACGCCATCATGATGACTGACTTCGAGATAGCGTTTGACCACAACCTGTTCTCCGCCGTTCTTCCTTTTGATCCTCGGCGATTAATGGCTTCATCTTTCTGCACAGGATGTTCTCCCCTACCATCCTTGACATCTGCACCATCCTCGACTTCCGATGCGATGGCAACGAGATTTCGAGACTCAATGATGAAGACAACCTACCAGCATTGAAGCTCATCTGGATAAGGTCTCCTCTTCATACGGTAACTTCATCGCCGCTCAGAGAGGGGTGGATGACACTCCTTCAAACCAAGAGCAAGCGGCCTTCCTATGGCTCTGGTTATGTAAGTACATTATCTGTTCCCATTCTGCCAGTGTTAGCAACGAGTACCAATACTACATATCGGCTCTCTTACGAAGTAAAAGGCATTGCGACCTTGCTTCTCTGGTCCTCGCCCTGGTTTACCGCACCATTAACCAGCTGATGACTGCCCTTTCCACTGGAGAGGATCCGACCAACCTTGGGGGCCCGCTCTGGATTGTCCAACTTTGGTGTCAGCCGAGTTACCGGAGCCCACGCGAGCCCTTCTGAACAAGCGACCGACTATCGACTGTTGCGGGTCCCCCTAAACACTGGCCTTTTGCCAAAACCATCGTCTCGTACCTCTACCAATATCGAGACTTCTATGTTGCTATCTTCTTTTCGTATGCTGCCCGCCAAGAAGGCCCTCTCTGGTTGAAGGGCCTATCGGAAAGCCCCAAAACAACATAAGAAACTTTATGGGCCCAAATTCTATACCCTCGAGAAATTCTTCTAGGGGCCAAGCCTGGAGCCCGAAGTGCTGAGACCTCCTGTGAGAGGTACAATCCCCATTGCTTCTCCTGCTAGTTTGGGCTAATATAAGACATCCCCGCCGATCCGGGGCACGTCTCCTCCTTCTCCGTGAAGCTCGGTGCTATCGACTGAGGATGTACAAACCTTAGCCGATAGTACCCAGGCCATCCTGTGGTCCTTTGAATTCAAGCCCTTCCAGGTGGTGTTGGAGACTTCTCCTAACTTCAATTCATGGTGGAGACTGCTGAGTAGGGCCCTGTTTTCCGACCCCGTAGGTGTCTGGCTTTTGCGAATTCCTGGGCCGACCACCATTGTGCCTGAGACATCATCTGCTAAGAAAGGAAAATAGGTAAAACATCCTATAAGTCCTATAATAATGTCGGCTTTACGTACTCCCTTAGTGCAGAAAACTATTGCTGCTGCTCCTACCGTCTCGGAAGAAGAGGAAGAAGAGATAGAGATCTTGTCCCTGCTCCGGCGATGAAAAAGGAAGCATGAAATACCGAATCCTGCCATTTCCAAGGTTTGCTTCTGTCAATTCTTATTTTGCTCATCTTCCTCAATATTCAATTTGTCTAACTACCAGTTTTAATCTTTTCTGCAAAAGCGTATACAAGGGATAGGACGTCCCGTTATCATCGACACTTCTTCTGACTCAGAGGAAGACATTCCGCTCCGATCTCTAGCCGAAAGGGCGGCTGAAAGAGCTGTTCTTCTGATAACAGATATCTCATCGATGGAGGCTATGGCTCCTCTTCCAACGGCTGACATATCGGCTTTCCCACCAACGGCAGATCTTCCATCGACTGAGGCACCGACTCTAAAAAGTTCATCCCCTATTCTGCCAAGACCTGAAAACGAACCAGTGGTCGCTGTTACAGAAACAACTCTGCCTCCACCCAGCCAGGGAACTGAAAAGGCTGCTACTTCTTTGTCGATGACGACGTTAACCTTAGCGCTGGACTTTCTTGATGGCCTCATCGGGACCTCTTTGCCTACTCAGAAGTCCACCCTTGACAACGTGAGTCATGCCCTTTTGCGGATTGTACAATCAGCCGACCCAGACATGCCCCCTACGCTTCGGGACTTAGCAATTGGATGCCTGGGCAAATGCGCTTCACGGGACGCTTCCTCTTAAATACGCAACATCGCCGAGATAAAGCCCATGATCAGTCAGAGCTTTTGAAACTTCATCAAGAAAATGCAGCCTTTGCAGAAAGGGATCGCCAGGAGTCCATAAATTATCTTACGCTTCTGTGAGCTAATATTACGGAGAGAATAGGAAAGATTGAACGGCTCAAGCGTCGGTTATTGGAACTCCAGGAAGAACTTGACTCTAAGAGAAAAGCCTTAGAGCAACGGCTTGAATCAGAAAAAGGGCTCCAGGAAACAGTCAAGGCCATTGATGACTCCAACCTTAAACATAATGATGAACAGCTAATGCTGGAAGTGGAAGAGGAATTTCTCGAAGCTGAACTGACAAGCTCAACCATTCTACTGAATGAAATGAAGTTCGGGTGGGACCGCTTCGTGGCTGAACTGAACAAGATTCTTCATCCCTCGGCCACTGATGAAGCTGGTCCTTCTGGAACTCAAACTGAGAAGACTGTCGTTGCGGCGGCTGGAACAGAGGTCCCAAAAGCAACCACTGATGAAGTCAACCTACTCCCCAAGACAGAACCAGAGACTGAGCTAGAGACGGCTGAGGCAAGGCTTCCAGTTCCTGATTTGCCGTTAACGAGAACTGACATGGTGGTTAGCTAAGATTCCAAATCAGAAGACCCAAATCAGCTAGCAATTGTTCCGTATCGGCTGATACAAATGCCTAACTTCCCCCTTGATGATAGCTAATCCCCTTTTGTAATGATGCTTATGGCTATCTAATCGGCCTCTTGTGATCAGCTCATCAATATACCAAAACCCTTTTTTTGACAGAACTTCCTGTTCAAAGATTTTTTTTTTATTCTCTAGTTCCTTTCCAAAACGTCGGATAATAATGTTTTAAGAACTTATCGTTAATCGTCTTGCCTGCTTCTTTTCCATCGGATGTCATTAGGCGATAAGCCCCTCCATAAAAAACTTGAGTTATTAAGAATGGACCTTCCCATGAAGCAGACCACTTGCCATACCTCGGATCTTTTGGCGCAAGGGGCAAAACAGTCTTCCATACCATGTCCCCTTCTTGAAAGCTTATTTCACGGACTTTCGATTGTACGCCCTTGCTACCTTCTCCTTGTGTCGTTTTATGTTCTCCAAGGCAATCCAGCGATCCTCCTCAACTTGATCTAAACTTAGGGCCAAAGATGTCTGATATTCTTCAATCGTTAGATCATGCTGATAGGCTATCCGGGCTTATTGCAACGATAACTCCACAAGTAACACAACATTCTGCCCATAAGTTAGTCTAAACGAGGTGAAGCCAGTAGCAGTCTTAGCAGCATTCTAATGGGCCCATAATACTTCATGCAGTGTCTCATGCCATCTTCTGGGATTATCTTCTACTACCTTACGGATCATGCTGATTAAAGTTTTATTCATTGCTTCTACTTGTTCGTTAGCCTGTGCATAATAAGGAGAAGAGTGAAGCAACTTAACTTTGAATTGGGTTAGAAAATTATGTACCTGATCCCCTGTGAACATCGTTCCTTGATCCGTTGTCACTGTCTCTGGGATTTTGAAACGGAAGAGAATGCTCTGTCGGAGAAAGTTGATGACTGCCGTTTGTGTCACCTTGATCAATGGTTGCGTCTCCACCCACTTGGTAAAGTAATCTGTCGCCACCAGTATGAATGCGTGTCTTTTTGCTGAAGGTGAATAAATCTTTCCGATAATGTCCAAAGCCCATCCGCGGAAAGGCCAAGGTTTAATAATCGGATGCAATTCCATGGAAGGAGTGTGTAATAGAGGACCATGCTTTTGGCAAGCTTTACAGCCCATAGCATAAGCATTACAATCTGTAGTCATCGATGGCAAAAGAAACCATGGCGTTGAAGCGTCCATTTCAGTTTTGGGCCCGCCTGATGTGCTTCACATAGGCCTTCATGTACTTCTGTCATAGCCTGCAATGCTTCTTCTTTTGAGAGACACTTTAAAAGAACCCCGGTGTGACTCCGTTAGAACAAATCATTGTTGATCAAGGTAAAGTTGAGGGCCTTCCGTTTTAAGTCGCAAGACGTTTGACCAGTCGGGTTTTGTAAGTAAGCAACAATCTCCTATCGCCAATCATCCTGATATTCCGTCTCCGCTATCTGTTGGCACATTATGGCTTTCTTAAAACCTGAGGCCATCTGAGCTAAATCATTAGCACCTTGATTTTCTGATCTGGGAACATGAACCAGAACAACCTCCTGAAAATGTTGAAGTAATCTTTTTACCGCCTACAACCTATCTGACAGAAACAGGTTAGCATATTTATAATCTCCTAATACCTGTCTGAAAACCACCTGAGAATCTCATAAAATTTTGACTACTTGGACCTCCAATGCCTTCAGAATCCGTAGTCCTAACAAAAAGGCATCATATTCTGCCTGATTATTGGTTGTTCCTTTTTTTCAGCTCAAAGTAGACCTTACCCTCATGTCCATTTGGAAATTCGATAACCAAACCTATGCCGGCCTTTTGTTGGGTGCTTGAGCCATCAAACCGCAAAACCCAAGGTTTCAAAGAAACATACCTCTGTGTTGTACCTCCTTTTGTTTGTGGTACTTCCAAAAAAGGATGTTCGGCTAAGAAATCTACAATAGCCTGTCCTTTGACTGCCCTTAACGGCACATGAGTTAGGAAAAAAGAATGTAATTTGACTGCCCACTTCATAAGCCGTCCATTTAACAGGGGACGACTCAGCAAGAATTTAATTAAATCTACATTGCACAAGACATGTACTTCCCTAAATAACAAGTAATGTTCCAATTTTATGCACGCATAGTGGAGAGATAAGCACAATTATTGAATAGGGGTATACCTGGTCTCTGTGTCCGATAGATTCTGACTAAGATAGTACACTGCTCTTTCAATTCCTTGTTGTTCATCCCGAGCTAATAAACTGCCAATGGATTCTTGTGTAGCTGAGATGTACAATTTCATGGGAGACCGGTTGTAAGGAGGTGCTAATGCCGGTGGATGTGACAAAGCTATCTTTATCTGATCAAATGCTACCTAATACTCAGGCTGCCAAATAAAATCTTGAGACAACTTTAATCGTAATAAAGAAGAAAAAGTCTTCTGTTTACCTACATAATTTGCCAGAAAATGGCATAGGAAATTTATCTTCCCCAGGAAACTCTGAAGCTCCTTCTTCGTCTGAGGAGGTCTTGCTTGTAGAATGTCTCTGGCTTTGTTCTAATCTATTTCAATCCCCCCTCTGATGTACTAAAAAGCCAAGAAAATTCCCAGCAGTAACTCCAAATGCACACTTAGCGGGATTGATCTTCAAATGGTGCTTGCGCATTCGGAGGAATGCCTATTCCAAGTTAGCCAAATGTTGTAAGAAATCGGAAGACTTTACGACCAAGTCATCTATGTAGACCTCCATTGTACTGCCGATAAGATCATGAAAGATGAGGTTCATAGCTCGCTGAAAAGTGGCCCCAGCGTTCTTCAAACCAAATGGCATAACTACCTACTCGAACAAATCGATAGACCCTGGGCAACGGAACGCTGTTTTGTGCGTATCCTCCTCAGCTATGAATATCTGGTTATACCCTGAATAGCCATCCATGAAACTTAAAAACTGGTTACCTGCAGTGGAATCCACTAACATATCTGCCATCGGCTTAATATACTCGTCTTTCGGAGTAGCCAAGTTTATGTTTCTAAAGTTTATGCAGATACGTAGTTGACCATTATTCTTGGTGACCGGCATAATGTTAGATATCCAATCTGCATATCGGTACGTACGGATGAATCCACACCGAAGTAACCTTTCTATCTCCTCCTTAATTCTGGGTAACAACGCGGGATTAAAACATCTTGCCAGTTGTTTATGAGGCTTAAAGCCTTCTTTGATAGGTAGACGATGCTCCATAATACTTCTATCCAATCCTAGCATCTCATGATAGTCCCACGCAAAGAAATCTTTATACCTGCAGATTAGACATGTCAACATATCTCTCTGCCCAATAGATAAATGTAAACTAACCTTGATTGTTCTATTCTCCCCCAGTTCTCCCATGTCTACTTCTGTTAACGGATCCTGAGCAACAAAACCAGGAGCTCGCGGACCTCTGGATCCTCAAGTCGTAGGACATTTCCCCTTGGTTCTTCAGTCGTGATCAGGTTATGAGCCATAGTTAACTTGGCATACTGGCTTGGAATAAAGGTCGAATGATAAAATACAGCCTCGTTCATGTGGATTTCTGCTGAAAATAGATTAGGATCAGTTGGGATTTGTTCTACCCGGTCTCCATCCCAGATCAACATCATTTGATGTAAAGTGGATGGTACGTAGCAGTTTGCATGAATCCAATCCTACCTAATAAAATAGAATAGGCTGGTTTTACATTAATTATAAAAATGACCATCATACTGGTTTTGGACCCGACTGTAACTTCAAATGTGATAACGCCTTCTGCCACAGCTGCTTCTCCAGTGAAGTTAACCATTTGCACATCGGTAGGAGATAAATCTATCCTATCTTTTCCCAATCGTTTCAATGTAAAGAAAGGTATTACAATCAGGACAGCTCCACCATTAACAAAAATTCAAGTAAAAGGCTTGTCGTCGATGTGTGCTTTGATATATAAGGGCCGAGGTGGTTGGCACTCTGAGCTGTCGGAATTGGAAAAAGCATCCCTTCTGGTGGGACCTTGACATCCACCAATTCCACTGCCGCTTCTTCCTCTGTATGAAAATCCTCTTCCATGGACTCCTGACGAGAGGTAGCTCGAAAACTTGTCGGCAAGATACTGAGCATATTATCATAGTGTAATTGTTCTTCAACCCAAGCATCCAGAAGCCACCTTTGTTGTGCCCGCTTCGCTATTCTCGCCTTTTTTGGGATTTTGATGGTCAGGAACAATGGCCTAGCAGAAATGGCCTCTCTTGGAGCACCTGTACTGTTAGTTTCTCTCCTTTGCCATGGAAATGTGCTACAAATGAGGGAGGAGCTAAACGGGTAAAAACAGATGGTTTACCATCCAATCTTTGGAATCCTTTCTTTATCCCCTCAAGTTTGTTGTTTCCAGTAGGTTTCTTCATAATTCCTACCCGGCTCTGTTTGCAGCATGTGTGCATCGGCTAACGAAAACGGATTCATGTCCACCAAAGTCTCTTCCTTTTTATCCGCAAACTTCAATCTTCCATCCTGGATAACCTTCTGAATGGTATTTCTAAAAACAACACAACTGTTAGTACCATGAGAAAAAGAATTATGCCATTTATAGTACCTTTTTCCTTTCAACTCTTCTTGGCTCAGGATCCTGTGTCCATAAGCCAAACAGATTTGCTTATCTACTACTAGTTGGTCAAAGATTTGTTCAGCTTTTGAGACATCAAAAGAGTAAGATGGTCCTGACGTGGCAACTTCCTCCTTCCCTTTGTCAGGCTTCAAATGCGGACACGTACAGTGAGGAACCCTTTACCAACTCGGCTGCCATTACCTCTATAGCTTGCTCTTCATCATCCTCATTGGTATCGTCTGTGACTAATATCATTGTCTGGCCATGGGAGAACTTAACAGAACACCTCTTCTCTTTCTCCTTGATCATCTCTTCTTTTCTAACAGCATGAGATAATAAACGAGATAAATTCGAGAAATCTTGGAGAATGAGTCGTTCTTTGAGTTGCAGATGCATTCTGCTAATAGCAATTCTTGCACACTTTGTTTCTGGCAACTGGGTTGTGCATTTGGACTTAGTTTGCCAGAAACGCTCAATAAAATCCACAATATCTTCCGATCCCTTCTATTTTATTGCTAAAAGATCGGTAATGGAAACTTCCGGTGTAGGTTTAAAGAACCGTTGGTGAAAAATTCTTTCCATGTCAGCCCATGAGTATACAGAGTTAGTAGCTAGATTGGCATACCATGTGAACGCTGCCCCTATTAAAGACAACGAAAACAGTTGTAATTTATGCCATTCATTATTTCCCAACTCACCACATTGTGTCGTGAACCTTCCGATGTGTTCTATGGTGGACTTGTTATTCTCACCAAAGAACGTAGTAAACTCCGGTAGCTTAAAACCTCGAGGGAGTACCACCATGGAATCCACTCAATCGGGATAAGGTTTTTGGTATACGAGCTGATCCCATGACTACCGGAGAAATGCTTCGGCCATTACATCAACTGGCTGGTATGGCTATTAAATCTGTGGTGAAGGACTTTGCATGACCGGTCGGGAACCTTGCCCCATGAAAGGCTCAGTACTTCTGACCCCCTGCCCTGGATAAGCCGTTGTCATTGTCGGATATACAGAAGGATAAGGAGCAGAGTAATTTAGCTGCCCCCCAAAAGGTGGCATGTTTCCCCTAACAAAGGTTGGGGCTACTTCATAAGTTGTAGGTAATCCCGTCATCGGACCAGGATTCCTTCTTGGGAACACTTCTATTGGCATAGTGTTCTGAGCCACCACTCCTGGAATAACTTGATGTCCCCCCGTAGCAGGGAAAAACATTTCTCTGCGCAGAAGGTGAACTGATCCATGAGATGGTGCACCATCAGCCGATGGCATGGGGTACGCCGATGCCATGGTTGCCCCTTATGCAGGGTAACCCGATGGCTAAGTGAAAATTTGCATATTTTGCCTCTGTGCAAATTGTTGGAGCTCATTCTGAAGTAAAGACTGAAAAATAGTAGCAAATTACGGGATAAGACCCTGCAAGAGCTCACTAGTACATTGTTCTATAGTATGTCTGATGGCAGTCAGAGAGGTAGATGTCGACTGAGACACTTGTGGTAGGGATGAGGACTGACACCCTTGCTCCGGAGGAGTAACTTGAGTATAACTGGAAATTAATTTCCCTTCTAGGTAATGATCTAAAAGATAACTCCATCATGGGATGACCGTTTCTTCTCATTTCCTATGAATATTTCTCACACTATAACCTCCAACGTGGGTTGGCCGATCATAACACGTGTCCTAGATTATTAATTACATCTATCCATTAGTTCTAGATCTTTGTGGCATCCCTATCCTATACGGGTTTACTCCCAAGGTGACGCGAGGGGACCCATGATCTCTAATGAGGATCATGATGGAAGCCGTGGGGCTGTTGAAACCCCTCTCACACTTAGTATTTTAAAATAAGGGTTTTTCTTGGAAAATATATTTTGAAAATTTCAATTAAATTTTCTTTTAACTCAAAATAAAATATCTAAACCCATAAAAATTTCTATATCAAGGTTTATACCTTTTGAGAAATTTTTTCATGGATTAATTTTATTTAAGTTAATAAACATAATAATTTCAAAAAATTTCCAATAAAATTTTCGAGAGATTTTGATCTCAAGTTTAATTTGACAAAAATAATTTTTTTCTAGTTAAAATTCAATCAAAATAGTTTTCTATTTTAATTCACAAAAATATCTAAATCCAATGTATTTTCTATGTCAAGGATAAAATCCTTTGAGAAAATATCTAAGAATTAATTTTTGTTCGAATTAAAATTAACCATTTGACTTTAAAAAAATGTTTTTCTTTGTCAAAAATTCCCAAAGACTTTGGTCTTTGAGAAAAGGCGCACATAGAGTACAAAAAGAATAAGCATGCTAGAAAATTATAAATGTTTTCATACTTTTCTATTCTTTTAATCTAAGTGTCCAAATAATAGAATTAAGTACATTAATTGATTGATAGTTTTGTTTAATCCTAAAATTTCCTTTATTATTATTTTTCATGCAAAATATTCAAATATTATTAACTATTGCAATAAAAATAATTTCGCCTGGTATGGGACCAAAAACTCAAAAAAAAAATTTATTATGGTCGGGTCCATGCACCCGCCACATTGGATCACGGCCCATGGGTAAACCCATGGGCCAGATCCGGGCGGGCGGACTTGGCCCACCCCGCCCCAGCTGCGCGGTCAAAATGTTGACCACGCAGCGAATTGAATTGCAAATGCAATTCACTTCCTCGCTAAAGCCATTAGCAAGGAAGCCTTCGTCGCTAGCTTCGAGCCATGCATAGCTCTGAGCCGCAACTTATAGCTCCTCTCATAGATCTGGCGGCTCGGCTTCAGTATGGTGCGGCTTGGCTACTGCAGCTTCAACAGTGCTTCTTCTCCAAAATGCACCTCTGCGTGCAGATTTTGATTTTTCTTCTATTTTCACTCAAAAATCATCCAAACAATCGCCTATGCCCTTTAAAAAAATACTGGGCTTACACGATATCTACGAAAGCAATCAAAATACATTATTCCTATAGTTCCACTCGCAAAAATTACAGTGAAACTACTCATACCAGTAAATACGAAAGATCACAGATTTCAACCAAAATAAATATTTTCTTGTTTTAGTTAATCCTAACATGCTTCCTACATTTGCCAAACCATAGCTCTAATACCAATTGAAGGCTTAAAAATGGCAAAAATCATCAAAACGAAAGCATGTTAAGAAAATAAAAATTTTACCCCTGTGATTGAATGGCTTTCCTCGTACTGGTGTAAATGTCTGTATAAAAATATTTGAGGCTAATGGCTCGCGTCCTTGCAAACGTCCACTGCATCTCATCCACGCGAAATTTTCGATCTTTTGAAATGGTGCCCATAGTACAACAAGTGAAGGCTTAAAGATCGGGTTTTGATAAGCCTTGAAGGCTTGAAATGGGTTTGTTTTCTATGATTCAAAATGAACTACAGAGAGTTGTTTTTCCTTTGTTTTTATTCTATCAATGAAAGCTCACAGAATTGCCAAAAACCTCCGCTCCACTTCAATTCATTTTCCTCCATTTGAATCCATCCCAGAGAGAATACAATTGCGTGAAAACAGAAAGTATCCATGCTTTCTGTTATCCTACACGCGAAACAACACGAGCTCCATCCTGTGTTGTTTTTTAATTTTTTTATTTTATTTAATTATAAATTTTATTTTACCTTGATCTTATTCATTGGGCCAAATAAAACTATTTATTCTTGGGTTTGAACACCCATAAATAATAAATCTCAAATATTTATTTTTTGAACTTTATTAAATAGCCCAATAAATAATTTACAAACCCAAATAGACCAATATAAAATTTTATACCTTTTATCTAGTTTATATCTAGATTAATTTTCTAATTATTTAATCTGGGCCTTGAGTCCTGAATAATTAATTAACTAATTAAACTAGATAAAATAAATACTCTCTCTTGGACCTTTTATTTTATTCTAGTCCAATAATAAATTAGACTAATAAAATAAAAACTCATAATTATCAAGAAAGTTCTTAACCTAAATCTTTCATGACTTAAGGACCATTTCGGAGACCAAAAGATACTTCTTCTTGGCTACTAAAATGACCAAAATACCCACGCTATATAAATAGATATATTTTAAATTTTAAATATTTCCTAATATCACCATAAGGAAATATTAACCCCAAAGATAATGCTGCGTTAGCAAAGTCTTCGACTTACAAGTATAATGACTCAAATACCCCTCTATGCATCGCCGTGCAATTAGAAAGGAAGAATGTACTAACACCTCTCTAATAGACATTTACCATCCTTAGACCTCTAGTCTAATAATCCACGACTCCTGGAATATTTTCACTTTTCAAGGGAGCTACCTTAAAGTAAACATCCAAGTCATGTTCCCCAGGGCCCTGGATAATTAGATCATTTGAACAGTTACAAAAAGCTATCTTGTACAAGTCTATCTTAACTAACTAGTCACATATACCCAATATACAAGTATATTGGTTCTACGAAAGAACATCAACTACATTATATCAAAGTATATGCTTCTAGCTTCATCAGACTGCCAACTCACACTCAAGCGGTAGAGTATTAGTCCACGCTATAGCAATAATAGTCTGTGTTTTTTTTAAATAGTATTTATAGAAACTACTATTACAAGTCATGTTCTATGTATTTGAAATACACTCATGCTATGAAGTAAGTGGACTACTCACTGGCTAAAGGTATGTCATTCTTTATTTAGACTTCATAACACAATAACCTATACATGATGAGATTCCCATTCTCATCAATCAGTTTAGAATAACTATTTATGTATTAAGTAACTCGTGATCCATACCTTACTATGAAAGACCACCATTCACATGGATCACTTACTTAAACACAATGGCTCCTTTACAAATGAATATCATGCACAAATAAAATGTAAATTCACAAATAAATTTGGAGAATAAATTCTTTTATTAATAAATTCGATAATTACATCAAATAAATTAGTTTAGAAGGCATATGTTCCAACAAGCTAGTCCTAGAACCTCGCCCATTAAATGCTCAATGTCTAAGTTGATGTAGTTCAAGAAATTTCCATTCTAATTTTGAATATATAATTTCATTTCTAAAAAGAAAATATTATTCTAGTCATAGATATTCCATTTTCTCAAACTCAGTCCGATCAAATCTCAAAACCACACTTTTCCAAGATTTCCAAAACCAAAAGCCTTATATCCTTTCTAGCAATTTTTTCAAGACATAATAATTCATTATTCCATTTAATTTGTAGAAGGCAATAATAATTGAAGCCATTTTAAATAAAGTTCATGCCATGATTTTCGCAATGTTTGAATGCATGAAAATATATAAATTTATCATGCATCTATTTTTCAAAACATTTAATGTGTGGCTCCATAAATATATGTAATACCCATGAGGAGACTTCATAAAAATTATTTATACCTAAACATGTTAGGAGAATTTATAGATGAGCTTACTTTTCATGTATAGGCAATTATGCAAAATGTCATACTCATAATTCTATACATAATGTTTATAACATGAACATAAATCATTTTATGAATTTTGACAAAACAATATAAATGCATATATCTTGCATGAAATAGTTGTAGTGAGATACAAGGATTCACAAGTTCTAAAAGAATTCACATATCAAATGAATTTCATGGAAATGCAAGGACTTAACTTGTCCAAGTCTAGCAAAACGTCTTCACTTAAATCAAGTTCTCGCTCCACTTCTTCCTCCTAAGCCCTCCACGTCCATCACATATATACCATATAGGAATTAATTTCCTATTTATATTAATCCAAATAAAGCGTTAATCAAGACCTTAGAATAATTAGGGAATTACTTAGTTCTTAAGTAATGAGAAACGCTTAGCAACAATATTTAATTGAGTCTAATTATTAAACATCCCGTCAAGAAATTCAATAATCTATTAAAGCATCCACAATTCACATAGTATAGTATTCTGCAATTTCCTTATTAACACTAAAAGCCAAACAAAGCCTTAATTAACATACAAAACCTTAATTATCCATGCAAACCCAACTTAACTATGCTAAGCCTAATTAGCCATGCAAACCCTATGTAGTCAAGAAAAACTTTAATTATCCAAGAAATTCCCTCATCATTTGTTCAACCAAGTACATAATGGGATCAAGTAGGTAAGGGTTTTATTTTGCAAAAGTGCATGATTTCATTACCTAAAACCACATGGTCTGATAAAATTCATTAAAATCTTAACAAATATATTCCAAATAATTATAAGTATCCCATGAAATACATTTAAATCAATTTTCAAAACAAACTCAGCTATCCCATTATGAACATCTATTTTTTCTTCAGCTCAAAACTCTGATTTTAATATTAAACAGAGGTTGTAAATATCCATCTAATTAATTAAGAAAACCATTTTATTTTTCAATGAAACCTTCCAGTTTAGTACCTTGGTATATTAGGTAAGTTATCATGTATTTATTTCCCCAAGATCCCTCCAAAAAAAAGTTCAAACAATTTTTATATAACAGTGCATCGGAATAGTAATAGTTTTGAGCAGTGAAATTGAAAATTCCATATCTCTCAATTTATCGAAGATTTTTTGGTGATTCTTTTTCTAAAATCTTCTTAACATCTTGAAGTTGTACATCTGAAAGTTATGAGCAAAATCATTCAAAAAAGGGGGCTTGGGGGGGTTTAAAATTGATCCCTCTGTATAGGAGTTTTCACAGCTTAGGCCATTTTTGTGCAAAAGTCATTTAGGTGAGTTTTCTTCATTTGTTTCATGCAAAATCCATGCCATACAAGTCCTAACACATCACTCAACCTTTAGAAACTCAAATTCTAGCATACTCATTACAAATTTCCACCTCCCAAACAACACCCATTTCGGATTCTAAATCAAACAAGCATTCCTCTATTTTTTTGGTCACCTTCATTACACTTAAAACACAAGTCAAATCACATAATTCACTCACACAACTCTTACACACGTCATGGATTATATTACCACGAAATCCAACTCCTCATTAACCCCAAATTCATCAAGGGAAACAACATTACACTATTGAGCATAAATCTAGATAGATTAGTGTAGTTTCGTTTTTTATCATCCAACACACTCAACAAAATGATTTCTTCACTTCAAGTCTTGGTTCTTACAATGTAAATCATGTCCCTAACTCAGCCAAACCATCCCTACACCAACACATCACACAAAAACATCATAAGAATCAAAACTTCCAAACCAGATAGAAAAGAGCTTTTTTTTTTTTTTTCTTTTTATGTCATCATGAAGCAAGAGGAGAAAAGAAGAAGAAAATGCATTTTTCAGCTACACAGTGCCATCTTTATTTTCTTTCTCATAGTTCTAAGCTAGATATAGCATTCATTCATCAATATAACA
Organism: Voacanga thouarsii; assembly: GCA_026120185.1. Lineage (NCBI taxonomy): Eukaryota > Viridiplantae > Streptophyta > Magnoliopsida > Gentianales > Apocynaceae > Voacanga > Voacanga thouarsii. The sequence goes on from JANUWF010000147.1 coordinate 44,191, forward strand.
CATAATAATGGTGTTAAAACTCAGATTTATTAAGTTGCGCAGTGAGGTAGATTTTTGCTAAAAAGAAGAGGGGAAATGGAGTAGGTTTTCTTGGAGGCTCACTTTGGTGCTTGTTCAAGCTTTTACACAGCAAATGACAGTCCTTGCACAAAGTAAGTGATTATTTCTTGAAAAAATGAAGGAGAAAAAGGTTGCAGGAGTGAAAATGCTGCACTTGTTCAGAAAAAATGCAAGAGGAAAAAGCTTCCCTCTTGAAGCTTCAAAGCTATCGGCCAGCTTATGGAGAGAGGGAGTGATGGTGGTGTTCTCTTAGAAGTGAGAAGAAGAATTTTGAGGGAGTTTCAGAAGGGGCAGCTAGCTATGAGGGGGAAAAAATAAGGGAAAAGAAGCCTTTATACTAGGGTTTAATTATTTTAATCTAAGGGTTGAGATTAGTTTATTTAAATTCACCCTAAATTCAAGGGTTATAATGCAATGCATTTTAATGGATCAAAATGATCCATGGATCTTGGATCCTTTTGGGTCAAATAATGCAATTGGATTAAGTAGTCAAAATTAGTCTTATCTTAAATTTTGACCAAGACTTCTAATTAATCAAAAATCGAAACTAATTTTGTAATTAAATTTAATTTGTTTAAGAAATCATTTCTCTAATTAAATTTTATTTTTATAATATTGTTTAGATATAATGTAGCAATTAATTAAGAATATATTATTTTTCTCATATCAAACAAATAATCACCTTGATTTTATTTGTTTCTCTAAAAAATCTCAAATAATAATTAAATAAGATAATCACACAAATAACTCAATTAATTTATATCATGAATTTAATTAATTAGCTAATTTCCTAGTATGTGATTGGTGAGGTATTACATTTTCATCGTTAAAAATTAATGAAAGTTGGTCACGTAACTATTAAAATTTTGCAGAATTTGATTTTTACCCTCAAACTTTCACAAGTTTTATTTTTTCTCCTTGAACTATAAAAACGATAAGCGTTGCCCTTCTATCCATTTTCTTTTTTAACCCTAATGGAAGTAAGTTATATCACTTTCATTTAATAATTTATAAGGGTATTTTAGTTCCAATAATTGCTCCATTTTACACATTAATAATTATATGAAAAATAATAGAGTCAATATTTAACTTGGTGTTAAATATGCTTTTTTTTTTCTCTCTTCATTATCATTTTTCTCTTGCAGCTATCTTATCTTATTCCTTTTTAACTCCTCCAAATGTTACTGAATAATTATTATATTTTTAGAAATAATCCATTATCGAATCACAAAATATTGACACAAAAATAAAGCAACTGTAATTAGGGGAAAAAAAATCTTTAAATAGTCAAGTTTAAGTCACATGACCTGGAAAGGTAATTATTGAGCCACTTTTATAATGTGAAGGTAAAAATAAAAAATTGAAAAAGTTTAATAGTTATATGATCAGCTTCCATTAATTTCTAGCGGTGAAAAGAGACAAAAGGGCATTTAATATATTTTGATAGTTGAAGGTAAAAGTCAATTGCTTAATAATTCGAGGACAAAAATTAAACAATTTACAAAAATTCTAAGGCTATCAAGTCCATTTGCCCTATATTTTCTCTCCTTTACTGATTACATTAATTTCTAATATTTTTAGCTTATATATATATATATATATATATATATATCTTTATAATAGAGATAAAGGAGTTGGGGTGAGCATTGTTCATTTTTCGTCAGTTAGGGCATTTCTCTCTTTTCTTAGATTTAATGGAGGTTGGAAGACGTCGGTTTTGGAGGAGTTCGTGGGTGAGAAGCCCACAGTTTTTTTAAGATGGGTTAGAATAAGGACAGAGAAAGCATGCATTTTGGTCGGTAGCTTCTGCTCTTCTACTTTTATTAATCTTTTCGTCATGGCAATGCAAATCCACTCCCTGCCTTCCCTTCCATCACTAGCGACGGCCAAATCCGTCACAAATCACGTTTAGCGACGGATTAGCAACGGATTAAGTCTGTCGCTAAAAAGGGGGTCGCTATTTGCGACGGAAAGAAAATCCGTCGCAAATAGCAACGGATTTGCGACGGTCAAAAACTTTTATTTTAAAAAAAATTAATCAAAAAATTTTTGAATTTTGAAAAAATTAATTAATTTTGCGACGGATTTGTGACGGTAAAAAATTTTTTTATTTACAAAAATTAAAATAATTTAGCGACGGATTTGCGATGAAAAAAAATTATTTTTAAAAAATTAATTTAATTTGTGGTAGCGAAAAAAAATTATTTAAAAAATTAATAAATTTTGCTAAGGATTTGCGACGGAAAAAAATTATTTTTTAAAAATTAATTAATTTAATTTGCGGTAGCGAAAAAAAATTATTCAAAAATTAATTAATTTTTGCGATGGATTTGCGACGGCAAAAAATTTATTTTTAAAAAATAATTAATTTAATTTGCAGTAGCGAAAAAAAATTATTTAAAAAATAATTTTTGCGACCGCCAAAAATTTTTATTAAAAAAATTAATTAATTAGCTACTCGACCCGCCAAGAATATTATGAGATTATGTCGGACTTGGGGCTCGAACCCACGTCCTTAATGTGGGTGAACACGCATTCCACCACTAAGCTATTGAAGTTCTTGTGATATATTGTGCTATATATTAATTATATAGTAATTTTTTTCTGAATTAGCGACGGATTTGTTAGGGCTTTGCGACGAATCTACGACGACAGAATTTTCCGTCGCAAGGATTTTTTTTAATTTTAAGAAAATTAATTTATTTTTTATTTTTAGAAATCCGTAGCAAAATTGCGACGGATTTATTTCCGTCTCAAATCCATAGCAAATTTGCGACGGATTTTTTTTTAATTTTAAGAAAATTAATTTATTTTTTATTTTTAGAAATCCGTCGCAAATTCGTCGCAATTTTGCTACGGATTAGCAACGGATTTTTTTTTAATTTTAAGAAAATTAATTTATTTTTTAAATTTTAGAAATCCTTCGCAAATCCTTAGCAAAATTGCGACGGATTTGTTTCCGTCGCAAATCCGTCTCAAAATTGCTATGGATTTGCGACGGATTTTTTTTTAATTTTAAGAAAATTAATTTATTTTTTAATTTTAAAAATCCATCACAAATCCGTCGCAAATTGCTACTGATTTATTTCCGTCGCAAATCCGTAGCAAATTGCTACGGATTTGCGACGGATTTTTTTTTTATTTTAAGAAAATTAATTTATTTTTTAATTTTAAAAATCCGTCACAAATCCGTCGCAAATTGCTACTGATTTATTTCCGTCGCAAATCCGTAGCAAAATTGCTACGGATTAGCGACGGATTTTTTTTTTAAATTTTAAGAAAATTAATTTATTTTTTAATTTTAGAAATCAGTCGCAAAATCCGTAGCAAAATTGCGACGGATTTTTTTTAATTTTAAAAAAATTAATTTATTTTTTAATTTTAGAAATCCATCGCAAAATTGCTACGGATTTGCAACGGATTTTTTTTAAATTTTAAGAAAATTAATTTATTTTTAATTTTAAAAATCCGTCGCAAATCCATAGCAAAATTGCGACGGATTTATTTCCGTCGCTAATCCGTAGCAATTTTGCTATGGATTAGCGACGGATTTTTTTGGAATTTTAAGAAAATTAATTTATTTTTTAATTTTAGAAATCCGTCGCAAATCCGTTGCAAAATTTCTACGGATTTATTTCCGTCGCAAATCCGTAGCAAAATTGCGACGGATTTGCAACGATTTTTTTTATTTTAAGAAAATTAATTTATTTTTTAATTTTAGAAATCCATCGCAAATCCGTAGCAAAATTGCTACGGATTTGCGACATATTTTTTTTTTAAATTTTAAGAAAATTAATTTATATTTTATTGTTAGATATCCGTCGCAAATCCGTAGCAAAATTGCGACGGATTTATTTCCGTCTTTAATCCGTTGCAATTACCAACGGATTAGCGACGGAAATTTTAAAAAAATAATTTATTTTCAAAATTTTTGTTTCCGTTGCTGTTCTGTCGCAAATTAGCGATGGCCTAGGCCGTCGCAAAAATCCGTCGCTAATTTGGTTTTTTCTTGTAGTGCATTTTCCCCCTATCCTCTTTTCTCCTTTACCTTCGCTGCCTCCTTTTCCCTCTTCCTCCTTTCCTCATCCTTCTTAGCCTTCAACTTGAACATTGCAGTTCTACCCTCACTATCAATTTCACCATCATTCTTAGTGACGACCAATCTCACAACAGCAGTGGTGATAGCCTCTATTGTCAACCGCATGATCTCAGAATTCTGTCCAAAATTGAAGGTCCTTAACCCTCGGCCACATGACTTCAATTGGCAATGATGGATATAAAATCTATGTTACTATGTCTTTGAGACATTCACTCCAAGGGAATCTTGCATTGCGACATAAAACTCGACAATATCCTCCTTGTGGGTGGAGAAAAGGGGAAATCTATTATCAAGATTGCAACTTTGGGGCTCACAATTAAGCTTTGATTAAAGAAATTCATTAAGGGATGGTAGCTTTGATGGAGAGAAATACACAAAGATCTCTCCTTTGTTGTTGATTTTGTTGTATGCCATCATCTGTTGATGTTTCCAATTTGTATGGACAGGATTGAACTTTTTATCTGTATTTTTCTAATTCGATTATTTAATAGGATGCACGGTTGATTATTGATTGTTAATTAATTCTTCCTTATTTTGTAAAGATAGTTTGAATTTCTTATCTGGACCAAGCAAATTCATTGGTGGGTTTTTCGTCTCCAGGGGATTTCTACTACCTTTCTTGCTTATACGGTAAGTGCATGCAGTATATGCATATTTTCTTTTGATTAAGGGATTGAATTTATGAAAATGATGGTTGATTACTGAATTGTTCACTTCTAGAAATGCATGCATGTGTTGGCTTGTTGTTTAATTTATTGATTCTATTATTATATATGTATTTGGAATTGGTTGAGAGTTGACATCAATTTGATTTTGGGGTAATAGCTGAGAATAGTTGATTATTGAATTGTTCATTGGTGGAAATGCATGCATACCTTTATTTGTTGTTTGATTTAATGACTCTATTATTATGTATGTATTTTGAATTGATTGAGAATTTGCTGTTATCAATTTGAGTAGCGGAACTATTAAGAATGGTTGTTCTTTCTGTCTTGAGTTTGCTGAACAATGTGGCCTCCTTAGCTAAAAATTGTAGCTTCCATCTTTTTTGGTTTCTAAGTGTAGAATGTATTTGGTATGTTCTAAGGAAGAGTTTTCTATTGTTTAACTGTTTTTGGTGGAACGCTCATTTTCTGGAGTTTCATTCATAGGGAGGAAAGTTGTTGGATTCTACTACTACAGTTATTATCCATTAATATATTACATATGATATTTGTTGGTATAGTAGTTCAAAATTTCTAGTCATTAATTGGTTAACTCGTGCAAAGATTCAATATGATGAAGATATGGCTTTCAAATTCAAATAGTTTAATGGACCACATACATTCTTGAAATTTTGTGCCATATTCTGACATTGAATACTTAGTTACATCATATGTCAGGGATCTAAACTTGCTTGTATTGCCAAATATCCATTAACAACCGAGTAGCAGTTCCGCCAACTCCCCCTCCTCCTCCCAAAAAAAAAAAAAAAGGAATAATAAAAGAGACAAAAGAATAACTGAGTAGCAGGGTAATAAACATTACCTACTTATATATTTAACTCGTATATTTGTCCTACATTTGGAACATTTTCATTATTTGTTTCTGTTAGTTAATAGGATCGACATGCTTATGTGTTAACCAGATTAAATCTCGAGAATATGATAAACGAATCATACCTTTGTAGATATCGTCTCCACCAATACGATTCTTGAAGTCTTCGGCCTTCTGGTAATACTCCAGACCCCCAAGTCTTCTTCAATGTAATCTCCTTGGACCAGAAAATTGTTAATCGTATTTTTGTTTCTCTCGTTTGTTGAGAGTGGACTCACACAAAAAACTGAGAGAAAAACTCCAGAGAACCACCACGATGATCCTCACGTATGTTGAAAATAGAGTCATAAACCAATATGTATTATTGACTCTATCACCAAATACGAGTCCTGATAGAATAAGAAAAGTATAGTTGAATACAACTATTTTCACTTATCCTATTCTATCTAAAATATGATTTTTAGTTTTATGCAATTTTCATTAATAAATTATAAATAAATTATAATTTATTATTGTCCCATAATCAGGAGCCACTGAAGGGATCTGACCGGATACAATTAGACTAAGCTCCAATAAATTATCTTGTCAATAAAAATAATTTATTAATTACGTTCTACTCCACTAAAAGAACGTAACTGCACTCTTAGTCTAATCGCAATTACTGGAGTCAATAATTATATCCATTAATTGATCGACCCAACAAATTACCCCCGTCGATCAATATAATACTTTAAATGAGGCAATATGACCACAGTGCCCCTCATTCAAAACATCATTTCTCATCTTCAATTTGACAGTACAATGTGACCACGTCACATTTACAAAATGAATTCAATAGACACTATTGAATTACTGAGCTCAGATTTAACTGTCCCTTAGAAGAACTCATGAGGAAATGATCTTGCCTATTAAAGGTGACGGATTCCATATTGCATAACAATTATTTCATATTTATTTCACTTTAACTCCCAAGATGTCGAGATATTGATTATTAAGTTAATCTCACTCTTTGGCAACTCAAGGAACTTCAAGTTAGTAAATATAAATAATTATTTGCTCAGGATTAAGGTATTATGTACGACAATCTTTTAATATTTTGTTTGTATGGTCTATTCCACAAATAAATATTGATGGTCCGTCCAATATATCAAAATATATCCTTAATTTTATTACCAAAGTCAAAGACAGACTTCAATAAAATTAAGACGATCTTCCAAAATAAATTGCCCAAATTTATCTTAGATCGCGGATAATTTATTTTGAACTAAATTATAAATCGAGTCTTTCTGTGTTTAACAAATAAACACTTGATTTATAATATCTAAATAATTCGTGGACAAACAGGCTCATACATAATTTATACATACAAATATATAAAAACATACTTTATTTAATTTCAAAAAATACAACCATTGTATTTACTCGATGGGCATATCTAACAAAAGTTCTCCCACTTGTCCTAGAGTAAATGGGACATGTCAGAAATACCCATACTTTCTATATGACTTCCAAAAACATTTACAGGTAAACTTTTATTAAAAGGATCAGCAAGATTTTCAGCAGAAGAAATCTTGCACACTTCTACATCTCCACGTTGAACAATCTCCCTAAGTAGGTGATATTTACGTTCAATGTGTTTACCATGCTGATGGCTGCGTGGTTCTTTTGCATTTGCCACTGCACCACTGTTGTCACAATACAAACTAATGGCTTGAGATGCAGAAGGAACCACTTCAAGTTCTCTATCAGCTTGAAATCAGAATCAATGTAACCTATAGGCACCAATTCTGGAGCTGAGTAAACTAGCATATATCCTCGAGTTCTACGAAGATACTTGAATATATGCTTAACTGCTGTCCAGTGTTCCGGTCCTGGGTTTGACTGATATCTACTGACCATCCCAACAGCATGACAAATGTCTGGACGAGTACAAAGCATAGCATACATGAGACTTCCTACAGCTGATGCATAAGGAACTCGTTTCATGTACTCAACCTCGTTAGGAGTTTTAGGACTATGCTTCTGAGATAACTGAATTCCATGTCTGAAAGGCAATTGACCTTTCTTGGAATTTTGCATAGAAAATCTCGTCAGTATTTTGTCAATATATGAAGCTTGAGATAAAGCTATCTATCTGTTCTTTCTATCCCGAAGGATCTGAATTCCCAGAACATATCTTGCTTCTCCAAAATCCTTCATATCAAACTGTTTACCTAACCAACTTTTCACCAATGTTAATGTTCTTACATTATTTCCAATGAGAAGGATGTCATCAACATACAGTATGAGAAAAATCACCTTACCATCTATAATTCTCTTATAGACACAAGGTTCATCAGGATGCTGATCAAAACCATAAGTTTTAATGGCTTGATCAAATCTGATATTCCAAGATCTAGACGCTTGTTTAAGCCCATATAAGGACCTATTCAACTTACAAACTTTTTGTTCTTGACCTTCCTGGATAAAACCATCTGGTTGTACCATGTAGATACATTCGTCTAGATTTCCATTAAGGAAAGCTGTCTTGACGTCCATTTGCCATACTTCATAGTCGAAGTGAGCTACAATGGATAAGAGGATTCTTATAGACTTTAGCATGGCCACAGGCGAGAAAGTTTCCTCATAGTCAATACCTTCTCGTTGGGTATAACCCTTAGCAACCAATCTAGCTTTGAAAGTTTCCACTTTCCCGTCTACTCATCTCTTTCTTTTGTAGACCCATTTACACCCAATAGGTTTTACCCCATTAGGCAGGTCCACAAGATCCCAGACGGAGTTAGTGTACATGGATTTCATTTCTGAATCCATTGCACTCTTCCAATGGTCTGCGTCTACGTCCTCTACAGCTTCTTTATACGTAGTGGGGTCGTCTTCTTCCTCAAAAGAGACTGCTTGAAAAGCTTCTCCATAGAGTAAGTATCTAGAGGGACGTCGAATGACTCTCCCACTACGTCTAAGCTGTGGAGGTTCCTGGACAATTGGACTTTCCTCCTCCTCGTTGACTGGAACTAGATCTGCTGATTCCTCAACGACTGGATTTTGAACAGGGGCAGGAGATTCTTCCACTCTATGTCCCGAAGAGTCAGTGGGTATAGAAGGTGTAACATTTATTTCTCTCCCACTGGAATCTGGCATGTTAAGCGGCATAGATACGAATCCTCCACGTGAATCTTGAGTATGGGTCTCAATAACCATTTTCTTGGGATTATCTCCCTTGGTTTCTTCCAAAATAACCCTACTCTTAGATCCTCGTACTTCTATGTACTTGTCCTCTAAGAAAATTGCATTTGTGCTTACAAATATTTTCTTATCTTGAGGACTATAGAAGTAGTATCCCCTTGTTCCTTTTGGATATCCAACAAACAGACATAAATTTGATCGTGATTCCATATTATCCATCTTTCCCTTTAGCACATATGCAGGACAACCCCAAATCCGGATGTGCGTCAAATTAGGCTTCCGCCCATTCCACAATTCCACTGGAGTCTTAGGGACAGACTTTGATGGAACCATATTCAATATGTATGTCGCAGTTTGTATAGCATACCCCCAAAAGGATGTACTGAGTGTAGAAAAGCCTAGCATTGTTCTGACCATGTCTAACAAGGTCCTGTTTCTCCTTTCTGCCACTCCATTTTGTTGAGGAGTGCCAGGTGCACTTAGTTGAGATAAAATCCCATTTTCTGATAAGTAAGATCTAAAGTCATGGGATAGATATTCTTCACCTCGATCTGATCGAAGTGTCTTAATGTTCTTTCCTAACTCCTTCTCAGTCGCAGCCTTAAATTCTTTGTATTTTTCTAAGGCATCAGACTTATGAGTCATTAGGTAAACATATCCATATCTTGAGTAATCATCCATAAAAGTAATGAAATACTCATACCCACCTCTAGCTTAGACACTAATTGGTCCACATACATCAGAGTGCACTAATTCTAAGACTTCCTTTACTCTATTTCCTTTGGAAGGAAATGATCTTTTGGTCATTTTACCTTCCAAACAAGATTCGCAAACTTGAAGAGGTTCTACCTTTAAGTCACTTAAAGGACCTTCTTTTACAAGTCTTTGAATCCTATTTAGATTGATGTGACCAAATCTAAGATGCCATAGGAGAGTCTCATTAGTAGGAGATAACTTAATGCGTTTATTAGTTTCAATATGATATAATGAACTGTTGGTATGTTTCAAAACATACAGATCATTATTTAAATTTCCACGACATATCAAATAGTTATTCAAAAATATCTCTACTGAAAATTTATAAAATTTAACAGAATATTTTTGTTTGAATAACAAAGAAACCGAAATCAAATTTCGATAAATGTCGGAAACATAATAACAATCTTTCAAAACCAAATGTTTATTATCAAAATAAAGATAAACATCTCCAACAGCTCTTGCAGATATCACTGATCATGTTCCAACCCTTAGAGTGTGCTCTCCTTTATTGAGATGTCTGGTTACTTGGAACCCCTGCAATGAATTGCAAACATAGTTAGTGGCTCCAGAATCTACTATCCAAGTATTTGTAGAATCAACCACTAAACAAGTTTCAATGTAGGATAACTCACCAGTACCTTGCTTGCGTTTAGCTAAGTAATCTGGGCACTGTGACTTCTAATGTCCCTTTTGCTTGCAGTGGAAACATTTGCCTTTAGGCTTTTCATCCATTCTTGCTTTCTTAACCTGCTGCTTAGGCCCTTTATTATTATTTTGCTTCCTCTTATTTCCTCCTTTGCCCTTAGGCTTGGAAGAGGAAGATCCAGCATGAGATAAAACAAGAGCGTTGCCACTTCCCACTTTTAGGGTTGCCTCGGCGCTCTCAAGCTCCTTCATTAACTCTGTAAGAGACATCTCCATCTTGTTCATGTTATAATTAACTTTGAACTGTGAAAACATCTCTGGAAGAGTTTCTAGAGCCATGTCAACTTGAGTCTCAGGCTTAATTTCAGCCCCAAAGACCTCTGCCATGTTAAATTGAGCAATCAATTCTAACATATGATCTCTCACGGGCGTTCCAAGTTTCATGCGCATATTCATTATGCGCCTCATTGTTGCTTGACGGGCATGACGTCCCTTGTGCTCAAACATTTACTGGAGGCTTCTCATGATGTCTGTAGCGGTTGTCATGTTCTCATGTTTCTGCTGCAACACATTTGAGATAGATCCCAAAATGTAGCAGCGAGCCATCTCATCATAACTCAACCACTTATCATAAGCCTCCTTTTGTTCGCGCGTGGACTGTTCAAGTAGGCTTAGCAGGACACTGGTTCAGCTTAGCACATATTTGAGCTTCTCAAGTAGTGAGTACAATTATGAGGTTCCTTTTCCAATCAATAAAGTTTTCTCCAACCAGTTGGTTCTTTGTTAAAATTTGGGATAAAGTGTTGGAAGTCATTTTTCTGAAATAAAATAAAATAAAATATATGAGCCATTTATCATATCATGATGCATGATCAATATAAAATGGTATGATGCATGATCAATATGATAATATTTTAAGTAGTAATAGAAACTACTATCAAAATATGACAACCTAAAACTCTACAGTAACATGTACCTCTATAGGAGATAACAATGTAACTTATAGTTAGGTCAAGATCCACAACCTAAAACTCCAAAGTAATATGCACCTCTATAGGAGATAACAATATAACTTATAGTTAGGCCTGGATCATCCCACTAAAATTAATATATCTTGCATCAAAACGCAATATTAATTTTAGTGTTATTAATATTTTGGCCATCATAGATATTATTTGGATATTCCATAGGAAGTCCTTATAATGTCTTTGATTTAAGTGCAACCCCTATATTCAAAATTTATTTTATTCTATAAAGTTTCCAATCCAATCACATCACCTATAGGGTAATTATGAATGAATTAAACTTAAAAAATAATTAAAATTTTGATGCCCAATCTAGTAACCAATAAAACGTAGCCTTCCTATAGGGAGACCATTTAAAATGGCACGAAGCAAACGTTAATTTTACTAATGGGCTAATAGGGGAGGCCAAAGGTTAATTAAAATTAACCAACTCACACTTAATTTTTTTTAATTAATTAATAAAAATATTAATTTATTTATGCATAACTAAATAGTACCTAGAGCGGTGTTAATGCAAACTATATAGCATGTTAACATGAATGATATATAATTCAATTAAATTAAATAGTAAAAACTATAAAATAAAAATAATTTTATGGCCAACCTAGACTCACAAATAAAATTGCAAAATTACAATTGAAAATAATAATTAGCTAACAATATAGTCTTCTGCAATATCAATTAAATGGCACAACTTTATGTCACAAGGCTGTTGTTGGTGCAGTGGTTGGTTGCTACACTTTCAAGTTTGAGGTTTTGGGATCAAATCCCACCTCAACCACTTTCTCCCATTTTATTTTGATTAAAGAAAATGGGAGCCCAATCCACTTGCAGCCCAGCGCAGCTCATTGTGCAGGCCCGCTGCACCAAGGCCAATGCAGCCCAAGGCCAAATACGAGTCCTGATAGAATAAGAAATGTATAGTTGAATACAACTATTTCCACTTATCCTATTCTATCTAAAATACGATTTTCAGTTTTCTGTAATTTTCATTAATAAATTATAAATAAATTATAATTTATTATTGTCCCATAATTAGGAGCCACTGAAGGGACCTGACCGGATATAATTAGACTAAAATCCAATAAATTATCTTGTCAATAAAAATAATTTATTAATTACGTTCCACTCCACTAAAAGAACGTAACTGCACTCTTAGTCTAATCGCAATTACTGGAGTCAATAATTATATCCATTAATTGATCGATCCAACAGTCTCTTTATGTAGTCTTTTTAATAAGCTTTGAGCTCGTGAATTGGCATTAACCATTTGGTCCATTGTTTGTTTCTTCTAAATTGTTGGTCCATTGTAGTATTTGCTAAAGTTTGATCTAAATGGAAGTTAAAAGTTTGTAGTTTAGTATCTGTTGTTTGTTCCTCATTTCTTATAAAACACTTATGTATCCCACCTACTTATTTGCCTATGGAAGAAATATACAGACAATTTATTGTGCTGTTTTTTTAAGGTTGTGAAAATTTAGATTTTTGAAGGCTTATTACTATGGAAATGCCTTATTGAAAACCCATCATAATGGCTAATAACTTCACGGATTGCGAATCTCTCTTGTAGTTGGCTCAGAAATAACTAATGTATCTTTTGCAGCAATAGCTTCAGGCTACTCAAGCTTAGAATTGCTTGACTTGAGTGGGTGAGTTCTAATAAATTTAATGTTTTAAATGTATTTTAGTTTACATGCAATTGGGCAGTGGGAAGTGAAGGAAATTTGTCAGTTTTTGCTTTGTTTAACAACTTTTTACAGGGTGAACGAGCTAGGTTGGACAATTTGGGGGGAAGAGGGCGGCGGTGTAATTGTTTTGGATTCTTTGTCACAGTGCTATTCCTAGAAAAGTTCTGAAAGGTTTTCCTACACAAAATTTCAGGACCATTTTTTCTTTGTAAATATTCGAACTCCTAGCTGTAAATATGAAAGTGTTGCTTCTATGTCTTCTTATTATGTGCTGCATTTTGAACCAACATTTTATTGGCACATTTATAAAATTAATACAAATAAACAATGATGATAATTTCAAATCTTCATTTATAAAAGAACAAGCTTATCATTAGCCAAAAAACAACTAAACAAAGCACGGCGCGAGGTAGCCACCTAGTGTGTGTATGTATATTGAGCTAGTCCATTTAAAGTTAATTACTCGTTCCTATTGAAATTAAAGGTTCGTGTTTTTATTTTTATATGTCCGAAAGTGAATGCTCAATTTCTAGAATAAAAAAATTCATTTCCTAAAATTTTACATTAACTTCCACTATTAAAGGAACACCACTACTATAAACTGGGTTACTTGTCGCGGACCTATGACTGTCGTAAATGTTCAAAAAACTGTCGTAAAAGCTATATACAATGGTCAAATAACGATTTTGGTCCGTTGCAAATATTATACGGCGGTTTTGAGGCCGTGGTATACAGCTGTTACAATGCCTAATGTGGCCGCCTCTTTGAGCTGCTACAATAAACTCAAAAATGGGATCGTATTTGTATAAAGTATTTACCACAATAGTCGTTGCAAAAGTTACCTGTTTGCTTCGGATATTTGGCTGCTGCAAATAATCTTACATACAACGGCCCTTCAACTGTTATGATTAATCTATATGCAATTGTTTAGAACCATCATAAATAATTTAAATAAGACATTGTCAACCACCGTAAATAATTTTATGTACAAAGGCATTTACATTGTCATTGATAACACCACCTTTGGCCATCAAATATAGTAGAAATATTTGACAGTTTAGATCTGCTACAAATAATATACAGACAATCGTCTTATTCTTGCCATATAAATATAATTGATTTACTATACCTATTGAAAATTGTATTAATTGTCCATTTGCAAGGGCTACTTACTCGTTCTATATAATAATCTATTAAAATTTATAATCTCATATAATTTTTATTATATTGAATGACCTGTTACAATATCCAATTAAGTTCTCTTTTTTTCAATTAGTTTGAAGTTAGCCTCAAATTTAATTCAACAATGCAAAATATCGTAACACATCTTTAAAAATAAATATCAGAGACCACAAAAGACATCGTTGATAATAGAAAGGCTCACAAGAAAACCCCATTAGACCATCCAAGCTTTAACCTTAGTGCTTGACCTTAATATTCATAGAAGTCATATTTTTAATTTGTCATCTACTGAGGGAACAAGCAAGCATTGCCTGAACTACATAAACTTGATAATGGTTAAATGCTAATGTTTACTAAAATTATGCTCAGAATGATGTCCAATCGTGTCCCAAAAGAACACTAAAGAAATAGCATGTCCTTGAAAGATCCACAAGCTGCAGAATACTAAATCTTCTTTCATCTTTAAATTACTAAAACTACTATTGAAGTCAAGTTCCACAATAACACTTAGCTGGGGGCATCTAATGCAATAAATCATCTACCTCCTTTATAACAAAGATCCATCTTAGTTTCATCATGTGCACCCTGCATTAATTCAAGGAAAAGTTCCATATTTAGTTCAAGAAAATTTTAAGTTTCTAGAGAGTAATCAAGAACTATGAACAAGTAAGAACAATAAAGTCCACCAATCTGACCAACATTAACAGTTGGAAAATGAAATTGCAAAATAGAAAGATAAATTATCAAAAGACATATTTTAAAAAAAAAAAAGTGTTTTGAATCTTAACTTGATTCAGTGAACTACATAAGAGTGTCCAAAGCAAATATCAAGCTAGCCCGTGGTCCATTAAAGGAAAAAATGTGCATCATGACAATCACTTCCCCGCCACAATTGGTTCTAGTAATCCTTCTCTATTTTGTATACAAAACCAGAATCAAGCCACTTGTATGCCAACTCAAAAGGTTTTAAAGTCAACTAAGTGCCCTAATAACTGAAATTCAGTGGTAATAAATATGTCCAAAAAAATTAACTATGGCTATATAAGACAGCAAGAGTGCAATATATGATCTAAACACTAGTTCCATGCTTAAAAAAATGAAGTGATCATTACCTTATGAAGAGATGGAGCACCATTGATCAAAGAATCTTCAATTTCTTTTCCATTTGGTGCCATAGTTGTCGACCCAACTTCAGGTGATGTGTTTGAAGTAGTATATGGTTGTAAGGGAAGTAAAGTACGAAGCAGTCTTGCATCTAGCAGATTTCTAGCATAAAAGGACTTAATTTCCTTCAATTGTGTTAAAATTGAGTCTGTAGTTCTAGTTTCTCATGCTAAAATTGGGCAATGATCTCCTCCCTTTCACATCGCATATTCTACTCCATTTCTGCCTAAAATCGCTCTACTTGAGCTGCAATATGTAATGATGCAGTTTGCCTCATTCTTGTCTTATTTGGGCCTTTTTCCATGCATATAACCCTGCCCCTTTTGTCCGTCCTATAGTCTTGCAGAAAATCTTGTTTTTTGCTTCCTCAGTACACTCACTTTGAAGAGATCAAGTGAGATTTCTTCATCCTACTCTTGTGATCCCTTCAACGGTTATTTAATATTAGGAAAACAACTCTTTTAGCCTCTTCTGCGTGGAGAAGGGTGGTGTTTTGCTTCAAGTGTTAAAAAAATTAATTGATTCACTTTCTTATCATTAGAACTATGACCAAAGCATAAAATCTCACAGACAACTCAATTACACACTTTCGCCTTTTCCACAAACTTTCCTTATATTGAGATAGTACATCATGGCAAGCAGGGTGATTCATTGGCAACCTATTACCTATTTTGGCTAAAACTCTGCATGTTGTAGCAAACTGGTTGTACTCCTCACCAATGATTCTACAATTATCTGCCAAGTGAACCTTTACAGGATTTCTCGTCCCCCATTTTTTTGAAGCTTTGCAATTCCACGGCCTCTTCTACTTGAGGAGGAAGTCACCATACCTGCAGTTTTTGTCACAGAGTTGATAAAATGTCAATAGTGCTTAATATTAAATAAAACAACCATAAAACACTTCTATATATTTCATAAAAATGGTGACTCACTAGATCTATGTTCGGAGATTGTAGTTGTTTCTCCAGCTTAGGAAATGGACTTTCTTGCAGTCTATATTGGTGTGATGTCTTGTCCCTACTGCACCCTTGCGAGCTTTCTTTCATTTGGTCTATGACAAGTATAGTCTTCGATGCAACTTAACAGACCTACTTCGATGGAACTGCTTTTTGGATAACAGGCACCAAGGGAAAACAACCGCTTGCATAGTCAACTGACTTCCACTTTTTTGTGGCATCTCTCTCTATATATGCAAATAAATGACAGATTGTTTGTAATCCACAAACAAGGCAAGCAAGCATAAAAACAAGTCCAACATTTCCAAAGGGGCAGGAATATATTCACAATAGGAAAAATTGCCATTTGCGACGGCCAAAAACCCTCGCAAAACCGTCGCTGACCGTTTTTGCGACGGTTTTAGCCGTCGCAAAAAATGACGTCGCAATTTGCGACGGCCATAGGAAACCGTCGCAAATTGCGACGGTTTTGCGAGGGACAAAAAAAAATTCGTTGCTATTTACGACGGTTTTGCGAGGATTTTGCGACGAATATTTTTTGGTCAAACTTCACCAGAGGAACAATTTTTGCGACGGTTTTGCGACGAAAAACATTGACCCTCGCAAAACCGTCGCAAATTTGCGAGGGTTTTGCGAGGGCTACGGTTTGGACCTCGCAAAACCGTCGCAATTTGTGAGGGTTTGTGAGGGCACATGGTTGGCCCTCGCAAAATCCTCGCAAATTGCGACGGTTTTGCGAGGGAGAATTAACCCCAAGTCGTGACCCTCGCAAAACCGTCGCAATTTGCGAGGGTTTTGCGAGGGCATAAGGTTGGCCCTCGCAAAATCCTCGCAAATTGCGACGGTTTTGCGAAGGGAGAATTAACCCCAAGTCATGACTCTCGCAAAACCGTCGCAATTTGCGAGGGTTTTGCGAGGGCACAAGGTTGGCCCTTGCAAAATCCTCGCAAATTGCGATGGTTTTGCGAGGGGAGAATTAACCCCAAGTCATGACCCTCGCAAAACCGTCGCAATTGTGATAGTTTTGCGAGGGCCCAAGCAAACCCGCGGTTTGGACCGTCGCAAAACCCTCGCAAATTGCGAGGGTTTTGCAATAATTTTTTATTTTTTATTATTATATTTATTTTAAATTATTAATTCCCTATAAATCAACCCTGAAATATTATACAAATAAATATCAAAACTATGTTCATAATCCAAAAAAATACTATAAAAAATTAAAAATAAGCCCAAATAAATATAATTAAAATATTAAAATATAATATAATATAAAATACATAATAAGTATCTAAAAAAGTAAAATAATTCACAAAAATAAGTAATAGTGTATAAAGAGTATAAAAATAAATATAACAAGTCTATGTAAGTAATGAAGGAGCAGCTGCAGAAGGGGGTGGAGGAGGGGAACGAGAGCCCCTACGTGGGCCCGGGTGCTCATCAACTGGATCAAATCCATCGTCAACATTTGGATCTTCATCTTCAGCATTAGCAGCCGCAATGCGCGCTTCTATCTCCTCTATGGATGGCATAGATGGTGCAGGAATACCCATTTTGTCCGACATAGCTGCCATCCAACCACCAAATGTAGACTATTGTTGCCTCATGAAGTCCCGGTACAAGTCTATTTGTCGATTGAATCTCCGCTCGACTCGTTGAACCCTTTGCTCTACTAGATGTCCAATATCAACTTGTGTAGGGGAAGATGCATGCAGTCCACTTTGAGACAGTCTAGTTCGAACATGTGTCGCCTCTGAGCCTAACCCAAAAACTCGTCCCCTTTTGAACCCGCCTTGTGCCTTTACAAACATGGCTTTTTCATCAAGAGGAACAACAGAGTTTACAGAGTCACTAGACTCGGACTGAGGAGTGCTCTGTATGAGATTTCGCACCTCATCCTAAAAAAAAAAAAAGAATTGTCAATAGTAATTATCAAAATAAAATACAAATTCCACGCAGTATAAAGAATTTCAACATATTTAATCTATATAGTACCAATGTCTGGCGAGATCACTCACTGACAAACTGACCCTTTTGTGGCCCGCTCTGAAAGACATGTAATGTCTCAAACATGTCTGTGTAGCTAAAAGAACTCCCCTCCTTGGCCCGCTACATTTATGTTAACACAATGTAATTATTACAATCTTACATAAATTTGTAATAAAACAATTTAGATTAATAATTAATTAAGTGAAGGTGAATTACCAAACGGTCCTCGTGTTCTGTGAACGAAATAGACCCTCCAGTATGGGTGCAGCTACTCCCACGATTCTTTTTGTGGTGGATGAGAGCTTCTGATACTTCTCTGATCTCCAGTACTCGCAAATGTCATTCCAATATCGTGCCTCTATCCAATGAGGACATACCCAATCACCCCTCTTCCTCAGCCTAGACATTATGTCCGAAAATCGCGTCCGACACTTCTTTTCCCAAGTTGATCGAATTAGCGAAGCATACTCTTCCCTCCACCGAAAATATTTCTGCATGATCATGATTAAGATTTCTGATTAACATATAACATAGTACTTAAACGATAAAAAATACTCAAAAATTGCTTACCCCAAATTCTTGAAACCATAAGTCTCGCACGGTTATCGGGACGTGCGTGTATGTCGGATACGAACCAGTGAAGTACTGCTGTATTATATTTGAAATTTCTCGGACACATTTGTCCGAGCCGGTGAACCTATTTTTGGTGCAATGACAATGTACAATATAGTTATGTTAATCTCAAAAATAATAATAATAATTGAACTAATAATCAACATCTTACAAAGTATGAATATGTTACTTACCCGTTTCCCGTGGAACAATCCAAGGTCGGGAGTCCGTAACTTGCAACCCAACAGAATGCGAAGTCGAAGCAGCGGATGATTGAAAAGCCGGGGATGGTACCCCTCATCTCCAATAGAGCCATGTAATGAACGAGGCACTGAAAGCCTTTGTAGCTGAGTAGGGGATGGAGTATAAGGCTCCTGACCCTCCTGACTCCCCTCCCTCAATGATCCTTCATTAGAAGACATTGCTAAAGGAGATGAAAAAAGAAAAATAAGTAACCAATAAAGACGAAGCCCACTCCAAAAGAAGGATGTAAATAACCGTGAATAAAAATGATAAAAGAATAATAACATTGAAACGTTATATCTATTCGCTAGTTTAAAGTAATACAATAATATGTATGATAATGATGGATATGTCAAAATAAACATTGTACTTGTAAATTGAATTTTAAAAAAAAATTGACAGAGTCTCCCCTATAATTGGACATTTCCCAAGCACAAGGCCACCTCAAGATTTGACAACCAAAACGCTGTTACAAACAACAAAGACAGATCTTTTAAATATAGAAAAATTCAAAAGATAACTAGGGGTAATCACCCATTACCCAAGAGGAATGATCACCCATCACTCACGGGGAATGATCACCCATCACTCACGGGGTTCCAATTAAAATGTTAGATATAGTTAAAATCAAGCTAAAAATTATAAATGCCTCTCGTCCTTGTGAATTGTCCGTCAATACAACGAACAATACAATATATAAACTACCTTGTTGTTTACACCACAAAAGAATATAATAAGGAATAACAAAAATCCTCCGAGTTGTACAAGTCTAAACGAAAGATTCCTGCAAAAAAAAAGAAGGAGATGAGATTCCCGACAATTAGACAAAATTGTGAAACAACAAGGTATGTGATGGAATTTAAAATAATAAAAATTAAAAGATTCAAGGCATGTAGATTCAAGTAACAAATAAATTGTAAATTAAAATTTGACATGGGATAGTAATGATGCAATAGATTTCAGGATTCCCTCACCATTAACTATATTATTTGTAAATGAATTGAAATCGAGCCTATTCACTAGAATCATTCTCCGATACTGGACTCATCATCATCTACCGAGGTATCGCTATTCGTTTCCCATTCATCTTCTTCCTCTTCATTTATAGGAGAACTTTCCCTTGCTGTTATAACCTCCATCATGAACATCCAACATTTCACTCATACCATTCTCATGCGTCGAATACCAAGATCAACAAATAACGATATGCTGACTTCGTCAGTAGCATCTACTTCTTCCTGATAAGCTCTGTCAACCATGGGTGCATCTATTATATGTCGAGCATTGGTTTTGCAAACCGCCAACCAATCATATCTTGGCCTCTTACTCCCTGGATATGATGCATAATACACTTGGATAGCTTGTTGAGCTAGAACAAATGGATCATAGTTAGCATAGCTCCTTTTGTGGTTAATTTCTACAAGATTATATCGCGGATGTACCCCGGTACCACGATTCAATGTTTGATCAAACCGAGTGACATTTAAAAAGAACAATGCTTTGCTGTGGATTACCAGGAAATTGCACTTCAATAATCTCATTTAACACTCCATAGTAATCAGGTCCTGATGCGTCATTTCCAATCCCTTTCACGCAAACACCACTATTAACTGTTTTCTTTCCCTCCGCATAATCATGAGTGTGAAATCGGTAACCATTAATTATGTACCCACTATATGATTTCACTAGCCTTGACGGACCCCAAGCAAAGTTCCTCAAGCATTCATTTGTAACCATATTTTCTGAATCTTGTACCTAAAAAACATTAGACAAGTTAACCTCGTAATTATGAAAGTTATAGCATTATGAAACTCCATTGAATCCCCAATGGAGTTCCAAATGCAAGTTATTAACTTATGAGACTTACATATCCACTAAACCATTCTGCAAATTCAAGGCTGATTCTTCTATTGATTTCTATCTCTGATATAGCCGGAGCCAGACTTCGTAAGTGTGCCGTGAATGCCCTGTAATGCATTAGAATTAGATGGAATGAGTCAAAATCATTATGAGGTATCGTTTATCGTATAAAATGTATGAAGTAGTAGCTCGTACTCAATGTATGGCTGCACTTCACCACAATTAAGCAACATATAAATTCTTGCTGCAACGAATTCTTCAGAAGTAAGGAACCGAGTTCGAATTCGTCCTATCACCCGTCCTTGAACATTGCAGATTGACAGCCCAGGTTCTTGCACCCTCTCTAATCGTTCTCCTTCTTCATTACGCGCCGGAATTGTACGTTTTGTTTGTACATGTGGCTCAAAATAATAAGAGAAGAAAGTGGATGCTTCCTCAACTAGATAAGCATTGCAGATTGACCCTTCAACTCTAGCCTTATTTTTCACCTTGATTTTCAATTGATGCAAATACCTGTCATTTAAAAAAAAATTCGACTTCAGTCACACACGCTTATATCGAACCTGCTATGAAAAGAATTAGATTGAATGATTCGATTACCGTTCAAACGGGTACATCCACCTATATTGAACAGGGCCACAAACTCTTGCTTCGTAAGGCAAATGAATTAATAGGTGTTCCATTACATCAAAGAATGCAGGTGGAAATATCTTCTCCAACTTACATAACAATAAAGGAATGTCGGACTCCAATTTGGCCATATGAGCTACATTCAACTTAGGAGAGCATAGATCACGATAAAAAAGACTCAACTCCGTCAAAACACCCCATACATTAGAAGGAAGAAATTCCTTCAATGCAATTGGAAGTAGTCTCTCCATGAATACGTGACAGTCATGTGATTTCATACCGGATAACTTCAACTCATTCAAATCAGCACATCTTCCAATGTTTGAAGCGTATCCATCTGGGAGTTGCAATCCCCTCAACCATTCTAGCAAAAGTTTCTTTTGTTCTGATGTCAACGAGTAAACAGCTTTAGGTATAGCCACTTTTCCTCCTCCCACATTCAAGGCATGTAGCTCGGGCCTATGGCAATAAATTTCTAAGTCACGTCTAGCCTTTAAATTGTCTTTTGATTTACCCTTTACCTCAAGAACTGTATTCATGACATTGTCAAATACATTCTTCTCATTGTGCATTACATCAATATTATGTCGAACCAAATTAGTACGCCAATACGGCAAATCCCAAAAAATACTCCTTTTTGCCCAATTATGAGATATTCCCCTGCCATTACTCCTTCCAATTTCTTTGCATGTTTCTATAATTTTTTCATAATTAGACAAACTATCCTAGATTTCTTCACCAGTAGGGTATTGCACAGTCGTGA
This sequence comes from Voacanga thouarsii, assembly GCA_026120185.1. Taxonomy (NCBI): domain Eukaryota; kingdom Viridiplantae; phylum Streptophyta; class Magnoliopsida; order Gentianales; family Apocynaceae; genus Voacanga; species Voacanga thouarsii. The sequence continues at coordinate 66,582 of JANUWF010000147.1, forward strand.
TGTCTCGGAACCTCTATCATTCCTAAAAGATCTCATATCCCTCCCGTAAGGATGATCCGATGGTAAGAAACGACGGTGACAGTCAAACCATGATTGTTTCCCACCATTTTGTAGATGAAAAGACTTTGTATTGCCCATACAATATGGACAAGCCGACTCTCCAGCAAGTGCTCCAGCCACTCAACATACCATATGCAGGAAAATCATTAATAGTCCACAAAAGTGCCGCTCGTAGTTGGAAGTTTTGTTTCTTCGATATGTCATAAGTGGTGACACCTTCAAACCACAATTTAGTTAATTCGTCTATCAAGGGTTGTAAATAAACATCCACCTGGTGCTTTGGATTCTTGGGGCCCGGGATAATGATTGTTAAAAACATGACTCGGATCCTTCATACACATCCACGGGGGAGATTATACGGTGTGAGAATGACCAGCCGGGATGAATATTGCTTACCCGACATCCCAAATGGTGAGAATCCATCTGTACATAAACCAAGTTTGACATTCCGTACTTCTTTTGCAAACTCAGGATATATTTGATCAAAGTGTTGCCATGCTTCAGTATCACGAGGGTGACTCATGGTGCCTTTCTCCGATCTGCTCTCTCCATGCCATCTCATGTGTTCAGCTGTTGTTTTGGAAGTATACAATCTTTGTAGCCTCGATGTTATCGGGAAGTAATACATCTTCTTGAATGAAATTTCCCTTCTACTTGTGTTCTTCCCAACCTTTTTCTGTGCATATCAAGGATGGCCACAAAATTTACACTCTCTACGATTCATATCATCTTTCCAGTAAAGCATGCATCCATTATTGCATACATCTATTTTTTGTACCGGCAAACCCAACCCAGCCACTAATTTTTTCATCTGATAGAAATCATCAGGAATCGTATTACTGCTAGGCACAACCTCTTTCATCAATTGCACAACATCGTTAAAGGCTTTACGCGAGAGGTTATTTTCAGACTTAATGTTTAATAACCTTGAAGCCAGTGAAAGCTGTGAATGTTGTGTGCATCTATCCCATATAGGAGTCTCTGCCGCCTTTAACATATCGTAAAACCTTTGTGCCTCCACATTAGGTGGCTCTTCAAAATGAACTACTGATGGAGCTTCAGGGGGAAAGGCAGGTCCTGCTACGTCTAAGACCATTTCGCGAGACAGATTTTCTTGATGTGAATCGGATTCGGGATTGAGGTAGACACACTTGAGGGACATTCGAATGGCTCACCATGACATGTCCACCGGTAATACCTAAGCACAAATCCGGACTTCCACAGGTGGAGCTTAACTTGTCGTCGGATCCGGATACTTTTTATTCTTACATTTTGCACACGGGCATCTAATTACGCTTGACATTGCATTTGATAAGGCAAATGTCAAAAAAGCCTTAACCCCTTCCTCAAATTCAATAGTGATCCCTTTTACACCGAAGCGTGCCTTCTATACATCCAACTACGATCCTCCATGACGTCTAAATGAGAGAAAAGAACAATCAACTCAATAATTAAAATCACCCCTTAAACAAAAGGAAGAGCAGTATAATTACATTTTCCTTTCTATTATCTAACAAAAAGAGGTCCAAAACATAGAATTTACAATTGCTATCTTTGGATACAGTTACACCTTCAATATATACATTTTAACCAAGTATTTAATCTTAATTGAGGAATTTAATTAAGATTAAATACTATTAAAGCTAATTATATTCTTATTTTACACATTCCAATGGTTAAATAATAACATTTTATTTATTTTCATTCCAATGTTTATATTTGTTTAAACTCTCTCTATAACGTATATTATTCCTGCTATTATTAACATCCACCTATATATGAAATTATTATTATTATTACTCATTTCATTACTCCTATTCTTATTCTTATTAGCAATATTATTTTTAATAATAATGCTATTATGGGATATATACTCATGCTCAATCGAATAATACACTCCAATATAAGGGTAGTTATTCTATTCCACATTAAGTAGCGGCAGATTTTGAAAAAAATTTTGGCAGAGTCTCCCCTGTAATTGGATATTTTCCAGGCACAGGGCCACCTCAAAATTATACAATCAAAATGCAATTGCAAACAACAAAGACAGATCATTCATTTATACAAAAAAAATAAATAAATAAAAGGATAACTAGGGGTAATCACCCATTACCCAGGAGGAGTAATCACCCATTACTCACGGAGAATCCAACATTTGAATTCAACAAAAAGGCAATTTATATGAACAACCACAACCCTACCAACACCAAACCCCACCCCCACCCCAGCACCTCCCAAACCAAACCCACAAGGAAAAAAAATGAAAAATAATGGAGTATCCCAACTTGAGGGTAACACGTGAAGGCAGCATGGAATAACAAATCGCAACTGTGAAGCTATCACTAGCATCATTATGTAGCATTTTTTCCTCTTCCTTACTTCTCTTTTCCCTTCTAACTTCTAGTTATGATCTTTAATCATGACAGTCCAAAAATGGATAATCATCATACTGTCAAAATTGTTATTTCCCACTCCACATTATGCAAGTAAAAAATCACTCTTTACAAATTCTATTAAAAATCACTCTTTAATGTTTTTAGAATATAAACCTAAAAAAATACTGCAAATTCAATATTTGTACTTACCAAGAACAGCAGATGAACAAAATCAAAAGTCTTCCAACAAAACTTCGTCAACTCACGACTTTGGAAAAAGAAAAAGAAAAAGAATAAGGCCACTATAGACCATATTAAAGAAATATATTATTATGTGGTACTCCAGGCCTCAACATTTGCTTTATTCAAATAACTGATATTTCCAATAGATTTAACAAGCAAACTGTAAGTAAATCCTAATAATCAAAAACCAGAAACCAAATCATCAAGAATGCTGAGAAACAAATTCTGTTTCATTTATGCATTGGATCTGAAATAGAAAGAGATAGAAAAAAAAATAAAGCTTACGCTATATCAGAGGCGTTGCTGTCGAGCCTCCGGCGTGCTGCCCGCCAGTGGGGAGCTCGGGACGAGGGGGCGGCGGGTGGGAGAGCTTGGGACGAGCAGGGGGCCGGCGCGTGGGGGGCTGGTAGGGAGCTGCGGGAGGCCGCGGGTGGGGGGATGAGGGGAGAGGAGGAGAGGGGGAGATGAGGGGGCCGGCAGGTCGGAGGAGATGAAGGGAGAGGAGAAGAGGAGGAGAGGGGGAGATGAGGAGGCCGGCGGGTGGGGGGCCGACGCGGGGGCTGCGGGGTAGGGGGCCGCGGGTGGGGGAAGATGCGGGGAGAGGGGGAGATACGGGGTAGGGGCCGGCGGGGGAGGGCCGAGGGGAGCGGGGGAGGGCCGAGGGGGAGAGCCGTAGGGGAGAGCCGCGGGGAAGGAGGGCACGGGGGAGCGCGGGGAGGGGGAGAGCCGTGGCGAGGGGGGAGCGCCGGGGGGGTGGTTGGGCTCGGGAAGGAGGGAGGGGCGCCTGTGGGAAGGGAGGGTGGTGGGGTGGGGGTAGTGGGTAGCAGAAGAAGAAAAAGAAGAAGAAGAGTGTGAGGAAGAAGGAGGGGGGAAAAAAAAAGGAAGGAGTGGAAATTTTGAGGAAATTTTTTTAAAATTTTGAGAAAAAAATTAAATCCTCGCTATTTTTTCATAAATTGATACGAGGAACATTATAAATTGATCTCCCTATTATAATTTTTACTATTTTTTTAGTGATCTCAATAATAATAATAGTATTTAAATTATTTTTCTTTATATATTTTACTTTATATACCATTTAACCAAATGGATTGATAAAAAAATTAGACATATGTGTATACATAACTATATAGTATAATATATATTAACATGTAAAAGATGAAGAACATTACAAACTGATCTCTACATTACAATTTTCATCAATTTTTTAGTGATCTCAACAATAATAACAGTATTTGAATTATTTTACTTTATATATTTTACTTTATACACCACTTAACCAAATGGATAGATAAAAAAATTAGACATGTATATACATAACTACATGTATAATCAAAGTGATAGATCAAAAAATTAGATACATGTATATACATAACTACATGTTATAATATATATATATATATATATATATATATATTAAACTAAATAGATACTTATATACATTGTATACATATACTTATATATTAGAGTAAGTATATAACATAACATAATTAACTATATATATTTACTTATGTAATACATTAGGTGTATAACATAACATAATTACAGATACAAAATTATAATAAAATGCACTAATTGAGACATGTTATTAAAAATATTTTAGTAAATTTGTCAAAATACACTATCACACAAATACATAAAGAAAAATTTTAAAATTTTAAAAAATATTGATTAAAACCCTATTTTGTCGCAAAACCCTCGCAAATTCGTCGCAATTAGTGACGAATTTGCGATGAATTTGTGACGAATTAGGGTTTTGAGTTTTTCAAATTTTTTTATTTATATATTTTTTAATTAAAAATAATCAACCGTCGCAAAACCCTTTTGCGATGGACGTTCAAAAATATTTTTTTTAAAATATTTTTTTTAAAAATGAATGGCCGTCGCAAAACCCTCGCAATTTGAGAGGGCTAAAGGCCGTCGCAAAACCCTCGCAAATTGTGAGAACTTAGCGATGGACGTTCAAAAATTTTAAAAATATTTTTTAAAAAAACAATCGGTCATCGCAAAACCCTCTCAAATTGCGAGGGTTATTTGTCGTCGCCAAATCCTCTCAATTTGCGAGGGTTTTGCGATGGACGTTCAAAAATATTTTTAAAAAAATATTTTTAAAAAAATAAATTACCCTCGCAAATTGCGAGGGCTAACTACCGTCGTAAAACCCTCGCAAATTGCGAGGACTTTGCGATGGACGTTCAAAAATTTTAAAAATATTTTTTTAAAAAATAATTTGTCGTCGTAAAACCCTCGCAAATTGTGAGGGTTTTGCGATGGACGTTCAAAAATTTTTTTAAAAAAATATTTTTAAAAAAATAAATTACCGTCGCAAAACCCTCGCAAATTGCGAGGACTTTGCGATGGACGTTCAAAAATTTTAAAAATATTTTTTTAAAAAATAATTTGTCGTCGCAAAACCCTCGCAAATTGCGAGGGTTATTTGCCGTCGCAAAACCCTCGCAAATTGTGAGGGTTTTGCGATGGACGTTCAAAATTTAATCGCAAACCCTCGCAAATTGAGAGGGCTAACTACCGTCGTAAAACCCTCACAAATTGCGAGGACTTTGCGATGGACGTTCAAAAATTTTAAAAATATTTTTTTAAAAAATAATTTGTCGTCGTAAAACCCTCGCAAATTGTGAGGGTTTTGCGATGGACGTTCAAAAATTTTTTTAAAAAAATATTTTTAAAAAAATAAATTACCGTCGCAAAACCCTCGCAAATTGCGAGGACTTTGCGATGGACGTTCAAAAATTTTAAAAATATTTTTTTAAAAAATAATTTGTCGTCGCAAAACCCTCGCAAATTGCGAGGGTTATTTGCCGTCGCAAAACCCTCGCAAATTGTGAGGGTTTTGCGATGGACGTTCAAAATTTTTTTTAAAAAAATAAATTACCGTCGCAAACCCTCGCAAATTGAGAGGGCTAACTACCGTCGTAAAACCCTCACAAATTGCGAGGACTTTGCGATGGACGTTCAAAAATTTTAAAAATATTTTTTTAAAAAATAATTTGTCGTCGCAAAACCCTCGCAAATTGCGAGGGTTATTTGCCGTCGCAAAACCCTCTCAAATTGTGAGGGTTTTGCGATGGACGTTCAAAAATTTTTTTTAAAAAAATAAATTACCGCCGCAAAACCCTCGCAAATTGCAAGGGCTAACTACTGTCGTAAAACCCTCGCAAATTGCGAGGACTTTGCGATGGACGTTCAAAAATTTTAAAAATATTTTTTAAAAAAATAATTGTCGTCGCAAAACCCTCGCAAATTGCGAGGGTTTTGCGATGGACGTTTAAAAAAAAATTTAAAAATATTTTTTTAAAAAATAACTTGCCGTCGCAAAACCCTCGCAATTTGCGAGGGCATAAATACCGTCGCAAAACCCTCGAAAATAGCGACGATTTTGCTACGAATTGCGACGGGTATTTTGGCCGTCGCAAAACCGTCTCAAAACCGTCGCAAATTGCGACGGTTTTGCGACGGTTTTGGTCAACTCGCGACTTGTTTGAAAATCGTCGCAAATTGGTCGCTATTAGCGACAGTATTGAAGCCGTCGCAAAAAATTCGTCGCAAATCGCGATTTTTCCTGTAATGATTCGAGGTATATGAGAAAATCAAAGCAAGCAAGTCAGTTAAAAAATATCCTAAAAAACATAGTCTTCTACATATTCTTGATCAACAGCATAGCTATGGGTGCTTGAGCAGACCATATTTAAACCCTCTACCACGCCTCATATGAGAGCCAAAAATTTTCTTTTGATCATTACTTACTAAGTTCTATCCTAGTTAACTTTTGTACTACACATTCTATTTTAGTAGCCCGAGGCAACTTTGGTCACTACCTTGTCCAACTTGCTCTACTTCAAATATCAGATTCACTGTCTCAAAAGAGTTAGATGGACGACTGGTAGTCTTATCTCCCTTCACTTCTACATATTTAATAAGGTTACTGGACCGTGCTTTAAATTGTGGCTGACATCATCACCTACAAATTTATTTTCAACACAACTTAATGTACTCCACTAGTCATTGAACATGTCAAGGTTAAACTAATTTGGTCTTATCTACAAATCAGTAAAAGAATGCAACAAAGATTCAGCTCTTACTATCTAGACATCTTTAAATAAAATGTCAATCATCATAGAAAACTTGTGCGATTTTTGAGTGCAGAAATATTACCAACAAATCTACAATTAAACAAGTTTTAAATTAAAATGTCAAACACACACTTAAATTACACAACTATGCAAGTATACCCATCGCATAGTATAGTATATAATGGCAAGTATCGTTTTCCCTCGGAAAAGGAATAAAAGTACATCTACTAACTCTTCTTCTGTTGTTTAATCTAATAAACTAATGGAATACATTAAATACAATAAGCAAACCTAGAGAATCAACATATCTCGCACAAGATTGGCTATGAGAATATCAAAGATAGGAAAGATAAAAACATGTAAAATGTCAAGACTCCCCAAAATTATTCAAAGTACCAAACACAAACCCAAGGCAATTGAATTCCAACTGTAATACCATGGAGGCCACAAATGCAAAGCCCACTCTCTCTCGAGTTATGGATTCTCTATTCTTAGACCAATTAAAGAGTATCTCTATCTCCCCAATTAAGTCCAAGAGCAATAAGTTCAAAATTCCCAAATTTCAGAAGAACCCAATACTCCTATCTCTAGTCAATATCAAGAACCCAATGATTACCAAGTTCTAATCCCTAACCTTTCACTCGAGTTGATCAAAGGATAATACACATTGAACCCCATTCACTTGGAACTCAACTCCTAACCCCATCTCTCAAATTCATTAGAAGAGGATTAGCCAAACAACGAATCCAATACAATAAAATCAAGAAAGCATTCATTAGAAGTTGAAATCCAAGAAACAAAGAAAGGTAAAATACAAGAACAAATTAGCATTCATCCCTTCATAATACAATTAAAGAAATGCATGCATATGGACAAGAAAATATAAAGAAAAAGGAAAACTCATAGATAAGCTTTTCCTTTTCTTCTTCCCAAATCTCCTTCAAATCAACTCTTTAATCTTCTCTTTGAGCTTCTCTCTTGTAATGAGTATTTTTCTGTCATGGTGGCAGCCTCTTTCTGTGATGAGAGCTCCTATTTATAGGCTCAAGGAAGCCCTAGAAATCATGATTATATCTAAATAGATGTTTTGATCTGTGATATGAACTAGCACCTATTAAGGGCTTAAACTGGCGCTTATTATTTCTGGTAACTTCATTTTCTATCTCTCTGTTGAATTGGTGCCTGCTATTATTGAGAATTGGCACCTATTATTTCTTTTTCTTCATGAACTATGTTTTTTTCAAGCAACAACTGGTCCATGGCTTGGTTATTCATTTTTCAAAAAAAAAAAAAAAACCGATCAAGCCATGGACCGGTGATAAGTCTTCAAGCAACCGGTCCATGGTTTTCTATCTATGGACTAGTTATACCTTATCTTTAAGAACTAGCTCTTTTTATTCTTATTTTTCCTCAAACTTCCTTTATTTAATCCTACACAAAATAATATACAAGTATGAAAATTATTAGTCATTTAAGCATTATTTTATAACAAATAAATTATAATTTATACAAAAATTATATATATGATGAGCACTCATCAAAACGTAACAAAGCAGTATATCTATAAGTTCCTACCTATACTTACCTTATGGGAGATATCACAACGGAGATTAAACAAAGTAGTATATCTATAGTTTAATAGTTTTTTATATAAAGGAAAAGATTTCAGAATTGATGAATCTAAATTAGCGACAAGAGTTAATAGATAGCTCTACTTACAAAATAGGGCTAACCAACCAAAGTAAACCTTTCGAGGCAGTCTTGGATAAATAGCTATGCATAATAGAGAGCATACATCTCGCACTCTACTGCACCTATTTTTGGGGAACCTATGAATCCATTAACTTTCACTTAGTTTCTCATTTTGCATAAGTTATCCTGTCAAGTTCTAAATATGCAACCTATAATTTTAACTTACCTCTGGTACCAAGAGGGGTACCCCATGAAATGATTCAATACTATTAGATATCCCAGCTACTTAATGTGAGTCAACAATAAATCTATAATATTGCAGAATAAATTAGTATATTACAAATTGCATAACACAAGATTTCAGAGTAATCGAGTGTGTAACACTCACTTTGTTATCAGAATTAAGATCGCTACTATTGGATGACTGAAGTGAGTCCAGTAGGATCATACACTTGTTTTCTGACTCTGTTGCTTCATTAAATCCACATAAGATCAGAAGGCTCCAAAGATTCCAATGCATTTCAATAAAAATATTTTTGTCAACACACATCAAATAGAAATAATCAAAATTCAGCAAATATTGCAAGATAGTTAAATTAAATTTTACCACATAATAATACGTACAATAACATAATTTTTGCTAAAATCATTTATGCGTGTTTTTTAGTGTAGAAAATATTACTAACAAAGTCCACAATCAATCAAACTTTAATTAAAATGCTAATCACTAAAACCACATATACGGGCAAGTATACACATCATATAGTATAGAGAATAGTAAGTATCGAATTTACGAGAATTTAGGTTCCCACCTTACTTTACCCAAATCTTTATTGTTTAACCAACAAAATAAGAAGATAGAATAAATAACCAACTAATCAAATATACTACAGAATAAATCAAGTCCATACAAGAAAAGTCACAAGAATAATCAAGAAGTGAGAATAAGGAGAAATTACATGTAATGAAGAAATATATCAATTCTATGACAAGTGAAGAAAATATCTTTCAATCAATTGATTCTTAATCCCAAAATACCAATATGAGTTTCAAAAGTAAATTCCAATCATTTTTCAAGTCATGAAATTTCTATTCTTAGTCGAATTAAAGGGTATACTCTGCCTCCCTAATTAAAACTAAGAAGTATTAAGAACAACTCAATTAAACAATTAAGGTCCCTATACTCTAACCAACAATGACATCTTTTGGAAAAAAATAATACCCCTATACTTTAGGTGATATCAATCTCTCTTTGATTACCAAATCTTTTCCTTAACTTCGTTTCCTAAACCCATTAAGAGATCACAAGATCAAAACACAGGGGAATCATAGGGCACACAGCGGAAGCGAAGATCAAAAACTAGAAATAACTAAAGAACAGGGGAATCCCAATTAGAGCCGGCGCCGGCTCCGGCAACCCTAGCCGATGCCAGTTGTGCTCTGGCGGGACTCCAAGGTTAAAATTTTTTTTACCTCTTTTCCTCGTTCTAAAAGTTGGCGGGACCGGAATGTGTACTACCGGGGTAGGTACGCTAGCGGAAGCCTCTGATATGATTACTGCAAGTCTCCTACTCTATCTTTGCATGTAGGTGAACGCCAATCTCTCGATCTTCCAGTATATGGCCTGCCTAAATCCGTTTAGTGAACAACAACTAACTAAGAAACCTTTTTTTCTGGAGAGAGAGAGAGAGAGAGAGACGTCTGGCTTTTCACAGAGAAGAAGCCGTCTCAAAGAAAGTGTTATATCAACAACGTTGTTTCCAATCCTCCTGTTTAACCTAAATTAAACCCTAGGTTAAATTAGACTGGGCAATTGGAATCTTTGTTTACCCTTTTGGGTTTAATTAATTACTCTAATTAGAACCCTATAAATGGCCCAATTAATAATTATTTTTTCAGCCCAAATAAACTAGTCCAATTAACAAGTCTATATTAGTTTAGTCTCAGGTTAATCTTTAATTATTCAAACTGGGCCAAAGCCCTGAATAATTAATTAGCCCACCAAACTAATTTAATTAATTCTCTCTCCATGGACCTTTATTTTATTATAGCCCAACAATTAAATCAGGCTACTTAAATAAAATAAATTCCATTTAATTTAAGATCAATTTCTTAGCCCGTATTTAATTAGGACTCACGGTCTATACTGGGGACCAAAAGACACACCGCATTGGCTACTAAAATGACCAAAATACCCTTGTCATATAAATAGTTGTATTTTGCATTTTAAATATTTCCTAATATCGCCATAAGAAAATATTGACCCCAAGGACAATGTTGCGTTAGCAAAGTCTCCGACCTACAAGTGTAATGACTAAAATACCCCTCTATACATCGTCGTACATTTAGAGAGGAAGAAGTGTACTAACACCTCTTTAAATGACATCTACCATCCTTAGGCCTCTAGTCCAATGATCCACGACCTCTTGAATTGTTTCTACTTCCCAAGGGAGCTACCTTAAAGCAAACATCCAAATCATGTTTCTCAGGACTTTGGATATTTAGATCATTCAGACAACCACAAGGGGCGATATAATATAGAAACTATCTTGTGCAAGTCTGTCTTGACTAACTAGTCACACATACCCAACATGCAAGTATATTGACCCTACGATAGAACCTCAAGTATAGCATATCAAAGTATATACTTCTAGCTTCGTCAGACTACCAACTCATACTCAAGTCGTAAAGTACTAGTCCACGCTGTAGCAGTAGTAGTCTAGATTTCTACCATATAGTACTTTTAGAAACCACTACTACAGGTCTTATTCTACGTATTCGAAATACGCTTATGTCCTAAAGTGAGTGAACTACTCATTAGCTAAAGGTAAGCCATTCCCCATTTAGAATTCACAACATAATTCACAACATAATAACCTAGATGTAATGAGATTCCCATTTTCATCAATCGGTTAAGAACAAAAGTTTATGTGTTAAGTAACCCGTGATTCATACCTTACTGTGAAAGACCTCCATTCACATGGATCACTTATTTAAACACAATAGGTCTTTTCCAAATGTAATTGTGCACAAATAAATTTGTAAATTCACAAACAATTTCTAAAAATAAATTCTTTTATTAAAATATTCGATATTTACATCAGAAACCTAGTCTAAGAGAGCATATCTCCCAACAGATTACCAAATCTTTCCCTTAACTTCGTTTCCTAAGTTCATTAAGAGATCACAAGATAGTGAATTAACTAGCCTAGAATAATTAATTCAACTCATAAAATCAAGTAATTAAATACTTAGAATTAGAATTCAACAAGTCTAAAATTAATTCAACACAAAATTATAAAGTAAAAATATCCTCAACTACAATTAAAATATATAAATTCAACTTTAACGAAATAAAATTGCAAAGAAAGAAAGAATAAAAACTCATAGATAAGTATAATCCCCTTCTCCTTTGCAATATTCTTGATAAAGCTTCTCTTCTTCTCCAAGATTTCCTTGATCCTCCTTGTTCTTAGTATTTCTCTACGAGTTCTATAGAATATTACAATGAAAACTCAAGAATTAAAACTCTCTTTGTACAATGTTATTCTCTTATATTTATAGGAGTTTAGGTTGCCAAAAAGTTTCCACAAGAGTTTTGTCCAATTACTACCTCCCAAAATTGTATACAACAAATTGTCAAGGAAATTTTTTTCAATATGTATTGTATCAAAATTATGTCTCATTAGATTCATACCCCAATACGGAAATTCCCATGATATACTTCTTTTCTTCTAATTAAAACTATTTATCCCAAACTTTTTCTTCAGATTAGATCTAGTTCTTTTCTTCACATCTTCTTTTCTATATTTTGTGAGACAAAGTCATCTAGTTGTTGTTAAACCTATGCACCATCATACCTTTTTCATGCTAGATGCATTTCTAAACCCCCATAAAATGACACCATATCCTTGCACAATCTATGGTTTGCTTGCAAGAATCTTCGATTCCACCAAAAAAGAAAAAATTGCCACTATTTGACAAACAGTAACTCAACTAATTTATACAATATATTAGACAAGCTTTTTCAGTGTGAACACTATAGCCTGCTACATTAGTGTACCAAAGTTTTAAAATACTTAACACGTTTGTAAGGAATTTTTCCACCATCTTTTGTGCATCTAGGAGCTTTATACACATCAAACTCACTAAGCCTTTCATCAATCCCCTTGTATAACATGTAATTATTCGGACATGCATCCCAAATTTGGCATTTGATTCCCAATACATTAGTTATTTTGCTACACTCATAATAATTTTAGGTATTTTTACACCTGCCTCCCCAAATGCCTCAGTCAAAAGTTTAAGCAACATGTCAAATGGTTTATTAAACCACCCATTCAGCACTTTAATATGAAGTAATCACATGAGAAATGATAGGGAAGAAAATTTAGTAAATCTTGGATACAAGTCAATGTTAGCGTCTTCTAATATCTTAAGGAGTTTTTATTCATGTCATCCGGTGGTTCACAAGTATTTGTCATATCATTAAAACCTACATCATCATATTCCATACCAACCATCTCATCTATATTGTTAATGCACTTAGAAGGAGGTTCTGTAAAGTTATTTTCAGCTACAGCAACAAATTTTTCTCCATAACAATGCCAATTCTTATACCGACATAAGAAGCCCCACCTCTTATAATGATGCTTTATTTTCATAGGAAACTTATAGAAACGATTGTGACATTGAGTGCATGGACAAGGTATTTTGTACCCACAGGTTTGTCTTTATAAGTAAATAAAAGAAATCTATCTAGTCTAGTTTCATATTCCTTGGAAAAGTAATCAAATAAGTCAATCTAGGACCAGTCCATGCTACCTATAATGCAACAAAAAAAAAAAAAAAACCAAAGAATAACATCACTTTGCATAACACAAATTTAACAATTCTCACAAGGAAAAAAAAAAAGACAAAGTCTATTGGCTTCAAAAATCAATAGAATTATACTATTAAAATAAAAGAAATATCAATAATAAACCATATTCAAGATTAATCTTTCGGTTAACAAAAAAAAAAAAAAAGACAGCAAATACCAGGGGAAACAACTATTTTCTTTTATTAGATAAGGTTAATTAGCCAAAATGCATAAAAAAGAGAAGGATTACTGATGCGTGTTTTGTGTGCATATGCTTCTCTTAGGAAATATTATCTCAAAATCACACAAAATAATCACGTTTTTAATTAAAATATCAAAAATTACTTACACAACATATATATAGGCAAGTATACCTATCGTGTAACATAAAATTATAATTGATAAGTATTAAAAAATCTCAAAGGTAAGCGGCAAGTACTCCTACTTTACTATCATTTTATTATTTGACTAATCAAAGTATATATGCAAAATGACTAATTGATTAGAAAGAACACTTACCCATAAACAACAAAAGCCACTCAAACTCTCAAAATCATCCAAAGAATAAGAAAAAGAGATAAGTCATGTATTGAAATCTCCTAAATTAAACTCCATATCAAATACCCAAATTAGCTAAATAGAAATCCAAACCTTGCACCAAAGCAATCGGTCTCAATTAAGACCCATTCTCTCTCAAGTTATGAGCCTTCTACCCTTAGCCTAACTAATGAATATTTGTATCTTATTAATTAAAACCAAAGAAGTATTAAAATTAACAACTCATTGCAATTTTGGGAAAAGCAATGTCTCTCTCTCTAGTCAATACACACAATCCATCAATTATCAAGCCCTACTCATTTAACCCTTCTTTCGAGTTAATCAAAGGAAAACAAATAGAGTGAACGAATCACTTAGGCACCTAATTTCTAACCCCACCTCTCAAAATCATTAGAAAAGGGCAACCCTAAGTCAATCATTCATACAATATAACACAAGTGATTGAATGTTCAAAATAAATTTTCATTAAACTAAAAGAGATAAAAAATAAAGCATAACAAGGGCTCAATCTTTTAAAAACAATATAAATCCAAGTACCCATCAAAATCAAACCAATATTACAAATGAGGAAAGAGGAAAAGTTTTTAGACAAGTGAATCTTCTTCTCCCTTGTAGATCTCTTTTGAAAGTACTCTCTTTCCTTTCAGTGACAATCTTGATCTTCCCTCTTGTGCCTCCTTGGTGATCTCTATGGCATTTTTAGGTTTTCTCCCTATCAAATCGTTGCTTGCTAAAGCATCAAAGGGCTATCTGTAACTTATGCCTTAAAAAGACCTACAACAAATCTCAAAATAGTAGCTTCTACAACATGGACCGATGACTGTTAGAGTGTACTACCCAATGCCAATTTATCCACTTTTTTAAAGTTTTTGCTATGAACCAGTGCCTATTCAATGATCGAGACCTATACTGGTTACTCCCAATATCTTGGGTCATCTAATCTCTGAATTATACCAATGCTCAATAGGAATGTCTTTTGAAATTCCTTTTAGTTGCTTTTTCACCTTATTTCTTTAACAAATCTTCGTCTAATATAACCTACACAAAACAAGGTAGAAATAGAAGAAATGAGTAGTCATCTAGTTAGTAATTCTGAGCAATTTTAGTACCAATGATATGAAATTAGGTACATTTTAATGTTGTTGCAATTATTAGAAGGCATTCTTATGTTGTTGCAACAATCTAAGGATTGCCATTCTATTTATCACTATATGAATGTCAGAATAAATACTAACATTATCCAGAATGAATCCAAATATGCAATTAAATCAAGTAGTTTCCTATTATGTCATCAATTTCTTCAAAATCAAAACAAAAAAAAAAAAATAGATGCTCCCAGCATAATTCATATTATTAATTCACTTATTTCATTCCCCTCTTAAACCTCAAATTCCTTAAATTCATAAAATTATTGTATTCTCCCCTAATCCTAAATTCATTAAATGCATGAATTAATGGTTTGACCTATATTCAGTGCAAGATACGGTAGGATTTTGGACTATTCCTGATACTTGCTCAGGCTCCTTATTTTCTTCCTTTGTTCACACTACTCTGACAATTTATATTTTTCGACATACCCACTGATTTTTGTGCCTAAAATTTAACTACCTTTAACCCATCACTTAAACAAGAATCGGACTTTTGCCCCTTCAACCTATCACAGGAGAATTCCAGTCACCTCCTAAAGCCCGCGAACACTGCTCACCTTTGCTCGTAGCTAATCTGGGCTTCGTCTGGTCTCATTAGAACACTTGACAATAAGAAGGAAATCGGGAGAACGGGAAAGGTGGGAAATTTGGCTAAGTGTGAATATTATGGGAAGTGGGAATTTGGCTAATTCTAAAATCAGGGGAAGGGAAAAACTGGGGAAATAAATAGGGGGAATTTTTTTTACTAAGCCTCAAATTTTAGCTAAGGGGGAAAAATCTTCAAATTTCATCTAAAGGAGGGGGAGTACTAAGTTAAAAAACTAAGTTGATGTGACATTTTTTTGAGAAAAATATGATAAAATTAAATCTTAATTTTTAAAAAATTTATATTTATTTAATATTTTAATTTAAAATATGCAATTAAAATTTAATCTATTAATAAAATAAATTTGTTTAGTAGTTTAATTGAATCTTCAACTCATCACACAGGTTTATGTAGTATAATTTATATTTAAATACACTCAAAAAAAAATACAAATACATACATTACACTAAATATTTTCACATTATGTGTATGTGTTTCTCAAATATAATAAATATTTACTACATCAACTAACATAACACATACATATATACATATACATATATACATATACATATATACATATATATCTATATGTATATGTATATATATATATATATATTTACATATATAATACATATATACATACAAATACTTATATACATACACATATATGTATGTGTATGTATATAAGTATTTGTATGTATATATGTGTGTATACATATATGCAAAGCTAGCTATCACATATATGTCAAACCTAAACTATATATTATAAATCATGCATTCCTAACCCGACCATAAAAGTTATTAACATTGGTCTAAATATGCAAAAATACTAAATAAATTTAGTAGTCAAAATGTTTCAAGAAAAACTGAATTATTTATGACACATATAATACTACAATAAATAATAAAAAAATTATTGTAAATATCATAAAATTTACATGGCTCTCATGTTATTGTAGAAAATAAGAAAAAATTGATGTATATAAGTCAAACTATCTACCGCATATAGCATATCATTTATAACAACTCAAAAAGTGTCATAAATAACATAAAACTATAGCAAATAACCATGTATTTGCTACACCTCTATGAGTCATGTAAATAACACTACTATTACCAGCAACCGTTGTATATAATGCATTATATGCAACAAAGCCATCATTATTGTGTTAATATATACGACGAACTATCATAAAAATAATATTTTATGCGACAGCTCCTGGACCATAGTATTTAATAACCATATGTCACATATATCCACCATTTACGAGTGTTACTGGGCCGCCATAAATACCTCCATCGCATATGAAGCCTTTTCTTGTAGCGTACCAAATTTCATTAATCTATGAGTCCTTTTACTTCTTACCACGCCCCTCCCCCCTACCCTCCCAAACTACCAAAAGGTGGCTTAACTTCTATTCATATAAATAAAGTAAATACATATAGAACTATTTGTACACTAAGAGTGAAACTCCACACGAAATCTCCTTACTTTTTACCTAGTAAATATTCTCTGTTTAGGAGGCATTTTTTTTTCCTTTCTTTTTGTAGACTAAGGTGAAAAATCTACTTCATACTCATCTCTAGAATAGTTACAAAATTAGCATATAACTCCAAAATTAGAGTTTTAGTTCTTCCATTGATTGATTCTTCTTCTTACAAACTTTTTTCTTCTATACTTGACTAAGCTACTTATAAATTTCATTCTCGAAAATAGGTCGCAACTATGTTTTAAGAGCCAAGGAGTCTGATAAATAACCTGCAAATGCACCTTATCTGGAAATTTTGTGGCCTATAGGTGATATCATTGTTAGCAAAATAAGTCGAAAAGACTATAGATTCATTTGTTGGAAAAATTTTAATGAGCTCAAAATCACTTCCTTGCAGCTGCACATTACCAGTAGTTATGGATGAATAATCTACCGAAAAGTTTGCATGTTGAGCACTGTGTGGTTTGGTTAGTCAACTTCCTATAGTTTTGTTAAACATTACTATTATAGCTACGTTAGTTTGACAAACTGTAAAACAAGAAGTTTAACATATACAGTAGGTGGTAACACAATTTGGCTTATAAATAACCCTACATCTATAAGTCTAAGACTAGTAAAAAGATACACTAAATTTCAACAAAAGTTACAAAGATGACACTCATTTCAAATCACCAAGCATTCCTCAGTGACTCTAATAGAACACAATACAGTGTTCTTTGTATTAAACTTACAAAAGACTGTTGTTGAATTCAACCATCATAATTGCTCTCCCATCAACCATCATTGCAACAACTCGACAATTCCTCATTTAACTCTCGATACCTTTCTAACAAAAAGGTAATCACATAGAAGGAACATTTAATTCAAGCTTCGTTAAGAATATAAGTAATGTAGAGGCAAACAACTTAAATCACTGATGCAAACATTAACAATAAGAAATAGAAACTCTCATTAATGTTGTTTGCATCAAAACCTTATAAAATATAAGCATGAATTCCTTTCTATATATTTTGCTCGACTCTTTCAAAGAATGCTCTCATAATCCATTACTATTTTCTTGTTTCAGATTTGTCTTTTTATAGATGTGACAGAGATATTGTACTCATATTGAAATAGGAGACTATCAAATCATTTTTTTCTTCTCACATTTCTAAAAATATTGCAATCCCACTCTAACTTAAATTCATCTTTCACAATGTAGAATCTTCATTAGATTTGCTTCCAATATCTTCTCTAGATTTGTTAAAATTCTTCTGGACATTGGTTTCCAAATTGTTTTCAAATTACTTCCGAATCAAACTATGCCAATCTTGTAGTTTCCTAAAGCAACTATAGAACCGTCTTCAGTCTATCAAAGAACTCTATTAAAGGTATTTGACAATCAATAACTTTGACAACCATAATCCTAACAATCTCCCCATTGGTATTATTTGGTGCAAAAACCAGATGATGCACAATCTTTAGTGTGATAATCTTTAGTATGATAGCTTTAACATAGATTGTAATGCAACTTCAGTACATACTCAAGAGAACAAGGACTAGTAGCAATGTATAGCAGATACATTGTATCAGAAATATCATCTCAGTAACAATATCCCTAATTACGATTACAAAAGATTTCAACTAAAATTTTTTTGTTCATCAAATATAAGAGATCGTGCAAAAAGCATCCATATCCATTGTTTTGAAGCATCAATACAGTCAGCAAATTAACAACATAGTTTATCCCTCTTTTTGGAGCAAACAGATGCGAAAAACCATTAGGTAGAAGACTCCCCCTAAGGACAAGTTATAATGTTGCATAGAGTCATCTGGTTGGCCTAGACATGTTGAAGCTTCTTTAGAACTGTATTAAACTTAGTAGTAAGCTAATTAATTGAGAAGGCCAATAGGGTAAGCTTATAAGTGTAAGTATGCAACAATTGCATAATGACTTCAGAGGTAGAGAAATGAGAAACCAATGGCACTAGTTTTGGAATAAATGCAGCAACATTAGACTTTGTAGGCATAGATAGTGCAGAGGATTGACTTTTAAGGTGCATAGATTGCCTTGTAGGGGGTCTTCAACTAAGCAGAAGGACCAAGGACAGAGGCCTTCAGATGTGGCCTAAGAACCTTCAAATCTCGGACAATCTTATCGTGAGAAAACTAAATATGGCTAGGACAAGCATGCAAATACTCAATCAATAAATAAGGATATGGAAGTAGTAATGTATTGACAGAGGAGATTTCAATATGTCAAATAACCTGTTGAAATATCAAATCTCCTAAGTTAACAATCAATCCTCCCCCTATCTTATATAATAGTATAGCCTTGTCCTTTAGCACAATAGACACATTGTTAGTTGGCATCCAATTATAACATGAAATTTTATGGAGAGAGAAATAAAAACTAGTAAGCTGAGAAGATTTCAAATAGCTTCCAACTTGCCAACAGACAACTTTACCTTCTGTTAGAGTTTTGCACCTATCCTCCGCATCTACTTTTTCACCCAAACCTTCAATGTCTTTATAATAAGGAATATCTAAAATATCTAAAATGGATTTTGGGTTGAAGTTAATAAGTTCTCCTTAGACAAATACAGATTTGTAGAATGTCTCTTTACTAATTGTGATTGTTGTCTTCAGGTTTGAGTAGAACTCTCTGATGAGAGTATCATTTGTAATCTGCAATATAATCTACAATTCCTAATAAACTAGCTTCCAAAAAAACTTCAGGAAGACCAAATTCATTAAGCTTTAACAGACCAACTTTTCTCTCTTCTAGTATAACTTTGTTAGTAATTATCTGCAAGGTGTAAACGAGTCGAATCAGGACTGAATCACCTTATCCTAGACTTGATTAGCACAAAAATGTACTGTCTTGAACCGATTACCCACTAGGTATAGTATAAAGAGTCTCATACCTGAATATGAAAGCAACGGATCTGGGTCAAGTATAAAATAATATCATTCTCAACTGTAAATTAGATACAATCTAAAGGTTGGGAAAAATATAATAACAATAACATATATAATATAATATATATTTTATATGATATTTATATTAATCAGGTTGTTTGGAATCGCATTTTGATTGTCAAATTTTGAGGTGGCCTCGTGCCTGGAAAATGTCCAATTATAGGGTAGATTTTGTCAAAAAAATTTCAAAATCTGCCATTATTTACTTTTGGAAATTCTTGGATTTTTTGTAGAGATCTCGGATAGATTTTGGAAAGAGGCTAATATCAATCCTTATTATTATTTGTTTCACATTTCAAATTCTTTTAATTTCTTTTATTTTAAATTCCATCACATACAATTTTTTACACTAATTTTGTCTAATTGTCGGGAATTTCATCACCTTCTATTTTTGCAGGAATCTTTCGTTTAGACTTGCACAGACCGAAGGAAAAGAGATAGATAAAATATAAAGTGGCTATATCTATGTCTGATGTTATACAAATGTAATTGTTTTGGAATGATATTTGCGAGTATTGGCATTTTGTAATATATTTATACTTTGCAATACTTTATATTATATTATGTTTCAGTATTTTAATTATATTTATTCGGACTTAGTTTTAATTTTTTATATGATTTTTTAGATTATGAATATAGTTATGGCATTTGTTTGTATGGTGTTTCAAGACTGATTTACAGGGAACTAATAATTTAAAATAAATATAATAATAATAAAAAAATCTAGCAAAATTTTCGCAATTTGCGATGATTTAGCGAGGTCTAGAAAATTTCATCACAAACTGCGATGATTTTGCGACGACGACGATAATTCTCGCAAATTGCGACAGTTTTGCGACGAAACGCATTGTCCCTTACAAAATTTTCGCAAATTGCGACGGTTTTGCGATGGTTTAGGCCCTCGCAATTTGCGACGGTTTTGTGAGGGCCCTGGCCCTCGCAATTTGTGACGATTTTGCGAGGGCCAAGGCCCTCGCAAATTGCGACGGTTTTGCAAGCGCCTTGGCCCTCGCAATCAGCGACGATTCTGCAATGACCCTCGCAAAACTGTCGCAATTTGCGAGGATTTTGCGAGGGCTAATGCATTTCGTCGCAAAATTGTAGCAAATTTTCGAAGTTTGACCAAAAATATTCGTCGCAAAACCATCGCAAATAGCGACGGATTTTTTTTGCCCTCGCAAAACCGTAGCAAATAGCAACGATTTCCCTTGGCCGTCGCAAATTGCGATGGCGTTTTTTGCAATGGCCAAAAACCATCGCAAACTGTTTGCAACGGTTTTGCGATGGTTTTTGGCCGTCGCAAAAAGCTGATTTTCCTGTAGTGGGGCCTCTCAAGATTCTCTCTTAAATTTGAATTAACGTGTGTGAATTGTATTGTCAAATCACTAAAGGTGCTATTTATACTACCCTAACCCTAGCTAAGTAATCCCTGAGGTTCTATTACAGTTTTAGATCATAATAAGTCTTTACAAATAATTAAAATTGGAGAAAACTAAAGAAAACATAAAAAAATGCGGGGCAGCCGTCGACTGCCCATGATAGAGTCGGCGCCGGTTTGGACACCACAGTTGGCGCCGGTTGTGATCTATCTTTGGGCGGTCGAATGACAGAATAAAGCCGTTGTTGAGCAGAATGGAGCCGGCGCTAGTTCTGCTGCTTAGGGCGGCACCGGCCGTCCTCTGGAGGCCTCCTTTTTGGTCGAGTTTCGTCTATCTTTATTCTTGTTGGGGCTTGGATAGTCATCAAAATGATCTCTTAGCTAGCTTCCTCAACCTTTCAACCCTCTTCCATCCTCAAGCATGGTTTTATAAACGATTGAAAATCCTCTTGAAGCTTCTTGGACTTAGATCTTGTCATCGATTCTTGTTCTTGCATTGTCACGCCTCCCCCTTCTTGACCTTGACCTCCATGATGAAGCGGAGTCTCATCATCTCCCCCTTCTTGAAAAGGATTCGTCTCTGAATGTAGTTGGGTTCAGTGGAATCATCCGTCTACCATATATAAAAATAGATCATCCACTTATTACGGCATTGGTGGAAAGATGGCTCCAAGAG
Organism: Voacanga thouarsii; assembly: GCA_026120185.1. Classification (NCBI taxonomy): domain Eukaryota; kingdom Viridiplantae; phylum Streptophyta; class Magnoliopsida; order Gentianales; family Apocynaceae; genus Voacanga; species Voacanga thouarsii. The sequence goes on from JANUWF010000147.1 coordinate 88,704, forward strand.
ACACACACCTTCCACCTCCTAGTTGGTGATGCAACTATTACACTCCAAGATGTGGAGGTCCTATTCGGTTTATACATTGACGATGATCTGATTATTGGTCATGTGTTCAACTGTCCACAAGAGGAGTTGTATGCTTTGTGCGACATGCTCTTTGGTTTTCGACCCATGGACACGGACCTAGACGGGTCTCGGTTGAAATTAAGCACAATCGAGAGAGCCCTAACTCAATCACTCCCTCCAAACGCAACTACATATATGGTTGCACAACACACACGGTGTCGCATCATGCAACTTCTTGGCGGGTTCTTATTCTCAGACAAATTCGGGAGTCGTGTTCATTTGCGCTTTCTCAGATATATCTGTGAGTTAGACTTGTCGAAGACCCTTAGTTGGGGAAGTGCAGCACTGACACATTTGTATAGTTGTATGTGCAATACTACTTCATACACAGTGTATCAAATCAGTGGTCCTCTACTATTGCTTCAAGTACGCAATAAAAATAATTATGAGATTTAATTTTAAACTTATTAGTAGCTCATTACAAGAATAATTATGAGATCTTACTATAAAATTATTATTACTTTTGCAATAGTTATGGGTATGGGAGCGCATTTCTACTATCAGACCGAATAAAGTACGTCCAATAGAGAATGTTGCACAACATACGCCGAGAGGGGTAGTATGGCAAGGTCCGTTAGAACTTTCTCGCACCCCAACACATGTCCTAATTGCAAACAGGGATCAATTGAATCGAATGCAAAACAATCATGTAAGTATTACATCTTTAATTGTACAATCATGTAAGTATTATAAATTGTCATTATTTTTTATTTGATACTAAAATCAAGTTAATTTGTGCAGTTTATTTGACAACCATACAATGATCACATGTTGGCATCTTTCCCTCCATATTACACACATGGACGACAGATCTGAGTGTCTGTCACATCACTATTGTATTGGGAGACGATAGAGTTGCATTGACCCAATAGAGTCAGACGACAATTTGGAATGATGCAATTAATTCCTGATATTGTTGACACAGGGTCGAATTTGTACCAGCATGACTTGCGTACTATTGGTGCTGGATAGGATGAGGTTGATGTGTTGCATCATGCTAATTGGATAAACCGCCACGCATATGTTATGACAGGGCAACTCACTTTTGGGCAAGCGATGGTTTCACCTAATTATGCTGCGTAGTATTGGACTCGCACACGGCGATTGATTGGCAATCCAACCATATAACAATCGAACTCCATGGGTTACCAATCTATTAGTTTAGCACTTAAAGTATATGTAAGTAAATTTTTTCTAGTGCATGTAAGTATATATAAATGATAATTTATTTATATATTTTTAATGACATTCTTGAAAATGCATATGTAGGCCGACGCATTGCATCGGATCTTGCACATAAGCAACGAAGCGTCCCAATATGATGATACATCGTACGCTCAGCAAGGCTTCGGAAGAATATCAGATATTACCAGCAGTATATTGATTGCTGGAGGTGAAGTAGATCGTCTGAATCGCATGTCGTACGAGCCATCCAGACGATCGTATTCTTATGACCCAATACCACAGATTCCACAACAAGTCCCTCGAGAAGCACCAATTCGAATGGGCAGTAGGCGAGCACGTCGGTGTGCTACAACGAATGAAGTTCTGCAACAGGATCACTACTCACCTATGCTGGCAGATAAAGGTAATTATGTTTCAATTGATCCTGCAGCGATTAATGATTTCATTACTCCACAACACCTAGTTTTTTATACTATGTGCTATTCTTCTGTCGGCAAGTATGATGTTGGTCCATCTAATGAGTAGTTTTGCAGACGGCATATGCAGTTTGAAGAGGATACAGGTCCCTCATGTTAGTGTTGTGCCCTAGAGGTAATCACTTGTACATTGTATATGACACATTTTATTTTAATAAAAGGCATTATTTATCTTACAGTTTCTTTTGTTTACTTTAAGTAATCTAACTGTTCGATAAAGTCCCTAGTACAACACTGTGTTAAGGAAATCATGATAGAGATTATGATATGAGATTCCTACTACACTGGATGGTGTTAGTACTTAAATAGTCCCTAGTCATAGTATTAATGAGACAGGACATCATTAATGCGTTAAAACTAGCATGTGTTAGACTTTCTAATTTGATCAGGCGGTGGTTCTCATAATCGTGAGTATTGAGATACTCAAAATTAACACATAGATGCTTGTTAATGGAACAAGTTCATTGGATGACCTAGTTTTAAGATAATCACATGGATAACTATTTAGTGCCAGTGATATAATCTCAATATAGCAAACGTGCAAGTATCCTTAGACTTAAGATCTCCAAGGTACTTTGTTTGTTGAGTTTTGTACTTTGATTCCAATCTTCGGAGGTTGATCGAGGGCTGCATATGGGATGAATATTGGATACAAAGTAGTTGAGAGGGTCAATAAAGGATTCACTACTCCTAATAGTAGGGGCGAATATCTTATGGCCACTTGTAGGAATTACTATTTGAGAAGTCCTTGGCTAAGGCGATTGTGTATTGGAAACAGCTCCAATCGATACGCATCTAGAGTAGTGGGTTCCTGGTACAAGTACTATTGTATTTGGGCCAGAATTAATTCTAGAGGGAGTTAGCACTAATTCCGTACTCCAAACCGAATAAGGAGTTAATTATACTGAAATTTGTTATTGAAGGGTTCATGTCAAGCCACTTGACTTCTTGGACTCTTGGGTGGTCATGATGTGTTGCTAGATACCGCTCATGATCTGGGAATATAGGTTTATTAATTGATAAATTAATGAACCAATCATGATTAGAATTAATAGAATTAATTCTAATTAATTATGGATTATTAATCTCAAAGACGTTTGGATTAATTCATATTCTCTACCAATTGACCGAGAAACCTAATAGGTCATACACAATAAAGGATTATATACTCAAGATGTTATTTGATAACATAGTGGGGTTAATTGCGAGAAAGAGAAGTCATTGTGGCCAAATTATAATTAGTTATAATTAATGATCCAAATTGTAATTGTGAAAACTTGATGTTTCCAATTACAATTAGGGAATTCTAACTATTTTAGAATTCTGAGATTGGAGTCTATTTAGAGCAAGATTTTCGTGTAACATGATGATGGTACACATGAAACCCTAGCTGTAACTAAGACACACGATCTTCTCTTTCTCTCTCTCGTTTTGCTGAAAACAAAAACATCCCTAGCCGACTTAGTGTTTTTGCTAGCACAGAAAACTTTGTGCTTGAGTATTTCTCTGTGTGGATTACTGTTAGAAATAATCACACACTGTAATTATATTGGTTAGACACCCAACTCTCGTGGAGTTTGCACAAGAGGATTGCTGGATCGCGCCTCGACTTGAAGAAGAAATTTTGTTCTTCGAACGATCAAACAAAGGTAAAAAGCTGTTACCTTTATTATCATTATGTCTTTTTTTCCACATATAGATGGGTCCTGGGAGGATATCTCGTTTTATTTTTCACTGTGCCCGTATACGATACGAGCCTGAGGTACCCAACACCTCGTACGTTGTAGAAAAACACGATGAGGGACTACCTGAACCACAACCTCAAAAACAACCTCCAAGACAGGTTCAACTCTCGAGGAACCGTCGAGGATATCTTTGTGGGACTAGTTGCTATCCTTCTATTAGATGATTTCTTATGTAATATGAGTACTTGATATATAATTTGATATTTTTTTCAAATAATTCATTTATGTCTTTTACATTCTATTTTGAAGTTCATACCTTTTTGTTTAAAATTAAAAAAGCACTTGGTAATTCACGAAATATTTCATCATTATTATTCACTAAAATATAAATTATTATTTTCATAATTTATATAATTTTTCATTTATTATTGAGATTTAAAATTTTTATATTTTTTACAAACAATTAATAATTATAATTAATTGTAATTAAATATTATAAATTATACATCTACAAATAATTAAACATATTTTTTTTGGGAGAGAATTACAGATAATATTTTTATATTTCATTCTACAAATAATTATTTAAAATTATTTAGAATTTTAAATTTTAAAAATAATATAAATTTATTCAAAAAAATTAAATTTACTTATATTACGAATTAAAAAAAAAAAAGATGCAGACCTCACGAGGCTTAGACGCGACTGGCAGTCGCGAGGCCCAGACCTTGTGATTGCGAGGCGTAACGTCGATGGGCTACTTTTGGGTTTTGACGGGCAGCTTGGACTCCTCGCTATTGCCTTGACTTCGTGCCTGGCTAACGCGAGGAACTCTGTCGACAGGAATACCTTCCCGTGACCCATCCCCTTCGCGGTGGATTGTTGGATTTTTTACCCGATTTGGTCAAAAATCCCAATATCTAAGCTACTGCTTCGGTCAAATAATTCCATATATTATATTCCAGTGGAATCATATAGATTAGGCCAAGAGTTTGGACATATATATGGAACAAGAGGAGAGCAAAGCGCTAAAGTGGGAACATTTTCCCATAAAGTAGTGTAGGCCAAGAGTTGTTGACCTAGTGTCGCTTCATTTTATTTCGCTAGCTTGGGGCTTTCTTACTTTCTCCAAAATATTCTTGTTATTATTTAATTACTAGATTAATATTCGTGCAAGACTTCATTAGCTTGAGACTTTTTTACTTGTTCCAAAAATTTTTTCTTATTAATTATTAGATTGATGTCTCGTGTGTTATATAAGAGTATATCTTGTGTTAAGTTTTTTTTTTTTTAGAAAAGTGATTCTAAAAGTTAATATTATATATATATATATATATATATATATGAATTTATGTATATAAATATGTATGTGTTTTTTTTATATTTTATCTTTAAATTTTAATTTATTAATTTTGTTTTAATTACTCAAATTTTAAAACTTTGATATATTTCAAAGTACTTCTTTCTCCTGTTATTTAAATATGATCAGCTTATTGGGAAAAGTTATTTAATATATTTAGAAAATAGAGTGTTATTAAATAGGAGTAAATTTAGAATGTTGAATCTTAATTTTCTAAAGAGATTGATATATATTAAGTTAGAAATGAGACAAATAATTTAAAACGAAAGGAGTATCTATTTAAGTTTAATTATTCATATATGTATTTGTTAAATGAATTTGAGGTATATTCAAATTGCCATCTCTAGCTGGCATGTATCCGAATTGAATGTCGAAATTGATAGGTCTCAGAATTCCTTCACGGCCATAGCACCAAATTATTGCCCATCCAATTTCATGATGATGATAATTTATGAGCCAATGATAGAAAAAAAAAAGAAAAGAAAAAAGGGCCAACTTGAAAAAAATAAAGGCCTATATAAGAAATTGGATCCTACTTCTAAAAGCCCAAAGTTATAGATCAGGATCATTCATTGCGGGTGTTTCTAGTAACTGGAATGGCCCAGGTGGCCCTATAGACACAAGTGACATTTTAACCAATTTAAGGTCTCCCATGCAAAATTGGGATTCAAGGAAAGGTAGAATGTAGGTATACACGCACTAGGCCAAACTATGCAACCCTTTGATGTTATTGGAGGCCCATTTTATCAAATCCAGTGGTCAATATTGCATCTTATTGGAGGCCCATTTTAGGCCATTTTATTTCCATGCAATTTTTGTTAAATTTACTTTTCTTTTCTTTTTTTTTCTTTTTTTGGATGAGTTTTGTCCATGTAATTGAGTTTGAGGGTATAAATTGTGTTGCTTCAGATCAATGATCTAGGTCGTGCAATTTGGGGCTTCAAATTGTGTCATAAGTTGTGATACAATTTTATTCTTTATTTATGAATAAATTAGCATGGGTCTTTATGCCAGGATTCATCCGAGTGTTAAATCAAATTCGAGATTCTCACCATGAAATTATTAGGGTTTCAAATTAGGCAGTCTCAAAGAATCTACAAAGATAGTCCTTAATTTATGGTATTTCCTAATAGGGAATTTCTCCTTTTTTTTATTAATTATTTTTTAGAATGGGTGTGGAGAAAGACAAAGATCATGAAATGGGATAGGGAAAAGATGGAACGTAATCTCCTCCGACCATTAAGACAAGTCGTTATCAATGAAAATTTCTCCTTATATCGTAGGGTAAATCAAACATATCTTTTCATCGATTTTTCCTTTTTTTATATATATATTTCAAACACTTTACATTTACAATATGATTAAAAGTTTTTAAAAAATTAAGAAAAATAAGTTAATCAATAATCTAATTTATCTGCCAATATCAATCAACAACTAAATGACGTATTACAAATGTAATTTACTCGTAAAAAAATTCTACTGTAACATATTTTAATTTCATATTGTTGATGTCAACTTTGCCGAGCCGACACAATGGTTACTTTGAGCCGATGCCGATTTGATAAATTGGGACAAGCCGATGAAGTTAACATTTCGAGTAGCCGATGGTCATGGTCAACATTGGCACCATGGAGCCGATAAGAAGAAAACAGATTCTTGATCTTTCGACACAAGTATTCTACATGACCGTTGGGAGCATCTTTGGCCGGAAGAAACTCCACGATCTGCTAAGGGCTCGTTTGCAACAAGTATAAAATGGGAGCAATGCCCAAAACCAAAAAAAGACAACAATCCATCATCCAGCAACGTTCAACTTCAATTTCTTCTACTTCATCGTCGTTTACTGCTTTTTAGTTTAGAATCTCGTTTCCTTATAGCTTTCTTACTGCTTTGTTTTAGCTTTTTCTCTACCGTTTTGTTTACAGCTTTTCTTTATAGCTTCCTGTTCGTCTTGTTTCAATATCAGACTTTTTTGTACTTTCCTTTAAGGAAGTTAATACAAGTATCATTCTATTCTCCCAGAAAGGTCCTTCCGTTGAGCATTCTCAACTGACTTTCTTGAACCCTTTCTATAGTAAATTCAAGGAACCCGATCCCTGATTCAGAAAAGATCTGATACCATTTTCTATTTCACCATATCGGATCGTTTGTATTTATTAGATGTGAAGTCGATCCCCGTTTGCATCGGCTCCCTATTTTAACAACAACACAGATTGGCACGCCCAGTGGGACCAGAGGTCAGTATTCGTATGCTATTGCGGTCAGGATGAACAATGGCAAATAATTCACAGCAACCACAGGCACCGGAGACATCCGAGCGACCCCCAGTCCGTGCTCTCCGGGGAGTCTTTGATCATTCGATCACTACTACCAGCTGTACTCAGGGTACTTCTGTGGAGTAGGGAGGTCAGTCCTCGCCCCCACCACCGGTGTCTCAGTCGATGTCCACCTCATTGATTGTTATTCGACATACTATGGAACAATGTACTAGCGAGCTCTTACAGGGGCTTATTCCACAGTTCGCTACTATTTTTCAACCTATGCTTCAGAATGAGCTCCAACAATCTGCACAGAGGTAAAATTCGCAAACCTTTGCTCAGCCATCAAGTTACCATGCTCAAGGGACAAACACGGCCCCTACATACCCCATGCCGTCGACTAATGGTGCACCCTCTCATGGCTCAGTGCACCTCTTGCGAAGAGAAATGAGCTTCACTGCTACCGGGGGGCATCAAGTTCCAGGAGTGGTGGCTCAAAACATAGTGCCAGCAGAAATGTTTCCAGGCAGAAGTCCGGTCCCAATAACAGGGTTACCATCGACTTATAAAGCTGGGCCAAACCTTGTTAGGGGAAACATGCCGCCTTTTGGGGGTAGACGAGTTACTCTATTCCTTACCCTCCTTTATATCCGGCAATTACAGCAGCTAACCTAGGGCAGGGAATTGGAAGTATTGAGCCATCCACAGGGCAAGGTCCCCGACCTGTCATGCAAAATCTTTCACCTCAGTTTCAACAGTCGTACCAACCAGCGGATATGGTAACGGAAACATTCTGACGGCAGTCACGGGATCGGCTGGTATACCAAAAACCTTACCCTGAATGGGTGGATTCCATGGCAGTGCTCTCTCGAGGCTACAAGCTACCGGAGTTTTCAACATTTTCTGGTGAAAACAATAAGTCCACCATAGAACACATCGGAAGATTCACAGCACAATGTGGTGAGTTGGGAAACAATGAATGACATAAGTTACAACTGTTTTCATTATCCTTGACAGGAGCAGCATTCACATGGTATGCCAATCTAGTTCTTAATTCTGTATACTCTTGGGCTGACATGGAAAGAATGTTTCACCAACGTTTCTTTAAACTAGTACCGAAGGTTTCCATCGCAGACCTTCTGGCAATAAAGCAAAAGGGATCAGAAGATGTTGCGGATTTTATTGAGCGTTTTTGGCAAGCTAAGTCCAAATGTACAACCTAGTTGCCTGAAATAGAATGTGCAAGGATTGCTATTAGCAGGATGCATCCGCAGCTCAAAGAACTTCTCATTCTCCAAGACTTCTTGGATTTATCCCGGCTGTTATCTCACGCTGTCAGAATAGAAAAGATGATCAAGGAGAAAGAGAAGAGGCATTCCATCAAGTTTTCTCATGGTCAGACAATGATATCCATCATAGATGACACTAATGAGGAAGACGGAGAGCAGGCTATAGAGGTAATAGCAGCAAAATTGGTAAAGGGCGCATCCTATACGAGTCCTCACTTGAAGCCCGATAAAGGAAATGAGGAAATTGCCACATCATGACCTTCCTATTCGTTTGACGTCTCAAAAGCTAAACAAATCTTTGACCAACTGGTGGCAGATAAGCATATTCGCCTGGCTGATGGACACAAGGTCCCCAACCAAGAAGAGTTGAAAGGAAAAATGTATTGTAAATGGCATAACTCTTTCTCGCATAGCACTAACAGTTGTATTATTTTCAAAAACATCATTCAGAAGGCTATCCAGGACGGAAGAATGAAGTTTGCAAACAAAAAGGACGAGACTTTGGTAGACACGGATCCATTCCCATTAGCCGACGCACACATGCTGCAAATAATATGTGGGAAACAGGAAGAACATACAAGAATCAACAAGCCTGAGAGGATAGAACAAGCATTCCAGAGATTAGATAGTAAACCGTCAGTTTTTACCCATTTATTTCCTCCCACTTTTGTAGCATATTTTCATGGAAAAGAAGGGAAACTAACAATGCAGGTACCCTAAAAGGAGACATTTCTGCCTGGCCTCTATTCCCGATCATCAAAGTCCCAAAAAAGACGAGAGCAGCGGAAGTGGGAATAACAAAGGCGGTTGGTTGATGCTTGGGTGGAAGAACAACTAGTCCTTGATAATGGCCAAAATATGCTCAACATATTGGCATCAAGTTTCCGAGCCACTTCTTGTCAAGAATCCACGGAAGAGGATTTTCATGCGGAAGAAAGAGCCGCAGTAGAGCTGGTGGATGTCCAAATTCCCCCAGAGGGGATGCTATTTCCTATTCTAATGGCCTAAAATGTTAACCACCTCAGGCCCTTGTACATTAAAGCACATGTCAATGGCAAGCCACTTACTCAGGTTTTTGTTGATGGTGGAGTTGTCTTAAACATAATTCCTTTCTCCACCTTGAAACGACTGGGTAAAGATAAGTTAGATTTGTCCCCTATAGATGTACAGATGGTTAATTTCACTAGAGAGGTAGCTGCGGCCGAAGGCATTATCACTTGTGAAGTCACAGTTGGGTCCAAAACCAATAAAACGGTCTTTTTTATAATTGATGCGAAGCTAGCTTATTCCATTTTATTGGGTAGGGATTGGATTCATGCAAACCGGTGTGTACCGTCCACTTTACACCAGATGATGCTGATCTGGGATAGAGAACGGGTAGAGCAGATCCCAGCCGATCCTAATCCGTTTTCAGCCAAAATCCACATGAACGAAGCTTTGTTTTATCGTCCGACCTTCAATCCAAGCCACTATGCCAAGCTAACGATGGCCCATAACTTGATCACCACTGAGTAACTAGGCGGCCTACGACCGAAAGATCCAAAGGTGCAACGAGCTCCTGGCTTCATTGCTCAAGATCCGTTAATAGAAGTAGACATAGGAGAAGCGGGGGAAATCAGAACAGCCAAGGTAAGTTTACATTTGACCATCGAGCAAAGGGAGAAGATAACTTGTCTGATCCGCAGGTACAAAGATTGCTTTGCGTGGGACTATCATGAGATGCCCGGTTTGGACCGAAGTATTGTGGAACATCGCTTAAGCCCCATAAACAACTGGCAAGATGTTTTAATCCTGCATTACTACCCAGGATCAAGGAGGAGGTAGAAAGGTTACTCCGATATGGGTTCATCCGTATGTGCCAGTATGCAAAATGGATATCTAACATTGTGCCGGTCATTAAGAAGAACGGTCAACTACGGGTCTGCATAGACTTCAGAAACGTGAACTTGGCCACTCCAAAGGATGAGTGTGCTATACCAATAGTAGATATGTTAGTAGATTCTGCTGCAGGTAACCAGTTTTTTAGCTTCATGGATGGTTATTCAGAGTATAACCAGATATTCATAGCTGAAAAAGATACACACAAAACGGCGTTCCGTTGCCCGGGGTCTATCAGCTTATTTGAATGGGTGGTTATGCCATTTGGTTTGAAGAACGCTGGGGCCACCTTTCAACGGGCCATGAATCTCATCTTCCACAACCTTATCGATAGCACCATGGAGGTCTACATAGACGAATTGGTCGTAAAATCCCCCATGTTTCTACAACACTTAGTTGATCTAGAACAAGCATTTCTCCGGATGCGTCAGCACCACTTGAAGATCAACCCAGCTAAGTGTGCCTTTGGAGTTACAGCTGGGAATTTCCTTGGGTTTTTAGTACACCAGAGGGGGACTGAGATAGATCAAAATAAGGCCCGGGATATTCTACAAGCAAGACCGCCTCAGACGAAGAAAGAGCTACAAAGTTTCTTGGGAAAGATTAATTTTTTACAGCATTTTTTGGCAAACGCTGCAGCCTTATCACATCCACCGGTGTTAGCTCCTCCGCATGACTAGTCTCCCATGAAGTTATATATCTCAGCTGTGAAAGGATCTATCGGCAGTTTATTGGCTCAGGATGACCAGCAAGGGATAGAAAGAGCAGTATACTACCTTAGCCGAAATCTATCGGATACGGAGACCAAGTACACCCCTATTGAAAAGCTATGCTTATCTCTTCATTATGCATGCACAAAGCTAGAGCATTACTTGTTATTTAGGGAGGTACATATCCTATGTAAGATGGATTTAATTAAACTTTTGTTGAATCGCCCTTTACTAAATGGGCTGTCAAATTACATGTTTTTTCTCTAACTTATGTGCCACCGAGGGCTGTGAAAGGACAAGCTATTGTAGATTTTTTAGCTGAACATCCTTCTCTGGAGATACCACAAACGGATGGGGACAAGCCGCAGAGGTACGTTTCTTTGAAACCATGGGTTTTATAATTTGATGGCTCAAATACCCAATAGAAGGCTGGTATTGGTCTGGTTCTTAAATCTCTAAATGGACAACAGGGTAAGGTCCACTTTGAGTTAAAGAAGGGGACAACTAATAATCAAGCGGAATATGATGCCCTTTTGTTAGGATTATGGATTCTGAAAGCACTGGAAACTCGAGTAGTCAGAATTTTAGGAGATTCTCAAGTAGTTATCCGACAAGTAGTAGGAGATTATAAATGTGCTAACCCGTTGTTGTCAGGTAAGTTACAGGAGGTAAAAGGGCTACTTCAGCATTTCCTGTAGGTCATTCTAGTTCATGTTCCCAGGATAGAAAACCAAAGTGCTAATGATTTAGCTCAGCTAGCTTCAGGTTTTAGGAAAGCAGTGATGTGCCAACAGATAGCAGACATAAAGTATCAAGAAGATTAGCGACGGGAGATTGTTAATTATTTAAGAAACCCAACTGGACAAACGTCTCGATAGGTGAAACGAAAGGCCCTCAGCTTTACATTGGTAGGCAATGATTTGTTCCGGCGGAGTCACACTAGAATTCTTTTAAAGTGTCTCTCCAAAGAGGAAGCATTATGTGCTATGGCAGAGGTACACGAACGCTTATGTGGAGCACATCAAGCAGGCCCAAAGCTAAAATGGACGCTTCAACGTCATGGTTTCTTTTGGCCATCCATAACTACAGATTGTAATACTTATGCGGTTGGCTGTAAAGCTTGCCAAAAGCATGGCCCTTTATTGCACACTCCTTCCACGGAATTACATCCGATCATTAAGCCATGGCCTTTCCGTGGATGGGCCCTGGATATCATCGGAAAGATCTATCCACCTTCAGAAAAAAGGTACACATTCATAGTGGTGGCAACAGATTACTTCACCAAGTAGGTAGAGGCGCAACTATTGGCCAAAGTAACACAAACAACAGTCATCAACTTTCTCTAGCAGAGCATTCTCTTCCGTTTTGGATTCCCAGAGACCATAACAATGGATCAAAGGACGGTATTTACAGGAGACCAGGTACGTAATTTCCTAGCACAGTTTAAAGTTAAGTTGCTCCACTATTCTCCATATTATGCACAGGCCAATGGACAAGCAGAGGCAACGAACAAAACCTTAATCGGCATGATCCTCAAGGAAATAGAAGGCAATCCAAGAAGATGGCATGAGACATTGTAGGAAGTGTTATGGGCCCATCGGAATGCTGCTAAAACTGCAACCGGCTTTACTCCGTTTAGACTAACTTATGGGCAGGATGCTGTGTTACCTGTTGAGATATCATTGCAATCAGCTCGGATAGCCTACCAGTATGGTCTAACGACTAAAGATTACCAGATATCTTTGGCCCTGAGCTTAGACCTGGTTGAGATGGACCGTTGGGTTGCCTTGGAGAATATAAAACAACACAAGGAGAAGGTAGCAAGGGCGTACAATTGAAAAGTCAGTGAAAGAAGTTTTCAAGAAGGAGACATGGTGTGGAAGACTATCCTCCCCGTTGCACCAAAGGATCCGAAGTACAGTAAGTGGTCCGCATCCTGGGAAGGTCCATTTTTAGTAACGCAGGTTTTTGGATGAAGGAGCTTATCGTCTAATAACACCCAATAGAAAGGAAGCATGTAAAGTAATTAACGGTAAGTTTTTGAAACGGTACTATCCAGCGTTCTGGGAAGGAACTAGCGAGTAAAAAAAAAAAAAGAGAGAGAGAGAGAGAAAAACTTGAGGAAAAATTTTGTCCTAATATGTTGAACTGATCACAAGAGGCCGATCGGATAGCCGCAAATGTCATTACAAGAGAAATCAGTTATCATCAAAAGGGGCAGGGGGCAATAGTGTTAGTCGATAAGAAACAATCGCCAGCCAATCTGGATCTTCTGACTCGACGGACGCTTAACTAGACACTATGGTAGCTTTCGATGGCTGCGGATCAGGAATTGGGAGCTCTTCTTCAGCCATCTCAGCCTCCGTTTCTGTTCCTCTTTCGGGAGGCAGGGCCACCTCGTCAGTGGATATCTCTGGAACGCTTGTTTCGGCCGTCGAAGGGGCCGTTTCTTCAGTTTGAGTCCTAGAAGGGCCTGCTTCATCGGCAGTCGAAGGATGTAGAACCTTGTTCGGCTCGGCCATAAGCGATCCACCGGACTTCATCTCGATCGGGAGGGCGGTAGAGTTGGATAGTTCAACTTCGAG
>JANUWF010000152.1:0-28734 GCA_026120185.1 Voacanga thouarsii
AGTTGGATTTTGGAGTTTGATGTTAAAAATGGTATGGATGGACTCACGGTAGTGTATAGATGAAATCTGGAACTTTTAGAAGAAGTTTGAAGTGATTTGGAGAGGTATTAGGTGAAAGGAAGGAGTAGGTGTTCTTGGTGTGCTATGTGTTCTTGAAGGTTGAAGAGAATAGAGAGCTTTTGGGATTGGAGGCTGCCGAATTTCTGTAGTGATTAGGGCTGCTGAATTGCTTGTAGGGTTTTGGAAGATGATTTTCTAGTTTGGAAGGGAAAAGGAAAGGCTAATTGTTCAAATCCTTAAAGAATATTTTTGAGAAGCAAATTTGGAAACTAAATATGACAAGAATATCTTTGATTATTGGAGAGTTTTGGGAAGCTGCCATGGCTGACTGCTTGTGCAGTATTTTGGCTGGATGAGAGCTAGTTGAAGGAGGCTAAGGGTGGCCGAAAATAAGGAGTATAATGGTGGAGGAAAGGTCTGGTTGTTTGAGGGATATTTTATGGAAGGTTGCTAAATTATGGTGGTTGGAATTTTGGTAACTAATCAAGCATGATTGCAGAGATTTGTTGGAGAGATTTTAGGGTAGCCATGTATGAATTTCGTGCAGAAGCTTGGGGAGGACAATGGAGTTCAGCTCATGGCTGTTTAAGGAGGGTTTGTGTAGAAGAAAGCTGAGGTTTCGGCTAGGGATGAATTAGGAAATAAAGTTGGAAAGTTTTCCTACACAAAATTATCACAAGGCTGGAATTTTCTGGGCAGTTTTCAGCTGCCATTTTCTAGTCAGCTTGCAGAGAGTTTGAAGGGGATTTCAAGGGTCTTTCAAGGCTGGTTTCCAGCCTTCTTTATGGAGGAGAAACGTGGCTAAGATGTTGAACAAAAACTGAAAGAAAACAGTTTGGTTTCGGACCTTCAAAGCTGCAATTTTGCCTAGGGATTTTTCTGATTTTGCACAGCTTTTGTGTAGTCCGAAAATGGCCAGAAGAATTCAGGTTTCAAGCTGATCAAAAGGGTCATTTTCTGGTAGTATTTGGGAGGGAATAATGGCTGAGAATTTTGACACCTTGAAGGCACAAGAAGCTGGAAAAATTTCAGTTCTATGCATGAAGGAAAATGAACCTAGTTAGAGTGAAGTTTTAGAGAGTTCACTAGGGAAATTAATTCACTTGAAATCCTTCCCCCTCTTCCATGGTTTCGGTCCTTAAGATGTCTTTCTCTAAGACATTTTGAACCTTCAAAGCCACAGCACATTGCTGGAATTTTTCTAGAATAAAATTGGCTTGAACAAATTGAACATCCTAATAGATTGAGAAATAGGAAAAATTAAGGATAAAGAGGAAATGAATTCCCCTTAGGAATTTTGTGTAGGGCAAAAGAGTAGGATTTGAATATTCCTATCATGTCTTTCTTAGGACAACATCTCTACCCTACTCCAAAGCACATAAAGCCGAAAAAAACACTTCCCAAGCAAAAATAAAATTTAATCAAGCTAAAGCTCCTATGATGGAATTTGAACCCAAGACCTCAAGAATTAATTCCAAGGCTCTAACCACTAAACCACAATAATTCTTGTTCTTATTTTCTCTCTAAAAATATTTTCCTATTCAATCCTCAAGCTATCACCCTTTTTCCACAAGCAAAAATTACCATTTTGCCCTTTTTACTCAATAATCATAATCAAGCCCTCTAGGCTATAAAACATAAATTCAATGCACATAAAATCATATAAAAATATATTTAAACATGCAATAAAGTATGATATGCATCCCAACCCCCTTACTCTAAGGTTGGTTTCGACTGGGGTTTCACATTCATTCTTTTTATGATTTGAGTCTTGCTTTTGGAATGGAATTATGGTGGAAGTTCATACAACAGTTTAGTCCTTAGGCTAGGTATGTTGTAGCAAAATACAATCCATCCAATCGTTATCCCTTCTTGCTAACTGTATCGATTATTGCGATGCCCTCTTGGAAAAGAATTGTGAAGATGAGTTCTATTGCCGAGGAACATATATCTAAGCATATCAATGGCAAATTCACCAGCTTTTGGTTTGATAATTGGTTCGAATTTGGGTGGCTGTCCATATTGCAACTAGGAGTCCTCCATTCTCAGCTTTTTATGAGTGATTATCTTCGGAACGATTTTTAGAATGTCACGTTCTGACTTAGATTTTGGATCCTAATGTGGCTTTTAAAGTTTTGCAAACTTTTCCTCCTTTTGAAGTCTCTGGGGTCAATCATTTTTCTTGGAATCTCACAAACGATAGTCTCTTTACAATTTCTTCTGCTTGGGAATCAATCAGACAAAAGAGTCTTTCTTCCATGATATGGGGTGATTTTTGGAAGCTTAAGATCCAGCATCAATGTAGGTTCTTATGTGAAAGCTCTTGAATTGTAGTATTCCTTATGATTCTATTCTGAAGAAGATGGGTTTTTCTTTGGTGTCTAGATATAAACTCTATCGTCTTAATGAATAATCACTGGACTACAATTTTATGGCTTGCTCGATTGTGCAACTCTTGTGGAAGCATTTGGGAAGGGAACTTGGGGTCCTCCGTGATGGTCTCAAAGAGTTTTCCTTAGTTTATTTTGTCAAGTATTGGTGGAATTTACTAGTGAAAATTATGATCTAGGAAGAGTATGCATTGTTGGCTATTACTGGATTTTGTAAAAGGCTAAGAATCGAATCAAATATAGTGATGCTATTCTAGATGTGAGTGAGTTGCAACATAATATGTCTAAATTTCTGAAAGAGACTAGGGCTACTCAACTGGCTAGTATTAAGCAGTCAAAAGTCCATAGTGCTCTTCCTACTTTTGTCATTGGAAGGGATGTGATCCGAGAGTGTTTGTTCTAAACATTGACAGTAGCATGAGATTAGTTGGACAATTGCCTGTGGGAGGAGTTCTTCACAGGGGTGATAGTTCATTTGTGTTAGGCTTTTTCATACATATTGGGGAGGTAAGTGTTCAATAAGCAAAAGTTAAAGCTATTTTACATGGTATGAAAGCCTATTTGTCCAAAGGGATTTTAAAGGTGGTTGTTCGCTCAGAGTCTTTACAGGTGGTTAAGGCCTTGAAGTGTAGGTTAAATTTTTGGATACATAGAATACATGATGGTTCGTATTTGTTTGGTAGATTTTGTAGCATTGGCTTTGAGCACGTTCTTAGACAAGCTATATTAGTTGTAGACCCTCTAGCCAAGCTAGCTTCCTTATCTTGCACTTCCAATTTCTTTAGCTCTTTTAGTTCTCTTCCATCTAATGTCAAATCTCTTTTGTAGTTTAGATTTGCAGCTGCTTCTAATTTTTTGAAATTCTTGCATAATTTGCTAGGAGGTTAAGTCATAGCTTTCTCTTTGTATTTCTATTTTTCAAAATAAACAGGTAGGGATTTGCCAAGCACCTCCCAATTGGTGGCTTGAAAAACAAAATGAAAAATATGCTAACTGTAACACCCCACTACCTACGTACCTAAAAAGGTGGGATGTCGCTCCGTCCAAAGGACCAGGGGTCTTTATAACAAGGTACAAAAGGAATGAAAATGACTAAATAAAATTCTCGATAATTTTATTAAAACCAAAGTTAAAATTTATAAAAGTCTGAGAATCTAAAGCTAACAATTATCTCTCGAAAGAAATACAAAGCAGAAATAAATAAACTGAAGGTCATCTTTTATGTCTTCAACGTTCTCAATAAAAGCACTTCCCTAAAACATGATGTAAAATAGTGTGAGATTGGCATCTCAGTAAGTCTTGTGTGTGAGAATATCATCTATAAACATTTTATGCATGCAGATTTATCAAAACTACAAAATCATGTTTGCAAGACTTTTCATCAATAAACAATTATTCAAAGGATCATTGCTCATCATATCCAAAGCAGTTTCAATAAATCATCATCTCATCATAATCATAAGTTTATTATATAGGGATTAACAATGATTCAAACAATAGTATCACAATCCATATCATGGTTACCACCATGATAGCATCCCTATGTAACCTTTCAACAATGGGCAGTGAGGGATCCTCCCATTAGGGTGAGATCCTTTTCCATCTTTACAAGCAGCACACCGGTTGTCTAACCCAGATAAATAAAGTCCATATGGACCCATATGCTAGCTTGGACCGGCCTGACTAAGTAGTACTGTCGCCTCTCTAAGTTGAGTTCATCGTCTAGAGGTGGCCTTCTACCAGAAGACTCATTCTAACTCTTCAAGACTAGCACCACTAGCTTACTCCCATTGAGTACTCAACGCTCCCCATTTAGGGGCAGAATCATTTCCCTTGTTTTCACAATAGTTCATTACCTTATCTTTGTAAAACGTGACTTTTCACAATAAGTTTTGCAAGACATTTAGTGATAAAGAAAATAAATTGTTTTTCAGTTTAAAAGTTGAAATTTGACAAACTCATTTAGAGAATAAAATAACCAGGTTCTCAAACCAAGTATCAAAATACTATAGTACAATTCATCATATTCAACCAACGTTCCAATCATTATGTCAATCATCATATTGATACCATTTCAAATATCATTGTACAAAAATACTTGCAAACATGTAATATTTAGCAAAATAGTTATGTTGGGACTTACTTGGATGTTCTCAATAATCAACCAAAGCAATGCTTGATCTCTTTTTCACTTTCTTCCTTATCTCAAATTAATGTTTCTATGATTAGAAACCAGATATGAATCCACTCATCATTATGACATGCATATAATCGAATCTTATCATCAATACAAGGACCTCTAATATTCATCTCGATTTTGGTGGTGATTGGAGTTATGATGGTCGAAATCTTGGAGAGAAAAGGGGGTTGTTTTTTTTTTTGTAGAAGAGAGGTTTAGGGTGTGATTGGTGGCTATTTTGATGAAGAGTATAGGTTAGGTTTAGGTGTTTTGATGTTTGGAAGGACTACACCTTGTTTTGGACTCTTGAACAAATAAGGGAAAAATGGCAGCTTTCGCTCTTCTTGGTTTGGCTAAAAGTGCAGTGAATAGAAGGAGTTTATTGCTGTGCACTAGGGTGCTAAAGTGGCCTAGACAATGAGAGGAAAAGGAGAAAAGTATAGGCTGATTTTTTGTTTAGCTTTGGGTAGAAATAGGGGAAGAAAAATTAGGGTCTTGTGCTGTAATTTTTGCTTAAAACTAGAAGTGAATTTGAGAGTAAGGGAAGCTAAAATTTTTGTGAGTGTGTGTGTGACTGGTTTTTGTTTAGCTTAGGAGAAGTTTGAGAAATAAGAATGGAAAGGTTTGCAAGAGTTGTGATTTAAACTTATGTCTCCAATTATTAAACACCAAGCTTCAACCACTACAACTCTAGTTTCAATCACTCCACTCAACCACAATAACTCTTGTTTCACTTACTCCATTTCCCTTCTAATAATACTTATCTAATAATACTCATAAACCAAAAGCTCAAGTCCGCCAAGAAACTAACAAATTCCTTTAACTCCCACTCACTTACTCCATTTTCCTTTTAATACACTCATCTAATAATACTCATAAAATAAAAGCTCAAGTCCACCAAGAAACTAACAAATTTCCTTAACTCCCACTCACTACTCTATTTCTCCCAACTCACACTCTTGTTTAATTAGTCTTCTAACAATTATATCAAAGTAAATAAATTCATGAACTAGCCAACTCATAGATCACATATACCAATGAATATGATTCAAGTTATCAAATGTCATATAAAAGGTTATGCAATGCATGACTTTCCCCATATAATAAAGGTGATTTTAAATGGGATATTACATTCTCTCCTCCTTAAGAGAATTTCATCCTGAAATTTGGAGCGTTATACCTTTAGAGCAAGTTCAGGTATTTCTTCTTTGCCCACTCTTCTGTTTCCCATATGGCATCCTGAGTACCATGATGATCCCACAAAATTTTCACCATAGGTATCTGCTTACTCCTCAACACCTTGACACTTCGATCCAGAACCTTAATCGGTTTGTCCAGGTAGCTCAAGTCAGGCTATAGAAATAATGGCTCCTCATTCAATACATGCTCTGGGTCAAGGTTGTATTTCTTCAACTGAGATACATAGAACACATCGTGAATTCTTGCCAACCCTTTCGGCAACTCCAATCGATATGCTACAGGTCCAATCTTCTTGATCACTAGAAATGGTCCTAAATATCTAGAACTCTACTTCCTGCCTTTGGGATGTTTTAGAAACCCCCAACTAGGTGTTATCTTCAGAAAAGTCTAGTCCCCTACTTGAAACTCCAATTCTCTTCTTCTGTTGTCCGTATAACTCTTCTGTTAGCTTTGCACCGCTTTCAGTCTCTCCCTTATCATCTTTACTTTGCTTGCCATCTCCTCAAGGTTTACCTCCCAGTCTTGCCGATTTGCCCATCCTCAGTCTAATCCCAATATAACGGTACTTGACATTTTCGTCCATATAATGCTTTATAGGGTGCCATCCCGATCGACACTTGGTAACTGTTGTTGTATGCCAACTCAGCATAGGGTATACAATCTATCCACTTATCTCCAAAATCCAATACACAAGCCCTAAGCATGTCCTCCAATATCTGGATGACTCTCTTGGACTGTCCATCAATCTGTGGATGAGCAGAAGTGCTGAGCTTCAGAGTCGTCCTTATTGACTCTTGAAACTTGGTCCAAAATCTTGAAGTGAACCTAGGATCCCGGTCGGATATGACCCCTGATGGTACACCATGCAACCTAACCACTTCCCGAATGTATGTCTTAGCCATCTTCTCCTTAGAATCCTTAACATTTACCGAAATAAAATGAGTTGTCTTGGTCAACCTGTCAACCACAACCCAAACGGCATCCTTCAAAGTCTTTGACATAGGTAGTTCAGTAACAAAATCCATTGTCACATCTTGCCACTTCCACTCGAGAATAGGCAACGGTTGTAGTAACCCCGCCGCTTTCTTATACTCCACTTTTACCTTTTGGCAAGTCAGACAAGTAGAGACATATTGTGCCACATCCTTTTTCATCCCCGGCCACCAGTAGGCCTTCTTTAAATCTTGGTACATCTTCACTTCTCCAGGATGAATAGTATACTTGCTCTTGTGAGCCTTGCCCATTACTGGGTCATCTGGTATACATATCCGTTCTCGAAAGTACAACACTCCAGCTTCATCAGTTCAAAACTCCTTATTTCTTCTTTTGATTTCCTTTGCTTTAAAAGTTTGAAAGTTTTAGTTGCCTCGTTGGATCTCTCCAATCTCTTGCCTCAGCTCAGGTTCCATCTTCAGATTACACAAGCTAATCTTTCCTTTTCCTACTTCCGCCTTTCGCTCCAAGAGTTCTTGTACTATTTAGACTTCTTGCACCCTCATACTAGCCATCCTCACCGTTCGGCTCAGCGCATCAGCTACCACGTTAGCCTTCCCCGGGTGATAGCTAATTGGATACTTATATTCTTCTAAAAATTTCATCCATCTTCTTTGCCTTAGACTCAAGTCTTTTTGAGTGAAGATATATTTCAGACTTTTGTGATCTATGAAGACTTCATACTCCACTCCATATAAGTAGTGTTGCCACTTCTTCAGAGCAAACACTATCGCAGCCAACTCCAAGTCATGCGTCGGATAGTTTACCTCGTGCAGCTTCAGCTTTCTCGATGCATAGGTGATAACTTTCCTATCATGCATCAGCACCGCCCCTAGACCTTTCTTAGAAGCGTCTGTGTACAAGGAGTAGGGTTTACCTTCCTCAGGTAAACTCAATATTGGTGCCGTCATCAATCTCCTCTTAAGCTCTTGAAAACTCTTCTCACACTTATCACTCGAGACATATGGCATGTTTTTCCTTAGCAGTCGGGTCATCGGTGTAGCCAACGTAGAGAAGTTCTTGATGAACCGCTGGTAATATCTCGCCAATCCAAGAAAACTCATAATCTCAGTTACGCTCCAGTTGTTTCCAATTAGAGACAACCTCGAATTTTGTTAGGTCCATCTTGATTCCCTCTCTAGATATCACATGACTAAGAAAGGCCATTGAATCTAACCAAAGCTTATATTTGCTAAACTTGGCATATAGTTTATGCTCCCTCAATTTTTCCAGTACCAACTTCAGATGCTCCACATGCTCCTCGGGACTCTTAGAGTAGATCAAAATATCATCTAGAAACACTGCTACGAACTTATCTAAGTACGGCTGAAAAACTCTGTGCATAAGATCCATGAAAACGGCAGGTGCATTAGTTACTCTAAACGGCATCATCACGAACTCGTAGTGCCCATATCTAGTGTTAAAGGCCGTCTTGGGAATATCCTCCTCTTTGATTCACACCTGATGATAACCTTGCTAGAGATCCAACTTGAAGAAGTAACAAGAGCCTTGCAACTGATCGAATAACTCATCAATTGGAGGTAAGGAGTACTTATTCTTGATCGTGAGGTTATTCAATCCTTTATAGTCTATACACAACCTCAGCGTCCCATTTTTCTTCTTTACAAACAATACCGGGGCTTCCCAAGGTGACGTACTGGGTCTTATATACCCTTGCTTAACCAATTCCTCCAGTTGTTCCTTCAATTCCTTTAATTCTGTGGGCACCATCCGATAAGGAGTCTTCGATACTAGCTCAGCTCCAAGAATTAGATCGATAGTGAACTCAACTTCCCGTGATGGTTGGAGAGAAGTGAGCTCGGCCAAAAATACATCTGTGAAGTCCTTCACCACCTCGGTGCTTTCCAAGGATTTAAGTTAGCCAATTTTATTACATTAATAAAAATTAATACTATATTTTCTTCTAATGATTTCAAAACCCTAGGAAGATTTGGAATTGGGCTGATATATGAAATAATGATATTTTAGCCAAATACATTATGTCTTTTCTTAAAAATAAAATATATGAATATTATATATAATAATAATATTAAATAAAGCATTTTATATAAATAATCATGATAGGTAAAATATTAATCTTATAAGTTATATATTCATAAATACTATTAAAATTTATTGATTATCTTTTAATCAAAATATATTAAAATTTACTTATTATTAATTTTATTTATCAATTATTTTCTAACTATTAATTATTAATTAAGAGAATAGTAATAGTTTATTATTTTAATAATATCATCTAGGACTTAGGACCTTTTATCAAATAAACCCTAGTTTATTTATTAATAACAAAGATTCATACCTACAACTTATTAGTAACTATTTCACAAACCCGAGTTATTATCAAACTAGATTTATTTTATAAAATTCTTTTGATTATCTAGCCTTAAAGTTTGGAACATTAGGATCATGATTGTAGGAAGTTGAACTAGGATTATTTATAGAAGCAAATTTGGCTTGAGTTTAATTATGGCTTGTGTTTACCCCAAGCGGGGTTAGGTCAGCTTTGAAAGATCTTTGAGTTAGCTCAAGCAAAGGATTAGGTAAGCTCCTGCATAAAACTTGTTTGTTGTAAAAGGTTACTATGGCAAGCCAAACAAGAAGTATGTGAACACTGATTTTGTAAAGGCAATTGAGGACTATTTCCTTTCTTATTCCAGTCAAACAAATTATTTGAAAATCTATAAGCAGTTTTACTCAAACACTAAACTCTTTCTAAAACTAGCTTTGTCAAGAACTTTAGAAACCCTTAGTTGCCATTTTCAAGTAAAGCTATGTTTTATCAGTTTTCTCTCAAGTGGAACAATTAACGTTGAGCACTCAATAAGGGTAGGCTAGTAGTGCTAGTTTTGAAGAGCAAAAGCGAGTCTTCTGGTAGGAGGCCACCTCTAGAAGATGAACTCAATTTGAAGAAGCGACAGTACTACTTAGTCATGTCAGTCCGAGCTAGCAAGTTTCAGTCAAGTGGACTGTGTGTTGTTGGAGTGGACAACCAATTTTGTTTGGGTGTAGAGAAGGAGGAGTATCTTACCCGGTAGGCCGTACACCTACCTTTTGTCAGTCTGTACAAAGTGTGTCATTCTGACCGTTGTATGGACATGGGGCCCAATGTGTGGTACCCATGGCTGCCTATTTGAGTGGTTGTATTTATTGTGCACTTGTATGGTTTGAAAAGAGAAAAATGCCACTCTTTATTTTAACTTTATTTATTGCTTGTCAGTATTTTCTCTTATGAAATGTTTCAACTTGCACACATGAACTATTTTACCTGAACACTCAAAGCACACACGAACTTACTAAGTCCCGCTTTGTGACCTTGTTTACGACGTCTAGTCTGGACCATTAGGTCCAGGCCCTCAGATCAACAGAAAGATGAATATAGCCAAACAAATAGAGGGAAAGACAAACACCTAGAAATAGGATAATCTGATCCTGGGTTTGGTAAACTAACTACCTGACAGTCATGGAAAGAAACTGTGAGGCTGAAGGATTATAGGTCAAGAGAGAGGTGGGTTAGTTGAGTTTGAAATCAAATATAATACCTAGGCAGAATACCGCATCTGAGAGAACAGCAAGGAGGGACTGACAAACTGGTATTCACAAGAATTCAATGGTTTATGAAGATCAAAGAAACCCTTTTGATGGCATATCAGATGACCAGGAAGAGAGATTAAACCAAAAGACATTAGTTGTTCCTAGACGAGATGGAACAGCCCCCGACAATCAACTAACAATCTTCTATCCAACTAATTAACATATAACAGCATTACTGGCTAGGATATCATTGGCAGGGATACCACAAACATATAGGAAAGTAAGGGAGGATAAGAAGGGAAAAAGAAAGATAGCAGCAGCACCAACCCAACCACGATCATACAAGTTTATTTGCTCTTATAAATAGGTTTCTTAATCCCTATTTAGAAAGAGACACAACAAGCCAAGGTTTACAATATGTTGAGTTTAATCTAGTGTTTGGATAATTGTAAATTAGAGAAATTTTGCAATTTTGAACCCTAAAAAAAATATAAGAATTTAATTTAGTAGAGATGCCTTTTCTTGGGGCCGTCAATGTAGATTTATTTCAGAGAAAAATAATGTTAAATTCTTGTATTGTTTTTCTCCTTTCCTCTTTATTTTTAATGTTGCTGTGTCCTTCTGATGTAGGTCCCAATAAGCCGTATCAAAGTGAAGTTCCAGCCTAGAGAGTAAAAGTAGGAATAAAAGGTGCCACGTTATCGAACAAGTTGTAGACTAGTCAACATTGCATCATTGAGTTCTGTGCCACGGCAATAAGAGGCTAGAGAAAGCATATTGAGGTACTAAAAATCATGGCTACACAGAAAAATAAAATGACATTATTTGATGGAAATATTGTTTGCACTCTATGAAAACACACAATTTAATACATCATCCAATTCAAAATAAGTGTCGTTTTAGAAGTAAATGTTTATTGTACAATAAGTGCTATTTTGTAAAAAATTGATATTGTTTTCGTTTTTACCCCTTTAATAATGTAATTATGAGGTGAGAGAATACTAATCTAAGGAGGGGAGAAAATAAATAAACACAAAGTTTGGAAGGTCAAAATATTAATTTAGAGTGTATTCAATAACTTCTTAATTTGTGTAAATTCTTCTAAAATGACACTTATTTTGAATTAGATGGAATATTATTTAGTACAACAAGATGATATTAATTCTTTGATGAAAAGTCAAAAGAGATGAAAATTTTATAACATCCTACAAGTCAAAATAAGGAATCTAATGACATTTGATTAGTACCAACCCTACAAGTAAAGTAAAATCTAAGCGTTAATGAGACATGCCATTGAATTTGTGGGATATATTGGAGAGTAAGTATGGCTCAAAACACTAACTTAACATTTAATGATATAGATAGGTCTGTACCTGCTTAGGGAGGAATGAAGTAAAATTTTTACCAATTAAATAATTTTAATGAATTAGTATATCAACTTCATAATATATTGGAGATGATTACCAAAATAAGCAAGCTTTACTTTTGTTGGCTTCACTATCTTGATCCTTCAAATCGTTGACAAAGAAATGAAGGTTTTGAGAGAAAATTATCAAATTAAGAAAAATAAGTATTCTTTTGAAGATGATCGACAATTAATTACAGAGGATTTGAAAGGGAGAAAAAAGAAAGGTGACGATAATATAGAGGAACATCAAGATCTTCACTGAGAGACTTTAGCACTATTTACTACTGTTATAGTAGTGAGTTGAATCACATCCAAATTTACTGTCTAAAGTTCAAGGAGGATTTGAAAAGACTAATTTTTCTTTATTATGGCAAGTGAAAGTGAACTTTACTTTTTGATTACTATTGTTGTTGAGAATAATTCTACGTTGTTTATGGATTTTGTAGTCAATATTTGAATATGCTCTAACAGAGACTTGTATATCACTTTGCACACTAAAAGTGATTTCCGTTGCATTAGTCTAGGAAACACTTTGAAATAAAAAATTCAAGATGTTAGAAGAGTTTTCCTAAAACAATAGAATGATAAAGTCAAACACTTTCTAATGTCAAAAGTTTACTTATTGATAAAACCAAAATTATGTTATTGAATAAATTGGCTTCACAAGGTCATCGGTATATAGGCACTGGACAGTGGTGTGAAGTGTAAAAGGGTGGAAGCGTACTTATATAAGGAAAAAAGGAAGAAATAATGTGCAGAACATTTATTACTTAAAATGCATGCCTTGCTAGAAAAGGAAAAAAAGAAGACTGAGAAGAAAATTCTGTTTTCTAAGAAAAAATATGTGAAACTTTTGATAAAATGAAAGATAAGCATTGATAAAAAGCACAAGTCATGTATGCAACTGACACAAAAATTTTTTTTCCTCTTTTTGTTTTATATATTAATTAGTTCTATTGAATACAATATATTCATTATCAAGTTACTATTGTTGATCTACATCATCCACGTATTGCTTCATGATAGGATGTAGAAGGTTTGGTCCAGGAGGACCATTTTTTGAATTCTTTGGCAATCTTCTTCCGTACTCATTTGCATCCACACCTTTGTTCATAGGAGGCCGATCAGGAGATGGTCCAGATGGAGGAATTGGGGTACCTTTTGGTAATCTTCGTTCATACTCAAATGTGTTCATGGGAGGTCGGTCAGGAGATGGTCCAGAAGGAGGAATTGGGGTGCCTTTTGGTAATTTCCTTTCATATTCGAATGTATTCATGGTAGGGTTGCCAGGAGAAGGTCCTGAATGAGGAATTGGGGTACCTTTGGCCAATGTCATTTCGTAGTCAAATCTGTTCACAGGAGGCCGGTCAGGAGATGGTCCAGAAGGAGGAATTGGGGTGCCCTTTGGCAATCTCTTACCATATCCATACTCTCCGAAGAACTCATTGAAAGATGAAGAAGAATCCAATTCATTTTTCAAGCTTGTTGATAATGAAAAAACATTTTCAGCTGTAGAAAAAACCACCAAACTTAGAACTAGCACAAGTAAAAGACTCATTTTTGGCAGAATTTGAAGTAGACAAGTTTGTTGTATGATTCTATGTTAATTCTTGCAAAATCCTTTGCCACTTTAGTTGTATATATATCAAAAAATTCTTAGTGCAGCTAGTCTTCGTGGGTAAGAATTTGTGGACAATCGATACCAAATTCACCTAAAAATTTTCCTTATTTTTATATGATAACATGACAAATTGACAATCTCTTCTAGAAAAAAACTTATAACTGTTGCAACTAAAGCATACTTGTCATACTTGCACAATAATAATAATAATAATCTCTTTTTGCCTCTAATTTAAGAAATGCTAGACAGTTGTCATATTTATATTTCTATTGCTTTCTCACCTTTCACGAAGGGCGGTGGCGGATAAGACAGCCCCGAAGGAGGAAGTTTACCCCTTGCCAATCTCTTATAATATTCATAAGTATCAGAGAACTCATTATGACAAGGAACACCAACCACTCCATCTAAACTGGTTGTTGCAAATGGTGCAACAACACTTTCAGCAGCTAAAAAAGCCACAAAACACAAAGCCAACACAAGTAAAAGCCTCATTTCTTTGAGGAATTTGAACTAGAATATTTTTTCTATATGATTTTGTCTTAGTTCTTTGAAAATTCTGTGCTACTTTGTCTTTATTTATAGGAAATCTGTGCACCTAATATTTGCCTTTCATCTAAAGACGTTATATTTATTTAATAATTTTCCATATTTAGTTGCAGCCATAGACATTTTGTTCTTTCCAAAAATAACTATTGCAATTAATGCATACTTATTACATCATATTTTCATAACAAAGATTTCATTTTTAGGACCAATTGCCAATTATAACTTGAATTTGAATATCTTCTACACGATTTTTCACCATCTAATTAAACATTCTTGTTATACAATTTCTTTTATTTTCTCTATTGTTATTATTATTATTATTTCTTTCCCAGTACTTATTTAATAAGAATGTTTTGAAAGCTTTGGAAAAGAATGTCGTATAGGATTCAAAGTGTTATTATTCATCCATATTGTTTCCCAATAAAGTTCCAACCTACCTAAAAATGTAAAACTTTCTTCCTCCAAAATTGAATATCTACCTTTTTCATTTTAAGAGGAGTAAAATTAAATGTCTAGTTTCTTAAAATAAATATATTTCCCTCTAAACTTCCACAATTAACATTAAGAGACACAAGTTCCACTATCCCCGAATCTCATCGCTAACCTCTCAAATTAATAAGAATCATATAAAAAATCATTTATATTCTCTTAAATTTTTATTTAAAATCAATAGAGATATATAAGTTGAATATTTTTTTTTGGAGAAAAACATCTAATTTCATTCATTCTACCGTATGCATCAAAACTTCTAGAAGCCAAAACATGCAGTGTGATAAGTGCTCATTATTACTATATTTCTTAGTCATTTTTGCACTAGGTTGTGTTGAGTATTAACTTCATGACCATGCATTTCCCGTGTTTTTTGTAGAATACAAAAGTAGAAGTTTGATTGGAGAAACAAAGTAAATAAGAGCAAAAAATAAAAAATCGGTAGCTGATGATGTACTTACAGCTGTTGGTTTCGGAATAGAACCAACAAACTGATGAAAATAGGCGTTGGTTAGGAGCTACAAAGTGGCTGGTTCTCTTAGTCAATAGAGTTTGTTCGTCCATTGAATAGATGCCAGTTTGGAACAAAAAGTTTGGGAGCAAAAGCACTAAGAACAATTGTCGCCGAGAGAGAAAAGTAAAAGGTGCCGATTATGAATAAGAATTCAAGAATTTCAAGGAAAGGGCTTTAACCGGCGTCAATCAAGCATTACAACAGGCATTGGTTCACGTTACGAATTCTCACTATTCAACAGTTTAAGAGTTTCTGAACTTCACTATAAAACATTACTACGTTTTACATTTAAAAAATTTATAACAATTCAAATTAATTTTAAAGATATTTATTCTATCTCAAATTAGATGTTATCATATATATTTTATAAAATTTAAAAGTGTTTGATCATTTACTATATTTCAAATTAAAATAAATAGTTTTGGTGACTTTTAAATTTTTTTAAAAATTCAAATTCTCTCCTCTAATTAAAATACAAGTAGAATAGTCATTTGAATTCTCAAATTGTTGGGACCTAATTCTTCCGTAAGTTGACCAACTCCTACTTTGGTTACACACGATTTTTTTTAAATATATTTAAATAATTTTACCTAACTTATTATTTTTTTTTATTTTAAAACTATTTCATTTTTTTCTTTTCCCTTTTCTCCGAGATGCTTCACCTAAGAGTAGTCGCCACTGTTGAAACTATAGTTGGCACCGGTAAAAGAGGGTTATGCTACTCCTCTATCTCTATTTCCTCACTTAAAATCACATCTTTCATCATATTAGCCGCTATTTGGAGATCAAACAACAGCTTCTCCTTCACCACAGTGATCCCATCACAGTCAAAGTCTAAACCTAATAAGTTATAGTTGTTTAAGCACTCTCGGAATCAGCGTGCTTAGGAAAGAAAAAGGGGATAAGGGTTTCCTTTAGTACACTTTCTCAACCTAATCTCGAGCTTCAGTTAAGATAAACTTTTGTTTGTTTGGGATTTTTGTTTGTGGTGAATGGAGATTATTACTGCAAAGTTGTTGCTACAATCGGAGAAGAAGAAAAAAGGAAGAACCCAAAAAAAAAAAAAATGTTTGAAATCAATTACATGGTCTAGTCGACCAATGAATTTTTGGTTATGGAGATTACAAGTAATTTTTTGGATTTGATTTCTGTTGCCGCCTTAGACCAAGAGAAATATGAAGAAATTCATTGTGAGTTAATATTTCAAAAGAGAAAAGACCTCCTGACTCTTTAATTGCTTCCAATAAATTTGTCATACTGAATACGCTAATTTATTACAAAATTAATATTTTGAATATACATCATCCATGTGTTGTCGATGATAATAGACCGAGATGGTCCAAAAGGAGGAACGGTACCATTTGGCAATCTCTAAGTGTCTATTTGATAAATAGAGGAATAGTTGATTTATATTATCATTCGAAATAAATTATCCACGATCTGAAATATATTTGGAAATTTATGTTGCTAAAATCATCTTGATTTTATTGAATTTTATCTTTAACTTTGTTAATAAAATTAAGTGTATATATTGATATATTGGATTGGACGGTCAATTTTTATTTTGTGAAAATAGACCATACAAATTAAATATTTTAAGATTTTCATACATGGTACTTTAAATCCTAAGCAAAAAGTGATCTATATTTACTAACCTAAATTTCTTTGAGTAACCAAAGGATGAAATTAATTTAATAATCACTATATCGGTATCTTGGGAATCTGTCACCATTAATAGGCAAGATCATTTCCCCGTGTGTTCTTCCAGGGGATAGTTAAATCTAAATTCAACAATTTGACAGTATCTATTGAATTCAATTTATATATGTGATGTCATCACTTGGTACTATCACGTTGAAGACGATAATTGAGGATTAAGGATTTGAATGCTGGACACTTTAGTTATATTGTCCGGTATTATGTTGATCGACGAGGGTAATACATTAGATCAATCAATCTTAGGATATAATTATCGAATTCAATAATTTTAGTTAGTCTAAGAGTGCAGTTACACTCTTTAATTAGTGAAGTGAATATAATTACAAAATAATTTATTGAAATTTAATCTAACAATATCAGGTAAGAACCTTTCAGTGACTCTTAATTATGAGATAAAAATAAGTTGTAGATATTTACAATTTATTTTGATAAATTGCAAAAATACCAAAGTCATATTTGAGATGCAGTAGGATAGGTAGAGATAGTTGTACCCAACTATACTTATCCGATTTTCATACTCCATCAATTATTGGTATTTGAAATAAGGTAAACTATGTAGAGATAGTTAGATATAGCTAATTATTCGTGTTGGTTTAAGAACTCTATATCTAGATATCTAAAAAACAACTCACGTTGCACTAATATTCTCTTAGAGTTTGTGTGAGTCCATTTTCAACAAAGAGAGAAAAATATGACGGGCAATTTTCTAGTCCCAAGAGATTGCACTAAAGAAGACTTGGGGTTTAAAGTATTACTAGAAGGCCAAAGCTACTTGTGTTGTAATTTTGATGACATATCTATAAAGTTATGCTTTGTTTATGCTTTACTGATTTTAATTTATTTAATGTATAAATTTATCAATTCTATTGAAAATAGTTACAACTCTTTTAGTGGAAAGTGGAAGAAAAGTTTATGTGCTCTTATAAATAGGTTTCTTAATCCCTATTTAGAAAGAGACACAACAAGCCAAGGTTTAGAATATATTGAGTGTAATCTAGTGTTTGGATAATTGTAAATTAGAGAAAGTTTGCAATTTTGCCCACTTAAAATATATAAGAATTTAATTTAGTAGAGATGTCTTTTTTTTGGGGCAGTCAATGTAGATTTATTTCAGAGAAAAATAATGTTAAATTCTTGTATTATTTTTCTCCTTTCCTTTTGCTTTTTAATATTACTGTGTGCTTCTGATGTGGTCCCAATAAGCCGTATCAAAGTGAAGTTCCAGCCTAGAGAGGAAAGGAAGGAATAAGAGGTGGCACATTATCGAACAAGTTGTAGACTAGTTAACATTGCATCATTGAGTTCTGTGCCATGGCAATAGGAGGCTAGTTTTTAGGCAGTATATTGAGGTACTAAAAATCATGGCTATACAAAAAAATAAATTGACATTATTTGATGGAAATATTGTTTGGACTCTATGAAAACACAAAATTTAATACTTCATCCAATTCAAAATAAGTGTCATTTTAAAAGTAATTTTTTTATTGCACAATAAGTGTCATTATATAAAAAAATGATATTATTTCCCTTTTTACCCTTTTAATAATGTAATTATGAGGTGAGTGAAAACTAATCGAAGGAGGGGAGAATTATGTGGTGAGAAAATAAATAAACACAAAGTATGGAATGTCAACATATTAATTAAGAGTGTATTGGTCATTTTCAATAACTTCTTAATTGGTGTGAATGCTTCTAAAATGGCACTTATTTTGAATTGGATGGAATATTATTTAGTACAATAAGCTGATATTAATTTTGTGATGAAAAGTCAAAAGAGATGAAATTTTTATAACAGACTACAAGTTAAAATAATGAATTTAATGACATTTGGTTAGTAACAACCCTACAAATTAATTAAAATCTAAGCGTAAATAAGACATGCCATTGAATTTGGGGGATATATTGGAGAGTAAGTGTGCCTCAAAGACACCAACTTAATATTTAATGATGTAGATAGGTCTGTACTTGCTTAAGGAGGAATGAAGTAAAATTTTTACCATTTAAAAAAATTTAATGAATTAGTATATCAACTTCATAATATATTGGAGATGATTACCTAAAAAAGCAAGCATTACTGTTGTTAGCTTCACTATCTTGATCCTTCAAATTGTTGACAAAGAAATGAAGGTTTTGAGAGAAAATTATCAAATTAAGAACTAGTATTCTTTTGAAGATGGCCGACAATTAATTATAGATGTTCTGAAAGGGAGAAAAAAGAAAGGTGATCAATGTAGAGGAACATCAAGATCTTCACTGAGAGACTTCAGCACTATTTAGTGCTCTTATAGTAGAGAGTTGAATCACATCCAAGTTTACTATATAAAGTTCAAGGAGGATTTGAAAAAAACTAATTTTTCTTCATTGTGACAAGTGAAAATGAACTTTACTTTTTGATTACTTTTGTTGAGAATAATTCTATGTAGTTTATGGATTTTGTAGTCAATATTTGAATATATTCTAACAGAGATTTGAATGACACTTTGCATAGTAAAAGAGATTTCAACTGCATTAGTCTGGAAACACTTTGAAATAAAACATTAAAGATGTCAGAAGAGTTTGCCTAAAACTCTAGAATGATAAAGTTAAAGACTTTCTAATGTTAAATGTATACCTATTGATAAAACCAATATTATTTCATTGAATAAATTGGCTTTACAAGGTCATAGGAATATAGTGTTAGTGTAGTACCCTAGAGGCAATCACTTATACCATGTATATTGCATAATAATTAATAAATGGGACATTTTTTATCTTTAAGTTTGATTGTTATATCTTAATATGCGTATATATTGTTTGATAAAATCCCTAGTACAACACAGTGTTAAGGAAATCATGATAGAGATCATGATGTGAGATTCCTACTACACTATGTAATATTTGTGCTTGAATAATCCCTTGTTATAGTATTAATGAGATGGGATAATTTTAGTACGCCAAGACTAGCACATGTTATATCCCTTGATTGGATCAAGTGATGGTTCTCAAAACCGTGAGTATTGTGATATTCAGGATTAATATGTAGATGCTTGTTATATGAACAAGTTTATTAGATGACCTAACTATAAAATAATCACTTGGATAGCTATTGAGTATCAATGATAGAATCTCATTATAAAAAATATTCAAGTATTCTTAGACTTGATATTCCAAGGTATTTTGTTTATCGAGTGTTGTACTTTAATTCTAATTTTTAGTGTCTTACAATGACTGCCTATACGATGGACATTGGGTACAATGTAAAGTAAATGAAAGTAGTTGAGAGGGTCAATAAAGAATTCACCACTCCTAATAGTAGGCACTACAACAAAAGTGACTTTTAGCAACGCCAGTGAATGTGTGGCGAAAGTGGCCAAAACCGTGGCAAATATGTTTTTGTCACGGAAACGCCATGGTTTTTAAGGCATGGGTGTTGCGGCCATTGCAAAAAGTTTGGCATAGTTGTGTAGCCATAGGGAATATCTTTTGTCACGAATTTACCACAGTTTTGGAGTCATTGTAAATAAAGTGTGGTATTTGTTTATAAACTTTTGCCACAATTTTTTCCAACAGTTATTAATTGTGGGCAAAGATTTCAATTTTTTGTCACGAGTTTTCCAACATTTTACAACCGTGGAGAATATTATTTGTTACAATTAAATTTCTGTTGGAATTAATCCTTTTTGCCATGGTTCTTTTCTAAATTGACATAACCGTGGGTAATGCCCATTTGCAACGATTTCCTTGCTGTTGTAATTAATACTTTTTGCCACGGTTCTTTTCTAAATTGACATAACCGTGGGTATTGCCTATTTGTTCTAATTTCCTTATAAGTAATTAATACTTTTTGCTACGCTTTAAAGCTTCAAAAAAAAAAAAAAAATTGGTACGCAATTTTTGAACAACTTTCCATATTTTTTACATCCGTAGTGAATGAACATTGAATTCAATATGATGATATTGACAAATTATTTTTCCTTCTACTTTAACAAGATCATGTACTATACACATAGAACTATGAAAACATCTAATATTGACAATCAACTATCATCCATTGAATAATCTTTCAAAATGCCATCTTCGGTTAATAATAACTTAATATATACCAAAAAATTAAATGGAGTCTGATAACTGTCATGAATCTAATCCTTGATATTAGTTCAAAATAGTCTAAAACAAAACCACAATTCTAACTATTAGAAGTTATAAAAATTCATTAAGAACAAAAAACAATGCCATAGTTAAATGAACCTTCAACCACCTGGATCTTCATTCATCCTGCCATTAAGAAAAAAAAAAGGATAAGATTACTTCTTAATAAAGCTACAATCCGAACTTCTAAAGTAATTACAAAACTTATCTAAGATATATATAATCATCCACTTTAACAAAAAATTCAGAATTATAAAGCACAGAAGCAGCTTTGAAGAAATCTAATATGCATTGACATAAAGTGAAACTTAAAATGTTATGTGTAACCACATTTGCATGCATTTGAAGAATTTGCAGCTTTGAAGCATTTGCATGCATAAGAAAAGATCATTTAAAAGTGAATCATAGAAATTCTCAACAATTCTAGTCCCAATAGGAAATCTCAAGTGCAATTGCCAATAAACGATAAACATAGGAGGATCATAATATCTGATAAAATGAAGATGTATTACTACATCATTCAGGTGGTAATTTTTCAAAAGATAAACATCCAATAAATGAAGCCCCAATTTCCTCATCGCCGTAACAACACTATACATAAGCTATAATAAGTGATCCACACATCATCATTATTTCAAACTAAAAGACTAATTAGAAAAAAGTAAAAGAGTAGAATTAATCTGTGAGTTCTTGCTAAAATGGTACTCTTATGTCAACCAAGTACAACAAAGTATATCCAAATAAAATTTAGCCAAACAAAGGTAATGTCTTTGCTCATGTTATTGAAATAGCAATTCCCAGGACCTCAGTAGAACACTAATTATTCAAAGCTAGTCCATGTTAACCAACAAAGCTCTACACCAAATATTAAAAATATTTTCAGAGAGAATACATGGCATTTTCAGCATTTTCTGACTGAGATTATCCCAGAGATTGCTACTATCTAAAACAAAAAAGAACACCCGAATCTACAACATATATGTCTCTATTTTAACTCCATGGTGATTTTAGAAATAGAAAAGAACCAAAAGAACAGTATAGTTAATACTAAAGCAATTCCTTAACAACAGTTGCTTGCTTTTTCAAATCTTGGCCTTTTGAAATTTCGAATTCCCATAAAAGAATGATGAACGGGCAAATATTGCACATCATATCTCGACCAAACAATGGACAAAATGATTGAAGGGCAATTTCAAAACCCAAAAAAATATACAAAGGGAAGATTGAACTATGGTAGAACAACCACATTATGTTCAAGGCCACATTATGTTCAACAGTATACTAAGCACTCAGAAATATGCTCGAAAGCATACTAAGCATTTTCATCATCACTACTCAGCATTTTCAATATTTTCAGCTAGAAACTACTTAGCATTTTTAGCTGGAAACTACTCAACATTTACACAGCATGTCTAGACAGCATACTTGGCATTTTCGGCTAGAAACTATTCAACATTTTCAGCATCACTACTCAGCATTTCAGAGACTATTCCATTACAACTTTTTTAGCATTTACACCGTATTTTTAGCATCACTACTCAGCAATATTATGCATTTTTTATCTGGAAACTACTCAACATTTTTAGCATATCACTACTCAGTATTTACACAGCATTTTTAGACAGTATACATAAGCATTTTCAGCATTTTCAGTTGGAAACTATTTAGCGTTTTCAGCATCACTACTCAGCAAAGGTAGAGGAAAAGCATTTGTTAGTTAGTCCCCCCTCCCCTCACCCTTTCCATCATTCCAACTCCAGTCCTTCCTTTTACTTGGATATGTATCGGTCACAACTGGGTATTTGGAAGGCTCAAGCAAAGCCAATCTGTCATTATTTAGATAGAATAACTCTTGAAGACTGTTTGACATTCTAAAATAGTAAAGAATTGTTTAATAATAATGTAACTATAGATGTAGCTTTTAAGTGCATAATCTATAGGAGTTTATAGATATAATGCTAATCTATACATACATCCCATGTGTATGTATTATATGAAAGATGGTTTTTCACTCGGTCCTTTCCATTAACTAGTGCTCATCAAATTGTGTAATTATATTGCTACGTGCAATTAATTAATAGAGAGTAAATAAAGAAGAGTTACAATAAAGTCTAGAGGAGCCAAGTCTTGCAAGTTTGCTTATAAGAAAAGAATAGTTAGGAGTCCAACTGAACAAGAAAAGAAAAGTTATATGCTCATCTTATTCTAAAGTCTAGCCACTACCTCTCTCTCAAAGCTACATTCTTCCTAGGCAAAGCCAGTCAAGCCCTAGAGGAAAATACATGTAGAATGTGCAATATATCAACATATAAAAGCATGAAAG
Organism: Voacanga thouarsii; assembly: GCA_026120185.1. Classification (NCBI taxonomy): domain Eukaryota; kingdom Viridiplantae; phylum Streptophyta; class Magnoliopsida; order Gentianales; family Apocynaceae; genus Voacanga; species Voacanga thouarsii. The sequence continues at coordinate 23,126 of JANUWF010000152.1, forward strand.
GGAGGTGAATAATGATGCTTAAGTCTCACCTTCCAAATCCTTTCCTTCAATCCAACTCTACTGAAAAGTATCAAGTTTTCATATCCTATTTTCAACTTCTCTTCCCTTCTGTAATCTACTAATCTACCTAAAAATTATAAACAATCCAATAGAAAGATAAAAACCCCACTAAACTCTTTCATTCATTGCTTCCAAAAATACTTGTCAATCCTAGCTACACAATTCAATTAGGTCATTGTAAGCTTAAGAACCATTACATCAGATATACTCAAGAAAGTTGTTGTATTATGACCTTATTAATGGGTTCATTTTTATAACTAAAATTACATCAAGATAGAAAACAAGTCATATGCAAAATGGATTCAATATCTTAACAATTGCCATCACAAGCAAAAAGTAAAATAACTAGCTATTTTACTGTTTCCAGTGCTAATATGTTTAGAAAGTACACTTGCTCCTATAGGATGTAGTATAATCATCCTCAGAAAATCAATAACTGCAACATAAAATGGAAATTGATCAAATTAATGAAGATTTGTTAGGTTCATGTTAATCACATAGAGAAGAAGAATCAAAGCATAACAAGTGTACCAAATTAATTCTAATACACCTAACTATGGGATATTGATATAAGTTTGGAGTCTGCATGGAGAATGTTGTGAACCAAAGGATAAATCCCAAGAAAAGATCAAGAAGTGAATCTAATATGGAAGCGATGATAGCCAGTGAGCCACTCCTAATGGATGCATAAACTTTAGCAGCAAAAAGAACCATGTTTGCTATATTTGGTAACCGGATAGCAGTTGTTTCACTTCTAGCCAACTTTTCTTTTTCTTCCTGCATAAAAGACACGCAGCATCCTTTGTCCATAAACTCTTACAACTAATCCTTTTATTTTTATTACAGCCAATTAGTCTTAAGCAATTAAAAGTAAGATATTAAGACCTTTGACTCCCCAGTCCCATGATATTAAAAAATTTTAAAATTAACATGTTAAGACCACATACCTTTGACATTCCAGGAACAAAACCACATTCCGCTAAATCATCCATTTCATTGAAGCCCTTTAGCATTTCCACCTACTGCTAATAATACTCAACTACATTATTTTCTAGAGATGAAGCCATCAAAATAATTCAAATATGTTCTCTCCACTCCTTAAAGAGTCATCATCTATTTAAACTAAGCTGCCTCTATAGAACCATATAGTAGGTGAAAAAAGAGAACATGGGCATTTATCAAAACAAATTGTGGGGGAAAAAAAACCACCACATAAGCAAATGCAAGTCAATTGCATCTGTTTAAAGTAAGAAATCACTTCATAGTACCAAGCTTGTTTATTGAAAAATAGATAACAAATGCAAGCAATTGTGAGGTAACAGAAAAGATAAACAAGATAGCATTCAATTATCCTTCAAAAAAATCCACCACACATCAAGCATATGCCAAAGTGAGCAGGACCCCAGTGCACAATTCTCGCTTCCCTAAAAGATCAAGGGCAAAGAACAAATATTCCTCCTCATTTTTAATCACAACTAATGCATCTATGAACCTTTACCTTCAAATTGATTGGAGCCACTCATTGAAGAAGTAAACATTCTGCGCACTACATACTAGTATAATTTAGGGATTGATTCAGCCATTAAAAAAAATGCACAAATAATCTTGTAAACTATAAGTGGCATAAGACACGGAACAAAAACAAATAAACTGTTGGCCTTCAACTACAGTTCATGGTAACTTCATTTGACAATCCAAAGAGAACAATAGTGCTTCAACATATTAGTTCAGAAAGAAGAGAATTCCTGTTGCCTATATAACTTTACCAAGGAGAAAAAAATAAGAGAAATAATGCGACAGTCCTTAACAGGAAAATGACCAAGCATATCAAAATGATATGTCTGCATTACCAGGAGTTAAGATAATAAAAATGATGCTAGAACATCGAAGATAGGTACCAACACTGGGAAATACAAGTGACAGCAAAGATAAAAGACTAATTATTGAGGGAATATTAGTAAAATCTACGATGAATGCAGGTATCTTCCAGATAATGCTCCCATAAATATGGTGTAAAGGTTGATAGCAACCGAACAGCAATATAAGGCACTAAAAAGATATGTAATTCTTGAATTATGGCATCCAATCAACAAAAGAAGCCTCTTTCATTCTATACTATTGGGTCCTCAATTGCTATCCTAATAGCCTGATAGAGGCTAAATTAGTCATATTTTTCCTAGTTATTTAAGGCTCTTTTGTGATACATTTTGTTCAATAACTAGTCATATTCCTCCATATTTGAGATTTTACCCTTCAAAATGTATTTTATTCATTATTATAGATTTTAAGGGTAAAACGAAGCAAAAATGTCGCCAAAAAAAAAGGCGGCGCTGGAACCGGCGCCGGCCACACACTATTGGCACATACTTCGAGGCAACAAGAAATTGTCAAAACAGAATGGAACAGAGTGGAATCGGCGCCGGCTCTAGTAGCTAAGGTGGCACCGGATGATTTCTAGAATACATTGTGTGGAATTTGGAAAAAAATCGCAGAACGAGTGGAGAACTAGAAAACATCCACCCTGGCTCCGAGAGCCAAGGCGGCGCCGGCTGTGCCTTGAAGATAAGTGGGATTATGATTTTTCTACGCGGTTTTTGGTAATCTGTGGACTTTTAGTATCTTACAACTTCTACTCGGCCAAGAACATTACACTAATGAGTTTAGTCACTTCCCAAGCCTATAAATAGTTCAAAGAGCTTCCTGCCTAGCGGGCCGGCTCTTATCTGCGAATATAGTGGCCAATGACTGACTAATATCATACGCAGAAGCCATGTGCTCGTGTTTTAACTGGAGCACATCAGACATGGAGGCTAACATATAGTAGCGTGCCATTTCGTCAACCTTCTTCCATGCCTTTCCAGCCTCTCACTCTTCGGCGGTGGAACCTTCCCCAATCACAGGGTAGGTCTTGTAAAGGATATACTTATACTCCTCGGTTGTGAGTATTATGTCGAGGTTCCTCTTCCGAGTCCACATAGTTTGGTCCCGTTAGCTTATTCTCCCTGAGAATAACGGCCAATGGACTAAAAGAACCTCCTACCATTTCTAAAAAATTGAAAAATAAAAGAAAAGATTTAGTTTGTGAAAATAAAATAAATTTGTGCACTAATTAATTTGGCTCTTTGGAAAACTGACATAGCTTCTTAGGAAGATTAACAGTTCCCTAAGCTAAGTGTATTAACCATCACAAATTAATTTCTCTTCTAGGTAATGATCTAGAGGATAACTCCATCGAGGGGATGGCTATTTTCTCTCATTTCCTATGGACATACCTCGCACTTATAACCTCCAACATGGGCTAACTGATTATAGTACATGTCCCGGGTTATTAATTACATCCTTTTATTAGATCTAGATACTTGTGGTATCCCCATCCTATACGGGTTCACTCCCAGGGTGACGCGAGGGGACCCACGATCTCTAATGAGAATCGTGATGGAAGCCGTAGGGCCGTTGGAACCCTTCTCCTACTTAGTCTTTTTATAAAAAAAAAAAAAGGTTTTTTGAAAAATATCCATTTGAAATTTCCATTAAGTTTTTCTTTAACTCACAAAATAAAATATCTAAATCCATTAAAATCTCTATGTCAAGGTTTATTTCCTTTGAGAGATTTTTCCATGGACTTATTTTATTTAAGTTAAAACTTAATGATTTCAAAAAATTTTCAATTACAACTTTCTAGAGACTTTGGTCTCAAGCTTATTTGACGAAACAAATTTTCTTATGCCAAAATTAAAACAAAATGGCTTTCTTTTTTAACTTACAAAAATATCTAAATCCAATATATTTTCTATGTCAAGGATTAAATCCTTTGAGAAAATATCTAAGGATGAATTTTTGTTCAAGTTAAAATAACCATTTAATGTTTTAAAAGAAAAATATTTTTCTTGTAAAAAATATTCCCAAAGACTTTGGTCTTTGAGAAAATATGCACATAGGTACACAATAAATAGCATGCTAGAAAACAATAGTCATTTTCATACTTTTCTATTTGTTAAACCTAAGTGCCTGAATAATAGAATTAAACACATTAATTAATTAATTAATTAATGATCTTGTTTAATCCTAAAATCCCTTACTAATATTTTCATGCAAATATATTCCTTGAATATTAACTATTGCAAAATATTAACTTCGCCTGATATGGGACCCAAAACGAAAAGAAAAACGCAAGAAAAATTACAAGGAAAAATTAAAAAATTTCTCCTTGGTCCATTGCAACTGCAACACTGGACCATGCACCCATCTGCACCGTGGTCCACTGCACCCGCCGCACAGAACCAGGAGCCATGAGACAACCAGCACGCGGACGGCATCCAAGCCTCTAGCCGGCGCCAAAGGGTGAGGAATCCTCTCAACTGTTGATGAGGAATCCTCTCAACTTTCTTGGTGAACCAAAGGGCGAGCAAAAAATCAACTACCTTACAACCTCTTGTATTCTTTGTTAATATAAAGAACAAGAGAACTAAGGGTCACACCATCAAGAGGAGGAGAACCAAAGGTCACGAGAGGGAGAGAGCTTAGGAAAAGAAAACCAGGTTTTCTTTCTTTCCACACACAGAGACATGAGCCTCAATTTCCATAATTCTGAGAATTCCAAACAATTATCTAATTGCAATTGGAAACCATGAAGTTCTCAGAATTATAAATTGGCCCATCAACTTCTCTTTCTCGCAATAAACTCCACTATGTTATCAAATAACATCTTGAGTATATATTCCTCTTTAACTGAGACCAATTCCTCAACCCAAAATTAATTAGGATTTACGGGCTATTCTGAAGACTAAAAAGACATATCACCTTAGCTACTAAAATGACTAAAATACCCTTACTATATAAATAGTTGTATTTTACATTTTAAATATTTTCTAATATCACCATAAGGAAGTATTAACCCCAAGGATAATGCAACGTTAGCAAAGTCTCCGACCTACAGGTGTAATGACTAAAATACCCCTCTATACATCACTATACATTCAAAGAGGAAGAAGTGTACTAACACCTCTCTAAATGACATCGACCATCCTTAGGCCTCTAGTCCAATGATCCACGACTTCCTGGAGTGTTTTCACTTTCCAAGGGAGCTACCCTAAAGCAAACATCCAAGTCATGTTTCCTAGGGCCCTGGACATTTAGATTATTCAGACAACTACAAGGGGCGATATAGTATAGAAACTATCTTGTACATGTCTATCTTAACTAATTAGTTATATATACCCAACATGCAAGTATATTGGCCCGATGATAGAACCTCAACTATATCATATCAAAGTATATGCTTCCAACTTCGTCAGACCACCAACTCATACTCAAGTTGTAGAGTACTAGTCCACGCTGTAGCAGTAGTAATCTAGGTTTCTACCATATAGTACTTTTAAGAAACCACTACTACAGGTCTTGTTCTACGTACTCGAAATACGCTTATGTCATGAAGTGAGTGGATTACTCACTGGCTAAAGGTAAGCCATTCCCCATTTAGAATTCATAACATAATAACCTAGACATGATGAGATTCTCATTCTCATCAATCGGTTAAGAATGAATGTCTA
>JANUWF010000153.1:0-10155 GCA_026120185.1 Voacanga thouarsii
AGTCCGCCAAGAAACTAACAAATTCCTTTAACTCCCACTCACTTACTCCATTTTCCTTTTAATACACTCATCTAATAATACTCAAAAAATAAAAGCTCAAGTCCACCAAGAAACTAACAAATTTCCTTAACTCCCACTCACTACTCTATTTCTCCCAACTCACACTCTTGTTTAATTAGTCTTCTAACAATTATATCAAAGTAAATAAATTCATGAACTAGCCAACTCATAGATCACATATACCAATGAATATGATTCAAGTTATCAAATGTCATATAAAAGGTTATGCAATGCATGACTTTCCCCATATAATAAAGGTGATTTTAAATGGGATATTACATTCTCTCCTCCTTAAGAGAATTTCATCCTGAAATTTGGAGCGTTATACCTTTAGAGCAAGTTCAGGTATTTCTTCTTTGCCCACTCTTCTGTTTCCCATATGGCATCCTGAGTACCATGATGATCCCACAAAATTTTCACCATAGGTATCTGCTTACTCCTCAACACCTTGACACTTCGATCCGTAACCTTAATCGGTTTGTCCGGTAGCTCAAGTCAGGCTATAGAAATAATGGCTCCTCATTCAATACATGCTCTGGGTCAAGGTTGTATTTCTTCAACTGAGATACATAGAACACATCGTGAATTCTTGCCAACCCTTTCGGCAACTCCAATCGATATGCTACAGGTCCAATCTTCTTGATCACTAGAAATGGTCCTAAATATCTAGAACTCTACTTCCTGCCTTTGGGATGTTTTAGAAACCCCCAACTAGGTGTTATCTTCAGAAAAGTCTAGTCCCCACTTGAAACTCCAATTCTCTTCTTCTGTTGTCCGTATAACTCTTCTGTTAGCTTTGCACCGCTTTCAGTCTCTCCCTTATCATCTTTACTTTGCTTGCCATCTCCTCAAGGTTTACCTCCCAGTCTTGCCGATTTGCCCATCCTCGCCTAATCCCAATATAACGGTACTTGACATTTTCGTCCATATAATGCTTTATAGGGTGCCATCCCGATCGACACTTGGTAACTGTTGTTGTATGCCAACTCAGCATAGGGTATACAATCTATCCACTTATCTCCAAAATCCAATACACAAGCCCTAAGCATGTCCTCCAATATCTGGATGATTCTCTTGGACTGTCCATCAATCTGTGGATGAGCAGAAGTGCTGAGCTTCAGAGTCGTCCTTATTGACTCTTGAAACTTGGTCCAAAATCATGAAGTGAACCTAGGATCCCGGTCGGATATGACCCCTGATGGTACACCATGCAACCTAACCACTTCCCGAATGTATGTCTTAGCCATCTTCTCCTTAGAATCCTTAACGTTTACCGAAATAAAATGAGTTGTCTTGGTCAACCTGTCAACTACAACCCAAACGGCATCCTTCAAAGTCTTTGACATAGGTAGTTCAGTAACAAAATCCATTGTCACATCTTGCCACTTCCACTCGAGAATAGGCAACGGTTGTAGTAACCCCGCCGCTTTCTTATACTCCACTTTTACCTTTTGGCAAGTCAGACAAGTAGAGACATATTGTGCCACATCCTTTTTTATCCCCGGCCACCAGTAGGCCTTCTTTAAATCTTGGTACATCTTCACTTCTCCAGGATGAATAGTATACTTGCTCTTGTGAGCCTTGCCCATTACTGGGTCATCTGGTATACATATCCGTTCTCGAAAGTACAGCACTCCAGCTTCATCAGTTCAAAACTCTTTATTTCTTCTTTTGATTTCCTTTGCTTTAAAAGTTTGAAAGTTTTAGTTGCCTCGTTGGATCTCTCCAATCTCTTGCCTCAGCTCAGGTTCCATCTTCAGATTACACAAGCTAATCTTTCCTTTTCCTACTTCCGTCTTTCGCTCCAAGAGTTCTTGTACTATTTAGACTTCTTGCACCCTCATACTAGCCATCCTCACCGTTCGGCTCAGCGCATCAGCTACCACGTTAGCCTTCCCCGGGTGATAGCTAATTGGATACTTATATTCTTCTAAAAATTTCATCCATCTTCTTTGCCTTAGACTCAAGTCTTTTTGAGTGAAGATATATTTCAGACTTTTGTGATCTATGAAGACTTCATACTCCACTCCATATAAGTAGTGTTGCCACTTCTTCAGGGCAAACACAATCGCAGCCAACTCCAAGTCATGCGTCGGATAGTTAACCTCGTGCAGCTTCAGCTTTCTCGATGCATAGGTGATAACTTTCCTATCATGCATCAGTACCGCCCCTAGACCTTTCTTAGAAGCGTCTGTGTACAAGGAGTAGGGTTTACTTTCCTCAGGTAAACTCAATATTGGTGCCGTCATCAATCTCCTCTTAAGCTCTTGAAAACTCTTCTCACACTTATCACTCCAGATATATGGCATGTTTTTCCTTAGCAGTCATCGGTGTAGCCAGCGTAGAGAAGTTCTTGATGAACCGCTGGTAATATCTCGCCAATCCAAGAAAACTCATAATCTCAGTTACGCTCCAGTTGTTTCCAATTAGAGACAACCTTGAATTTTGTTAGGTCCATCTTGATTCCCTCTCTAGATATCACATGACTAAGAAAGGCCATTAAATCTAACCAAAGCTTATATTTGCTAAACTTGGCATATAGTTTATGCTCCCTCAATTTTTCCAGTACCAACTTCAGATGCTCCACATGCTCCTCGGGACTCTTAGAGTAGATCAAAATATCATCTAGAAACACTGCTACGAACTTATCTAAGTACGGCTGAAAAACTCTGTGCATAAGATCCATGAAAACGGCAAGTGCATTAGTTACTCTAAACGGCATCATCACGAACTCGTAGTGCCCATATCTAGTGTTAAAGGCCGTCTTGGGAATATCCTCCTCTTTGATTCACACCTGATGATAACCTTGCTAGAGATCCAACTTGAAGAAGTAACAAGAGCCTTGCAACTGATCGAATAACTCATCAATTGGAGGTAAGGAGTACTTATTCTTGATCGTGAGGTTATTCAATCCTTTATAGTCTATACACAACCTCAGCGTCCCATTTTTCTTCTTTACAAACAATACCGGGGCTTCCCAAGGTGACGTACTGGGTCTTATATACCCCTTGCTTAACCAATTCCTCCAGTTGTTCCTTCAATTCCTTTAATTCTGTGGGCACCATCCGATAAGGAGTCTTCGATACTAGCTCAGCTCCAAGAATTAGATCGATAGTGAACTCAACTTCCCGTGATGGTTGGAGAGAAGTGAGCTCGGCCAAAAATACATATGTGAAGTCCTTCACCACCTCGGTGCTTTCCAAGGATTTAAGTTAGCCAATTTTATTACATTAATAAATATTAATACTATATTTTCTTCTAATGATTTCAAAACCCTAGGAAGATTTGGAATTGGGCTGATATATGAAATAATGATATTTTAGCCAAATACATTATGTCTTTTCTTAAAAATAAAATATATGAATATTATATATAATAATAATATTAAATAAAGCATTTTATATAAATAATCATGACAGGTAAAATATTAATCTTATAAGTTATATATTCATAAATACTATTAAAATTTATTGATTATCTTTTAATCAAAATATATTAAAATTTACTTATTATTAATTTTATTTATCAATTATTTTCTAACTATTAATTATTAATTAAGAGAATAGTAATAGTTTATTATTTTAATAATATCATCTAGGACTTAGGACCTTTTATCAAATAAACCCTAGTTTATTTATTAATAACAAAGATTCATACCTACAACTTATTAGTAACTATTTCACAAACCCGAGTTATTATCAAACTAGATTTATTTTATAAAATTCTTTTGATTATCTAGCCTTAAAGTTTGGAACATTAGGATCATGATTGTAGGAAGTTGAACTAGGATTATTTATAGAAGCAAATTTGGCTTGAGTTTAATTATGGCCTGTGTTTACCCCAAGCGGGGTTAGGTCAGCTTTGAAAGATCTTTGAGTTAGCTCAAGCAAAGGATTAGGTAAGCTCCTGCATAAAACTTGTTTGTTGTAAAAGGTTACTATGGCAAGCCAAACAAGAAGTATGTGAACACTGATTTTGTAAAGGCAATTGAGGACTATTTCCTTTCTTATTCCAGTCAAACAAATTATTTGAAAATCTATAAGCAGTTTTACTCAAACACTAAACTCTTTCTAAAACTAGCTTTGTCAAGAACTTTAGAAACCCTTAGTTGCCATTTTCAAGTAAAGCTATGTTTTATCAGTAAATCTAGTGTTTGGATAATTGTAAATTAGAGAAAGTTTGCAATTTTGCCCACTTAAAATATATAAGAATTTAATTTAGTAGAGATGTCTTTTTTTTGGGGCAGTCAATGTAGATTTATTTCAGAGAAAAATAATGTTAAATTCTTGTATTATTTTTCTCCTTTCCTTTTGCTTTTTAATATTACTGTGTGCTTCTGATGTGGTCCCAATAAGCCGTATCAAAGTGAAGTTCCAGCCTAGAGAGGAAAGGAAGGAATAAGAGGTGGCACATTATCGAACAAGTTATAGACTAGTTAACATTGCACCATTGAGTTCTGTGCCATGGCAATAGGAGGCTAGTTTTTAGGAAGTATATTGAGGTACTAAAAATCATGGCTATACAAAAAAATAAATTGACATTATTTGATGGAAATATTGTTTGGACTCTATGAAAACACACAATTCAATACTTCATCCAATTCAAAATAAGTGTCATTTTAAGTAAATTGTTTATTGCACAATAAGTGTCATTATATAAAAAAATAATATTATTTCCCTTTTTACCCTTTTAATAATGTAATTATGAGGTGAGTGAAAACTAATCGAAGGAGGGGAGAATTATGTGGTGAGAAAATAAATAAACACAAAGTATGGAATGTCAACATATTAATTAAGAGTGTATTGGTCATTTTCAATAACTTCTTAATTGGTGTGAATGCTTCTAAAATGGCACTTATTTTGAATTGGATGGAATATTATTTAGTACAATAAGATGATATTAATTTTGTGATGAAAAGTCAAAAGAGATGAAATTTTTATAACAAACTACAAGTTAAAATAATGAATTTAATGACATTTGGTTAGTAACAGCCCTACAAATTAATTAAAATCTAAGCGTAAATAAGACATGCCATTGAGTTTGGGGGATATATTGGAGAGTAAGTGTGCCTCAAAGACACCAACTTAATATTTAATGATGTAGATAGGTCTGTACTTGCTTAAGGAGGAATGAAGTAAAATTTTTACCATTTAAAAAAATTTAATGAATTAGTATATCAACTTCATAATATATTGGAGATGATTACCTAAAAAAGCAAGCATTACTGTTGTTAGCTTCACTATCTTGATCATTCAAATGTTGACAAAGAAATGAAGGTTTTGAGAGAAAATTATCAAATTAAGAACTAGTATTCTTTTGAAGATGGCGGACAATTAATTATAGATGTTCTGAAAGGGAGAAAAAAGAAAGGTGATCAATGTAGAGGAACATCAAGATCTTCACTGAGAGACTTCAGCACTATTTAGTGCTCTTATAGTAGAGAGTTGAATCACATCCAAGTTTACTATATAAAGTTCAAGGAGGATTTGAAAAAAAACTAATTTTTCTTGAGGGAATATTTTCCCTAGTTTGAAATACAAGTGACAGCAAAGATAAAAGACTAATTATTGAGGGAATATTAGTAAAATCTACGATGAATGCAGGTATCTTCCAGATAATGCTCCCATAAATATGGTGTAAAGGTTGATAGAACAGCAATATAAGGCACTAAAAAGACATGTAATTCTTGAATTATGGCATCCAATCAACAAAAGAAGCCTCTTTCATTCTATACTATTGGGTCCTCAATTGCTATCCTAATAGCCTGATAGAGGCTAAATTAGTCATATTTTTCCTAGTTATTTAAGGCTCTTTTGTGATACATTTTGTTCAATAACTAGTCATATTCCTCCATATTTGAGATTTTACCCTTCAAAAGGTATTTTATTCATTATTATAGATTTTAAGGGTAAAACGAAGCAAAAATGTCGCCAAAAAAAAAGGCGGCGCTGGAACCGGCGCCGGCCACACACTATTGGCACATACTTCGAGGCAACGAGAAATTGTCAAAACAGAATGGAACAGAGTGGAATCGGCGCCGGCTCTAGTAGCTAAGGTGGCACCGGATGATTTCTAGAATACATTGTGTGGAATTTGGAAAAAAATCGCAGAACGAGTGGAGAACTAGAAAACATCCGCCCTGGCTCCGAGAGCCAAGGCGGCGCCGGCTGTGCCTTGAAGATAAGCGGGATTATGATTTTTCTACGCGGTTTTTGGTAATCTGTGGACTTTTAGTATCTTACAACTTCTACTCGGCCAAGAACATTACACTAACGAGTTTAGTCACTTCCCAAGCCTATAAATAGTTCAAAGAGCTTCCTGCCTAGCGGGCCGGCTCTTATCTGCGAATATAGTGGCCAATGACTGACTAATATCATACGCAGAAGCCATGTGCTCGTGTTTTAACTGGAGCACATCAGACATGGAGGCTAACATATAGCAGCGTGCCATTTCGTCAACCTTCTTCCATGCCTTTCCAGCCTCTCACTCTTCGGCGGTGGAACCTTCCCCAATCACAGGGTAGGTCTTGTAAAGGATATACTTATACTCCTCGGTTGTGAGTATTATGTCGAGGTTCCTCTTCCAGTCCACATAGTTTGGTCCCGTTAGCTTATTCTCCCTGAGAATAACGGCCAATGGACTAAAAGAACCTCCTACCATTTCTAAAAAATTGAAAAATAAAAGAAAAGATTTAGTTTGTGAAAATAAAATAAATTTGTGCACTAATTAATTTGGCTCTTAGGAAAACTGACATAGCTTCTTAGGAAGATTAACAGTTCCCTAAGCTAAGTGTATTAACCATCACAAATTAATTTCTCTTCTAGGTAATGATCTAGAGGATAACTCCATCGAGGGGATGGCTATTTTCTCTCATTTCCTATGGACATACCTCGCACTTATAACCTCCAACATGGGCTAACTGATTATAGTACATGTCCCGGGTTATTAATTACATCCTTTTATTAGATCTAGATACTTGTGGTATCCCCATCCTATACGGGTTCACTCCCAGGGTGACGCGAGGGGACCCACGATCTCTAATGAGAATCGTGATGGAAGCCGTAGGGCCGTTGGAACCCTTCTCCTACTTAGTCTTTTTATAAAAAAAAAAAAGGTTTTTTGAAAAATATCCATTTGAAATTTCCATTAAGTTTTTCTTTAACTCACAAAATAAAATATCTAAATCCATTAAAATCTCTATGTCAAGGTTTATTTCCTTTGAGAGATTTTTCCATGGACTTATTTTATTTAAGTTAAAACTTAATGATTTCAAAAAATTTTCAATTACAACTTTCTAGAGACTTTGGTCTCAAGCTTATTTGACGAAACAAATTTTCTTATGCCAAAATTAAAACAAAATGGCTTTCTTTTTTAACTTACAAAAATATCTAAATCCAATATATTTTCTATGTCAAGGATTAAATCCTTTGAGAAAATATCTAAGGATGAATTTTTGTTCAAGTTAAAATAACCATTTAATGTTTTAAAAGAAAAATGTTTTTCTTGTAAAAAATATTCCCAAAGACTTTGGTCTTTGAGAAAATACGCACATAGGTACACAATAAATAGCATGCTAGAAAACAGTAGACATTTTCATACTTTTCTATTTGTTAAACCTAAGTGCCTAAATAATAGAATTAAACACATTAATTAATTAATTAATTAATGATCTTGTTTAATCCTAAAATCCCTTACTAATATTTTCATGCAAATATATTCCTCGAATATTAACTATTGCAAAATATTAACTTCGCCTGATATGGAACCCAAAACGAAAAGAAAAACGCAAGAAAAATTACAAGGAAAAATTAAAAAATTTCTCCTTGGTCCATTGCAACTGCAACACTGGATCATGCACCCATCTGCACTGTGGTCCACTGCACCCGCCGCACAGAACCAGGAGCCACGAGAAAACCAGCGCGCGGACGGCATCCAAGCCTCTAGCCGGCGCCGGCTCTAGTCTGGACGCCAGATCCTACAGTTTTTTCTGCAAATTTCTTCTGCACAGCCTTCTGCACTCGCCCCCTGGTTTTTCCTCTCAGCTTCTGGCTTCGATGGCTCTCCGACTTCAAACCAAATACAATGAAATCAACCAAAACCAACAATCGCCTATATCCTTCCAAATTAGGTTTACACGGTTGTTCTATGAAAGCATGGAAATTATAGAGGGCCTATGCTTCTACTGTGAAGCTTACAAAAACAACTATTCCATACCAAAACAGCGAAGGATAATAGGCTTAAGCACCAAACAATGATCTTCTCCATTTTTATTAACTAACATACTCCCTAAGTTAATCAAACAACATTCTCTGATACTAATTGTTGGTTTAACAGAAAACAAAGGAGCATGTTCCAGTAACGGAGAACAAACAGAGGCAAAGAAAAACCATTAAGAGTAGCAGCATGGAAGCATTTAAAACATACCTCTGAGTGCCTTAAACCTCTTAGGCTATGAAAGAATGGATTAAACTACAGGGACAGCCCCTTCTTGCTCGCTTGATGAAGCTTCCGATTGAAAACCTGCTAACCTCCTACTCTGCCTTGTTTGCATGAACGATGAAAGCCAAAGCTTTCTGGTTGTCAAAATATTCCACTGCCTAAATCCTTGTTGGTGAAACAAAGGGTGGAGAGGAATGATCTCAAGAGGAGGAATGAAATGGTCTCAACCTTCTCCTTGTTTTGTGAAAACAAAAACTGTTGATGAGGAATCCTCTCAACTTTCTTGGTGAACCAAAGGGTGAGCAAAAAATCAACTACCTTACAACCTCTTGTATTCTTTGTTAATATAAAGAACAAGAGAACTAAGGGTCACACCATCAAGAGGAGGAGAACCAAAGGTCACGAGAGGGAGAGAGCTTAGGAAAAGAAAACCAGGTTTTCTTTCTTTCCACACACAGAGACATGAGCCTCAATTTCCATAATTCTGAGAATTCCAAACAATTATCTAATTGCAATTGGAAACCATGAAGTTCTCAGAATTATAAATTGGCCCATCAACTTCTCTTTCTCGCAATAAACTCCACTATGTTATCAAATAACATCTTGAGTATATATTCCTCTTTAACTGAGACCAATTCCTCAACCCAAAATTAATTAGGATTTACGGGCTATTCTGAAGACTAAAAAGACATATCACCTTAGCTACTAAAATGACTAAAATACCCTTACTATATAAATAGCTGTATTTTACATTTTAAATATTTTCTAATATCACCATAAGGAAGTATTAACCCCAAGGATAATGCAACGTTAGCAAAGTCTCCGACCTACAGGTGTAATGACTAAAATACCCCTCTATACATCACTATACATTCAAAGAGGAAGAAGTGTACTAACACCTCTCTAAATGACATCTACCATCCTTAGGCCTCTAGTCCAATGATCCACGACTTCCTGGAGTGTTTTCGCTTTCCAAGGGAGCTACCCTAAAGCAAACATCCAAGTCATGTTTCCTAGGGCCCTGGACATTTAGATTATTCAGACAACTACAAGGGGCGATATAGTATAGAAACTATCTTGTACATGTCTATCTTAACTAATTAGTTATATATACCCAACATGCAAGTATATTGGCCCGATGATAGAACCTCAACTATATCATATCAAAGTATATGCTTCCAACTTCGTCAGACCACCAACTCATACTCAAGTTGTAGAGTACTAGTCCACGCTGTAGCAGTAGTAGTCTAGGTTTCTACCATATAGTACTTTTAAGAAACCACTACTACAGGTCTTGTTCTACGTACTCGAAATACGCTTATGTCATGAAGTGAGTGGATTACTCACTGGCTAAAGGTAAGCCATTCCCCATTTAGAATTCATAACATAATAACCTAGACATGATGAGATTCCCATTCTCATCAATCGGTTAAGAATGAATGTCTATATGTTAAGTAACCCGTGATCCATACCTTACTGTGAAAGACCTCCATTCATATGGACCACTTAGGTGAAACCCCAACTAAAACCAACCCTAGAGT
The DNA here is from genome assembly GCA_026120185.1 of Voacanga thouarsii. Classification (NCBI taxonomy): domain Eukaryota; kingdom Viridiplantae; phylum Streptophyta; class Magnoliopsida; order Gentianales; family Apocynaceae; genus Voacanga; species Voacanga thouarsii. The sequence continues at coordinate 10,041 of JANUWF010000153.1, forward strand.
AAGGGGGTCAGGATGCATATCATATTTTCTTGCATGCATAAATATATTTTTGAATGATTTTATGTGCTTTGGAATTGTGGTTTATAGTCTAGAAGGCTTAATTGTGCTTATTAAG
>JANUWF010000154.1:0-62500 GCA_026120185.1 Voacanga thouarsii
TAATTGTGCTTATTAAGTAAGAAGGGCAAAATGGTAATTTTGCTTGAAGTGGAAATAAGGAGATAGCTTGAGGATTAAATAGGAAGAATATTTAGGAGAGAAAATAAGAACAAGAGTTGTTGTGGTTTAGTGGTTAGAGCTTTGGAATTAACCTCTAAGGTCTTGAGTTCAAATTCCATCATTTAAGTTTCAGTATGATTAATTTTATTTTTATGTAGGGTGGAATATTTTCGGCCTTGCATGCCATAAGAAGAAGTAGGAGTGTTATCCTAGGGGAGACATGAAGGGAATGTCTTAATCATACTCTTGTGCCCTACAAAAATTCTTGAGGGATTCATGGCCTTTTTGTTCCCTAACTTACCTTAATTCTTCACCAATTAAGCTTGTTCAATTATCCAAATCTATATTTTAATTCTAGAAAATTTCATCAAGGTTCTTTGATCTTGGAGTTTCGAAAATGCCTCTTTGAGGATAGAATGTTGACTAAAAATGGTGAAGGAGTTAAGAAAGGTTCCCAAGTCAAACTCCACTCCATAAGTGTTCATCTTCTTCATGTAGCAATCTGGAAATTTTCCAGCTTCTTGGTCAGTCCAACCTTCGAAAACTTCAGCCATTTTTTATCACTCAAATATTGCTAGAAAAATAGTCAATTTGTTCAACTTGAAGACTGAAACCTTTGGCCAAAAATCGGACTGCACAAAGCTATGCAAACCAGGAAAAAATCTTGGACAATTTTGCAACTTAGCAGTCCAAAAACCAAGCTGTTTCTTCTAGCCTTCAAACCAGTAATTCATCCCTATCCTTCCTCCATAAAGAAGGCTGGAAATCAGCCTTAAAGGACCCTCCAATACCCCTTCAAACCTTCTGCAAATTGACTGGAACATTGCAGAAAAATCTGCACAAAAATTCCAGCAAACCATTCGAATGAACAACCAGAAATTCCAACCTTGCTCCCTCTTCAACCATGTCCGAAAAACCACTTCAACTTTTTGTGAAAATAACCTTAGTTAGCCATGAACTGAACTTCATCACCCTCCTCCATTGATCTGCATGAAAGAGCACCATAGCCACTCCTTAAATCACTTCTTCAATCACTACAATCAAGCCTTCAATTGGAATTCAAAATTTCAGCAAATTACTCCATAAAAACTTCCATGAATCAAGCCTCGACCAACCAGAAATTTCCTTCACCATAACACTCAACATTTCGGCCACCCTATAGCTCCTTCAAACCTCATTCATCTCAACAAAACTTTAGCAAATTTCAGTCGACCATAGCAGCTCTAAGAACCTCCATCAACCAAACCATTCTTACCATATCTTCTACCTTAATTCACTCCCTAAATTACTTCTTTTGAATTTCAAACAACCAACTTTCCTTCTTCTCCCTAATTTGAAAATTCAATCACCAGAATTCCTCTAACCATTCGGCCAACACCATTCAACAAATTTCGTCCAGCCTTCTCTCCATCCTCTCCATTTCTCCAAGAACACCAAGAACACACACCACCATTCTCCAAGCTTAAGACCACCCTAAACACCTCCAATCTCTCCCAAAAACTCCAGATCACATCTACTCACCCTTTAGAATCCATTTCTGTATTTTATAACATCAAACACTAAAAATAAAATTCTACTATTGAATAAAAAACCAGAATTTTTCTAGAAGATTCAAAAACTCTCTCAAGGTAACCATGAACGATTATGTTCATCTTCTTTCCTCTTCAATCTTTAATATAATATACTAATACTCTCTCTCTCTCTCTCTCTCTCTCTCTCTCTCTCTCTCTCTCTCTCTCTCGGCTGAAATGGTTGTTTCAACCATAGCCATTTTTTCTTCTTCCTTCTTGGTCGGATCAAGCCTTCCAAGCATGTGGATTCTCTTGAAACTTCATCAAAGTAGTCATCAGTCGAGTATGTCTCTTTAACCCTCTCCTTAATTCTAAAATCATATCTCTTGAATGTTGTTAGAAAAGGATGGAATATGATTGGAGATTGAGTATGTGTTTAGATGAAGGAGTTGAGATTGGAGCATGAGGATGATTTGTCATGGTTGAGTTTTATTATGCTTTGTGGTTTGTTGCATGCTCTTCATGTCGTGAGTTAGTATGAATGATTAAGCATGATAGAAATTATGTCACCTTTGGTGAATAGGGTTTTATGTTCTTGTATTCTTGTTGAAGCCATGAATATGATTATGCTTAGTGAAGTTTGGATCATGTGATGGTAGATATAGATTTAAGCCTTTATTCATTAATTGAATGGTTTGTTGATTGATATTAGAGTTTATGTTCATGATTCTTGTGAGCCATAGGAAAAGTATGATCATGACCTTGTTAATCCTAAACTATTTAAGTTAGCCAATTTTATGACATTAATAAAAAAATTAATACTATATTTTCTTCCAATAATTTCGAAAACCCTAGGAAGCTTTGGAATTGGATTGTTAAATGAAATAGTGATATTTTAGCCAAATGAATGATATCTTTATTAAAAATAATGTATATAAATATTTATATATAATAATAATAATAATAATAATAATAATAATAATAATAATAATAATAATAAAGCCTTTTATATAAATAATCATAATAGGTAAAATATTAATCTTATAAGTCATATATTCATAAATACTAATAAAATTTATTTATTACCTTATGATCAAAATTAATAAAATTTACTATTAATTTTATTTACTAATTATTTTCTATCTATTAATTATTAATTAAGAGATTAGTAGTAATTTATTATTTTTAATTAAATCATCTAAGACTTAGGACCTTTCATCAAATAAACCCTAGTTTATTTATTAATAACAAAGATTTATATTTGAACCTATAGCTTATTAGTAATTATTTTGCGATTCCTAGTTATTTTATTATCAAGCTAGATTTATTTTATAAAACCCTTTTATCATCTACCCTTAAAGTTTGGGACATTAGGGTCATGATTGTAGTAAATTGAACTAAGATTATTTATGGAAGCGAATATGGCTTGAGTTTAATTATGGCTTATGTTTACCCCAGGCGGGGTTAGGTCAGCTTTGGAAGATCTTTGAATTAGCTCAAGCAAAGGATTAGGTAAGCTCCTGCATAAAACTTATTTGCTGTAAAAAAGTTACTATGGCAAGACAAATGCGAAGTGTGTGAACACTCATTTTTGTAAAGGCAATTAAGGACTGTTTCCTTTCTTGTTTCAGTCAAACAAATTATTTGAAAATCAACCAGCAATTTTACTAAAACACCAAACTCTTTCTAAAACCAACTTTGACACGAACTTTAGAAACCCTTAATTACTATTTCTAAATAAAACAATGTTTTATCAGTTTTTCCCCAAGTGGGACAATCAAACGTTGAGTACTCAATAAGGGTAGGCTAGTAGTACTAGTTTTGAAGAGCAAGAGCGAGTCTTTTGGTAGGAGGCCACCTCCAAAAGATGAACTCAACTTGGAGAAGCGACAGTACTAATTAGTCATGTTGGTCCGAGCAAGCAAGTTTCAGTCGTGTGAACTGTGTATTTCCGGAATGGACAACCGGTTTGTTTGGGTGTAGAGAAGGAGGAGTATCTTACCCGGTAGGCCATACACCTACCTTTTGTCAGTCTGCACAAAGTGTGGCATTCTGACCATTATATGGTTATGGGGCCCAACGTGTGGTAACCCATGGCTTCCCATTTGAGTGGTTGTATTTATTGTGCACTCGTATGGTTTGAAAAGAGGAAAACGCCACTCTTTATTTTAACCTTATTTATTGCTTGCCAGCATTTTCTCTTATGAAATTTTTACAACTCGCATACATGAACTGTTTTACCTGAATACTCAAAGTACACATGGACTTACTGAGATTTTTATCTCATCCCCCTTTTATGCCATGATTTCAAGTAGATCCTGCTGTGAAGTTGAGTAGCTAGAAAGTTGCCTTCTTGAAGACTTTATGTTATTTATTCTATATGTTGCTTTGAGAAATGATAGTGTGCAATGTATTTTGGATTTGTTTATATAATAAGTTTTAATTTTAAAGTATTATTTTATTTTTGCTTGTGTGACCTAGTTATAAAGACCCACTGTCTTTTGGACAGGGCCACATCCCCGGCCCTGTTGGGCCTAGGTAGTGGGGTGTTACAACTTACTTAAACACAATGGGTCTTTTCCAAACGACATTGTGCACAAAAAAGTAAATTCACAAACGATTTTTGAAAATAAATTCTTTTATTCAAACATTCGATTTTTTATATCATAAACTAGTCTAAGAGGGCATACTTCCCAACAATTTGATCTTTTGATTATTAATTGTTCATCTTGGTATTTAATTACTTGGGCATATTACGAAACTAATTGGTTGTTTTTTTTCATTAGCTTGCTAGACCAAAGAGGTTAATTGCTGAGGATTAAGTAATTAAAGGTTAATTGATGTTTGCCAGACCAAAGATTCATTGATTAATTTCATGTTTTAAATTTGCCAGACCAAGGAAATTTAATTAAGGATTGTGTTTAATGCGTCTTTTGGGTGAATTAGTTGAGACAGACTAAGTGATGCTAATTTATCTAGAGAATAGTGATTTCATGGATTGACCATCGAAGTGAATCTACCTTCATCCTTCATGATGCCAAGAGAATAATTGGTTATGATAATGGTTGGGTTCTTTAAGATCATGTTTGTCTAAACAATGGTTTAAGTTACATAATTCTCCATCCTTGACATTTATATATTTTTATTTTTATTTTTATTTGTTTTATTTTATTTCTTTTTTCACTTTATTAAGTCGGTTAAACAATGAAAGAAAATGGATTAATGCATACTTGTTCCTTGAGGATCGACACTCGTTTGAACCCTATGCTATCTTAATGATGAGTATGCTCGCTCATATGTGTAATTTGGGGTTAACGTTTTAATGTAAACTTGATTGGGAATGTGCTTAGTTTTTATGTGATTTTTATACCCAATTCTGAACACATCAAGTTTTTGGCGCTGTTGTCAGGAAAAAATCTGTGTTCATTTGTTTAATAATTCTTTTCTCGTGCCAAAAACATCAAGTTTTTGGCACCGTTACTGGGGAGCAATATCATGAAAGCTTGGATTTTGTTGATTTAATCATGTAAATATGTAAATACGTAAATATGTAAATATGTACAATTGTTCTTTTTGCAAAAAGGTGCTATCTTTTGTATCTTGTATATTTGTGTATACCCTTGTAACCTAACCTACTAACTTTAACTATGTTCTATTAACTAACTTTGTAATCTTGTAATTTTGAATTCGGTTATCTAACTTTCGTCTTGTCTTTGCTAGGTGTTAGCCTTGGTACATGATCTAATGACCTGAAGGCAATATAGTAGATTTTGTTTTGTTTCATTTTTATTTCTTTCTTCATGAATTAAATTGCATTATTCATCATTGCTGCATGTTCCTCATTTTTATTCCATTTAAAAAAAAAATTAGTGTATTGATGATAGATTGTCAAAATTACAAGCTAACATTAATGTTTTTAGTGAGACGTCATTAGAAGCATTAGTGAATTCTTTTGTTGCCAATACAAATTCATCTGTTCAGTGGCATAAAGAAGCTTCGCAACGATTGGGTGATCAAAGGAAACAATTAGTTAAGCTTGTTGAGGAGACTCATGAGTTCATGCTAGCCCGTATAATTGACCATAAAAAAAAAAAGAAAAAAGAGAGAGGCTATGAGGGACAATTGCATGATGTGGCAAGAGATGTATTTGATTCTACTCTATGTGCTCATAATTCTAATATTTCTTTGTCACATGATTTCTTAGGCTCTTCTCACTTCTTGGAGAACAATGGTCCCAATGATGATATATGAAGCTCAACATACCTCAAGAAGTTGGATTTATATTCATTCTAAGAAATTCTTTGAGGATGTTGACAAATTCCACCCGTCACCCTAATCTCAGGGAGGTAACTTGGTATTTGTAGAAGCATAGAAAAGTAAGGATTTCCCAATCCCATCTTTAAGAACTCAAACACTAAGTTTAAAGGGGTATTTTAAATTGTAAAAATTATTTTGAAGGGTTAATCGGTGATTTCAAGCTTGATGCATTCTTTAGAAACCATGTGCACTTATATGTTAATAACAATATTTATGTATCTAAAGAAATGTTAGAGAAAGAGATTTATGTGTTTGGCTTTAGTGAAAAAAAAAATTATTTTCATGAACCTTCCATTTTTCAAAATCCTCCATTCTTCATTCTTCATTCATCATGCCTATCTTCTATTTTGAGTTTTAATTTCTTTTCAAAAGGTTTAATGAGGAAGTATGATGAGTGTGAAAAGTTTTTGTTTTATTTTTTATTTTAGTCTTTTTCTTTAGCTTGTTTTCTTTTATTTAGGTATATTTTTATTTTATTTGCCTTGTGCTTTTATTTGTGTTTTGTTTTATAGGAATAAAGCCCTTTTGGACAAGCCCTTCTCTTTACCTCAAGTTTGGATATCTATTAGAGCATTATTGCACTTGGGAAGTATTACTTAAACTTTCTACCCCTTTATTATTTTTGGTTCCTTTGGAGATGCTTTCTTGTGTTTATTTTTTGCCAAGGAAGACATTATCCAATTTAAGTGTTGGAGAGTGGTTTGGTGCTATACTTTGTCCAAATTGTTATCAATTTTATTTTGAGTACAAAGTTTGGAAAATTGGAGCTACTCCGTCATGGAAGTAATTTCTTTCTTCTCTTTTCCCATTTATTTTTTACCCCATGGCATTGTTTCTTCCTTGTTCTATTTATTTGGCCATTGAGGATAATGTCTAGTTTAAGTGTGGGGGAGTGATTAAATTGAGAATTCTTCTATGCATCATTCTTTTATACTTCATCCTTCTTGTGTGAGCAAAATTTTCAAAAATTTTTCTGATTTTCTTTGAAATTTCAAGCTGTATTTTTAATGCATGTCTTATGATGGATTATAGAGCATATGTTCTAGATCATTCATGGCTTATGCATGACTTTTAGCACGCACTTGGATGAAGTAGTTCTTGATCAAATGCTTTGCATTATTCTTAAACCTGTTTTTCTACTAAAATTCATGGAGCATCCTAGAACTTACTTGAATACCTCTCGAGGCGAAATAAGAAAGGCAGTCGTGATTTAACTTAGGGATGACAGTAATAGGCCCTCTTTGGATAGTTTGAGCTTTTCAAGCTTATCTATTTTGTTATATTATCCCTAGTGCCTATTTTGAGCCTATATTATTGATTTCTTTCTTTAAAACTCGTTATCATACTTTGTCTATTGCTTGTTTCTGAGAGTTTGAATAATTTTCCAAATCTTTATGCTCTTGATGGATAAAAGTATATGTAGGAGCATGTGAGGAAGAATACTTGGAGAAAGATCATGACTCGTTACTTTCAGTCATGTATCAATAGTGTGTTGAGTTGGAGAAAGAAAAGAAAGAGAAAAGAGAGAGTGAAAACAAGAAAAGAAAAACAAAAGCTGCTAGAAAGAATGGGAAGAGAAAAAGTGAAAAAGAAAAGAACAGCAGCAGTAGTGAAAACAAAAGAGGAGTGAAAGAAAAGAAAATTGAAAGAAAAAGAGAAAAGAAAGATCAAAAGAAGAATGGTGGTTGAGCTGTAAAAGTTAAACTCATATCAAATCTTTGACACCATTGCTGAAAAGTCGAGTGATCTTGGGAAAAATAGAGAAGAATTGATGAAGAAAGCAAAAAGATGAGAAGAAGAAGAGAAAAACGAAAAAATGCAGGATTTGCTTGAGTTGAGTTGTAATTGTTGAATAAGATTATGGTTTGATTGATTTTTGGAATAGGAAAGCAAGAAGAGTTGGAAATTATTGATTCATTTTGTTTATCCTTTTCTTGCGAACTCTTAGCTTCTTTGATATTTGATTCTCCTATATCCTTCGTTTGATAAGCTATATTACAAGCCTTTAGCCTTACATTACAAGCTTGAAAGTCCTACTTGACCTAAGTAGAACCATGAAAGGTAAGCCTATGGAATGCATATTCTTTTTGAACTAAATTCTTTCCAATGGTTCAAGAATATTGTTAAGTATTGAGATGGTTCTACTAAGTCATTATTCACTTACACAAGTCTTGCATTTGTTGTGAAAGATGTAGTAGCATATGTTTTTTGTTCTTGAATGAAGAAACCGTTGAGGATATTATTTTGAAATTGATTGAGTGATTGATTAAACCTTGTGTTTTCTAACTTGTCTTTGATACTTTGCTTGAGGACAAGCAAAGAGCTAAGTGTGGGGGAATATGATAGGGGCTAAATTAGTCATATTTTTTCTAGTTATTTAAGGCTCTTTTGTGATACATTTTTGTTCAATAACTAGTCATATTCCTTCATATTTGAGATTTTACCCTTGAAAAGATATTTTGTTCTTTATTATAGATTTTTGGGATAAAACGAAGCAAAAACGATGCAAAACAGAGGAGAGGCAGTGCCGGCTAGTGCACTGGAACCAGCGCCGGCCACACACTGTTAACATGTACTTCAAGGCGACGAGAAATTGTCAAAATAGAGTGGAATAGAGTGGAACCGGCACCAGCTCCATTAGCCAAGGCGGCGCCGGCTACATTCCGGAATACATTGTGTGGAATTCGGAAAAAAAATAGCAGAATGAGTGGAGAACCAGAACATAACCGGCACTAACTCCGAGAGCCAAGGCGGCGCTAGTTGTGCCCTGAAGATAAGCGGGATTGTGATTTTTCTATGCGGTTTTTGGTAACTTATGGAGTTTTAGTATCTTCTAACTTCTACTCGGCCAAGAACATTACACCAACGAGTTTAGGCACTTCCCAAGCCTATAAATAGATGAAAAACACAAGGGAAAATGAGAGAATTCATTGATTATCACAAAAAATCATTCAAATCAAAGGAGGAATTCTTCAATTCAAGAAGGGTTGTGCAAGAAGGTCTTCAAACGAAGAAGGAGGCTTGTCTATGAGTGCTTTCTTTTACTTTGTTTTCTTTTTCTTGAACAATGATATGTTAATTGTTTTATTATAATTTGACATTATTGTAGATATTCATGATATTTAGAGTTATTTAATCTTTTGATTAATTGATTGTTCATCTTGGTATTTAATTACTTAGACGTATTATGAAACTAATTGGTTGTTTCTTTTCATTAGCTTGCTAGACCAAAGAGATTGATGGTGGTTTCAATTGATTAATTTCATATTTATTGGTTGTTAACTTGTTAGACCAAAGAGGTTAATTCTTAAGGATTAAGTAATTAAAGGTTAATTGATGTTTGCCAGACCAAGGATTCATTGATTAATTTCAAATTTTAAATTTGCCAGACCAAGGAAATTTAATTAAGGATTGTGTTTAATGCGTCTTTTGGGTGAATTAGTGGAGACAGACCAAGTGATACTAATTTATCTAGAGGATAGTGATTTCATGGATTGACTATCGAAGTGAATCTACCTTCATCCTTCATGATACCAAGAGAATAATTGGTTATGATAATGGTTGGGTTCTTTAAGATCATATTTGTCTAAACAATGATTTGAGTTACATAATTCTCCATCCTTGACATGTATATATTTTTATTTTTATTTTATTTTGTTTTATTTTATTTCTTTTTTCACTTTATTAAGTCGCTTAAACAATGAAAGAAAAGGGATTAATGCATACTTGTTCCTTAAGGATCGACACTCGTTTGAACCTTATGCTATGTTAATGATGAGTATGCTTACTCATATGTGTAACTTGGGGTTAACGTTTTAATGTAAACTTGATTGGGAATATGCTTAGTTTTTATGTGATTTTTATACCCAAATCTAAACACATCATAGCCACAACAAAGAATCAATAATGAAGTGGGTTGAGGGGAGCTTAACACAGAACAAAGAAGAAGACACCGTTGCAATCAAGACTAATATTCATCATATCCCAAAAATTGAGCAGAAAAAAAAAACTAGAATTCTCTAGAATACAATTAAAACTTAAAGAAAGTACTGATATTGACAATTCAAAATGGTAAAACAAAATAGAAAATTCCGTGTAGTCAGAAACCTTAAACATAACCTCAAATTCAAGACCTATTCTAACCCATTGTCCAAGGGAGTTTCCAGAAACCTAATCCTTGAAAAGCCTCGAGCTTTTGAGCTATGGCCTCAGCCCAAGTTGTATCGTCTATGTCGCCATGCGAAGCCCAGAGATTGGTGATGTGTGTGGTTAGAGAGTGGGCAAAGGTAAGCACATTGAGGAGTATGAAGAAAAGAAGGAGTGGTGATGCTGGGGTTTTATGGGCATAGTTGCCCAACATGATTCCGCTGGTGATCGTGGTGTTGCTGAGAGGTGGCGATAATCGGTGGGGAGGACAGAGCGTTGAGAAAGAAGAGGAAGAGCAGAAGCTTTTGGTTACAGTGGGACCACGAAATAGAGAAGATAAAGGCTAACGATTTCTGGCTGTGGTATAGGAGAAAAAAGAAAAGGAAAGGGAAGGGAAAAATTGAAAAGAAAAATGTTTGTAAAATGTGGTACCCATACCATTTTATTTTTTTAACAAATGAGAAATTTAAAAAATAAATAACTTAAATAAGTAAAATACCTTTAACATCCAAATTTTATTATACTTTTAACTTAAATGCTTAGTGGAGAGAGAGAGAGAAACATTTTTCCTTCTACTTCCTTCTTATTTAACTGAAATGAGAAAAAAAATGAATATTCTTTATTGTAGAAATGAGAGAAAAATATATAAAATATTTTTATTAATTTAAACTTAAAATTGTCATGTATAATGTAAAAAACTTATAGAGTCTTTTATAGAAAATCCTCTTTCTTTTTCTTTCTCTTTTTCTTTTTCTTTATAGTACTTTTTTTAATGGCGTTAATGGTACAGGGGTATTGATATCTACATTTACAGAATCCTTAACTTGATTAAATTTTGCCTCAAAAAGTTTTTTTTATTAAAATTTTATTATTCTGTCCATTAATGGTGCTAATGGTACACAAATATTATTTTATTATAGATTCCTTAAAGTAATCGAATATATTTTTCTACATAATCTAGCATAATCTTTAAGTCCATAACCTAACACATTTATAAAGATAAACATATCAAAATAACAATCCAACCATTGGATTAGTTAAAATTATTAAAAAAGTATTATGACCAAATTTAAAGGTAATCGAATATATTTTTCCACATACTATAATATAATCTCTATATAAAAGCCATAAGCTAACTCATTTACAAAGAAAAGGACATTAAATTATTGATCCAACCATTGGATTAGTTAAAATTACTATAAAAAAATATTATGACCAAATTTAAAGATAATCAAATATATTTTGCTACATAATCTCGAATAATCTTTATATAAAAGCCAAAAACCTAATACATTTTTAAATATAACCATATCAAATTAATGATCCAACCGTTAGATTTGTTAAAATCATTTTTAAAAAAAGTGTTATGACCAAATTTGAAGGTAATTAGATATATTTTTCCAGATAATCTAGCAAATCTCTATATAAAAGTCCATAACCTAACACATTTATAAATATAAGTATATCACATTAACGATCCAACCGTTAGATTTGTTAAAATTACTAAAAAAAATATTTTATGACCTAATTTGAAGGTAATTAGATACATTTTACCACATAATGTAGTATAATCTCTATATAAAAGCCCATAAGCTAATGCATTTATAAAGATAAGAACATCAATTTAACGATCCAACAGTTGGATTGGTTAAAATTACTATAAAAAAATATTATGACCAAATTTAAAGATAATCAAATATATTTTGCCACATAATCTCGAATAATCTCTATATAAAAGCCAAATACATTTTTAAATATAACCATATCAAATTAACGATCCAACCGTTAGATTTGTTAAAATCATAAAAAAAATGTTATGACTAAATTTGAAGGTAATCAGATATATTTTTCCAGATAATCTAGCCAACCTCTATATAAAAGTCCATAACCTGAGACATTTATAAATATAAGTATATCATACTAATGATTCAACCGTTAGATTTGTTAAAATTACTAAAAAACGTTTTATGACCAAATTTGAAGGTAATCAGATATATTTTACCACATAATAGTATAATATGTATATAAAAGCTAATAACCTAATTCATTTACAAACATAAGGACATCAAATTAACGATTTAACCATTAGATTAGTTAAAATTACTATAAAAAGTATTATGACCAAATTTTATGGTTATCGGATGTTTTTTCCACATAATCTTGAATAATCTCTATATAAAAGAAAAAAATCAAATATATTTTTAAATATAACTATATCAAATTAATGATCTAATCCTTTGATTTGTTAAAATCATTAAAAAAAAATGTTATGACTAAATTTGAAGGTAATCATATATGTTTTTCTACATAATCTATCATAATCTCTATATAAAAGTCCATAACCTAGCATATTTATAAAAATAAGCATATCATATTAACGATGCAACCCATTAGATTTGTTAAAATTGTTTTAAAAAAAAAATGTGTTATGATATAATTTGAAGGTAATCGGATATATTTTGCCACATAATCTCTACATAAAAGCTCATAACCTAACCCATTTATAAAGATAAGTATATCAAAATAATGATCTAACCATTAGATTAGTTAAAATTGAAAAAAAAAAAGTGTTATGACCATATTTGAAGATAATCGAATATATTTTTCCATATACTATAGTATAATCTCTATATAAAAGCCCATAAGCTAACCCATTTACAAAGATAAAGGCATAAAATTAACGATTCAAAAGTTGAATTTGTTAAAATTAATATAAAAAAATATTATGAGCAAATTTAATGATAATTATATATATTTTGCCACATAATCTCGAATAATATCTATATAAAAGCCAAAAACTTAATACATTTTTAAATATAACCATATCAAATTAACATCCAATCATTAAATTTGTTAAAATTATAAAAAAAAATGTTATGACCAAATTTAAAAGTAATCAGATATATTTTTCCAGATAGTCTATCAAATCTCTATATAAAAGTCCATAACCTAACACATTTATAAATATAAGTATATCATATTAACGATCTAACCATTAGATTTGTTAATATTACTAAAAAATATTTTATGACCTAATTTGAAGGTAATCAGATATATTTTGTGACATAATATAGTACAATCTCTATATAAAAGCTAATAACCTAACGCATTTACAAACATAAGGACATCAAATTAACGATCCAACTGTTCGATTAGTTAAAATTACTATAAAAAGTATTATGACCAAATTTTAAGGTAATTGGATATATTTTTCCATATAATCTTGTATAATCTCTATATAAAAGTAAAAAACCAAATATATTTTTAAATATAACCACATCAAATTAATAATCTAACCGTTAGATTTGTTAAAATCACAAATATATATATATATATATATATATATATTATGACCACATTTGAAGGTAATCAGATATATTTTTCTACACAATCTATCATAATCTCTATATAAAAGTCCATAACCTAACATATTTATAAACATAAGCATATTATATTAACTATCCAACAATTAAATTTGTTAAAATTGTTTTAAAAAAATGTTATGACATAATTTGAAGATAATTGGATATATTTTGCCACATAATCTCAACATAAAAGCCCATAACCTAATGCATTTATAAAGATAAGCATATCAAAATAACGATTCAACCGTTAAATTAGTTAAAATTAAAAAAAAGTATTATGACCAAATTTGAAGTTAATCAAATATATTTTTGTACATAATCTAGAATAATTTCTATATAAAAGCCAAAACTTAAAACATTTTTATATATAACCATATCAAATTAACGATCCAACCGTTAAATTAATTAAAATCACAAAAAAATGTGTTATGATCAAATTTGAAGGTAATCGGATATATTTTGCCTTATAATATATAGTGAAGTCCATAACCTAACGCATTTTATAAAGATAAATACATCAAATTAATAATACAATCGTTAGATTAGTTAAAATTATAGAAAATGGAGTATCCATCCTCATACAATGGTCGCTAACTATAATCACAAATTGGAGTATACTAAAATTTATGTATTTCCACTTTCTATTTTTATTTCTTTTTGTTTGATTGTAGAAAGTCGATTTTGTTCTAGCTAAATAAAGAATTAGGCAAAGAGTGTACATAAGTAGTTGGTCCAAAAATATATATATAAATTAATAAAATAGTAATATAAAGATTTGAACACACAACCATTTGAATATAAACAATTACCTCAACTATGATATCTAAGAAAATATTCCATTTTATGTTGATATTCTTTAATATTTGATAAAATAAGAAAAAAAATATGCTTTTTCCATAGTTTAATAAAATTGTGGGTAATAAAAATTCTTTATCAACAATTTCAAATATCTGTGGTAAAAAGTTATTTTTACCCACACAATTTTTAAATCTGTGGTAAAAAAGAACTTTTGCCTACAGAAATACAGTCGTGGCAAAAGAAAATGTTACGAAAAAGGTTTATATGCCACGGAATTCAAAATTGTAGCAAAAAGCAAGTTTTCACCACAGATTTTTCTATGTTGCAAATAAAAGTGTTGCCAAAAGCTTTTTTTTTTTTTTTTTTTGTTGTAGTGAGTAGAGTATATCTCAAGGCTACTTGTAGAAATCATTACTCATGAAGTCCTTGGCCAAGGCAACTATGTGTTGGAAATAGTTCCAAATTGATTCACATATCGAGTAATGGATTTCTTAAACAAGTACTAAAATATTCGGGCAAGAATTAGTAATATTCTAGAGGGAGTTGGCACTAATTCCATGCTTTAGACCGAATGAGATATAGTATGGTGAAAGGAGTTTATTTCACTAGTTATTTGCTATTGAAAGGTTCATGTCAAGCCACTTGACTTTCTGAACTTTTGGGTGATCAAGAGTCATTGCTAGATGTTGCTCTTGATATGCTAAATATGAATTATTAATTAGAAAATTAATAAATTAATCTTATATTTTATTTAGGATTATTAATTCTAAAGTTGTTAAAATTAATTCATACTATATTACCAATAAGACCAGGAAACCTAATGTGTCACATACAATAAAGGTTTGAATGCTCAATATATATTATTTGATAATATTATGGAGTTAATTAAGAGAAGAAAATATATTTATAGGTGAATTATAAGTTTATTATAATTCATGGAACTTGGTTACAATTATATAAACTTCAACGGCACAATTGTAGACATTGGATCTTGGAGGACTTAATTGCAATTAATACACATTCTAAAAACAATAAATACAGGAATTGTTCCCTTTTGCAAAAAGGATTCTGAGAAATCATTTCTTCATCCCTATTCTTCTCCAATTAAAACCTAGCCGCTCTTCTTCTACTAGCATAGTTTTGAGTGGGTTTTGTGAGGAATTCAACTTCGTGTGGATTACTGCTAGAGACAATCCTACTCTTGGATTGTAGTGGGGCAATTTGACAATCAAAATAGAGGGAATTAGTTCCTAAGTTGCTGATCAAATTTCTATCCACAAGAAAAATTTTATATTTCTGCTACAGAATGTAATCTCCGTTTCATTCCTATATTCCCGTTTTAATTGCAAACACGCGATCCTTAGGCATGGATTTCATAGTTATTTCTGTTGCGTTCTTATTTGATAAGCATGATGAAATTCAACAGTGGTATCAAAGCCTTCATGTTTATGTTTTAATGGGTCTTTAATTACTTTGAAATCATTTTTGTGCATGTAACTATATGATCATGGCTATTGTATGTCTATTGCTTTGTTTGACGTGTCTGGGTTTTCTGGTTTAAAGAGTCTAGGTCATTGAAAATCGTATGGGAAATTATTTCCGTGTGGGTCTGGTTTTTCTGCATAATGTTCTTCCTACAATCAAGCTTTTGATTCAACAATATGGATTATTGTTTAAAATGTGATGTAGATTATAGTTGGATGAAAATATTGATTAACAACGCTTGATATCAAACTTGTTTTGAACGGTCTGAAAATCACTTTGAGATTGTGAAAAAAATTTGTAGAATTTGGGAAGAAGATGAACAGTGGTTATTATGCTTACTGTTGTTTAGAAATTTTTCTGAATTTTCGCCTCCAGAGCATACCTGGCGCTGGTTACCTTCGACCCACCTGGTGCCGGTGCACTCTATTCTTCCCCCGTTTTATGTGCTAGCCATGTGCGGCTGGTCCCAACTAGCACGTGGCTTGCACTATTTTATATATAAAAAAAAGATTTTTTATCTTTTCTAATTTTGAGAATAGGTTCTAATAATGATTAGAATTTATTTAAAATCCATGATTTTGGATAAAAATATTTTTCAAAAATTATATTCAAAAATTATATGTATGACTTATAATTTTCTAAAATTTGATTTTGGTCCAAAATTTTCCAAAATTTAATTTTGGACCCAGATTTCTCCAAAATACTAATTTTGGATATTTGTGTATTGGATGTTTTATACTGTATTTTAAGCACGTTTTATTGGCATGGTGGATGGTTATGGACTAAGACCAAATTTATCTGTTCATGCATTTTTATCGCTTTGTTTTAATTAAATAGGGTCTACGTGTCCTGCCTTATCTCAAATTATTGTATAATTCTCTTCTCATCTAACTCCCATCGAATGTAACTCAAGGTTTTTTTCCTTTAGATAATTATATAATTAGTTTATATAGGTTAGATTGAGGTAGAATTTTATTTACTAGATTTTGAAGACTTCAATCAAAACGAATGAGATGGGTTGACCAAATTAATATCTTTGATAGCTCGAGAAAATTAATTTAGAAAGTCCATAACCATGCCATGTAATTGTTTATTACCATGTTTGTCAATTTTATATTGCTTATTGATAAATTGTATGCTTGCCAAAATCTCGAATATTTTTAAAACTTAATAAATTTCTAAAAGGAATAAAGTTTACCATTTCTAAAAGGAATAAACAATTTTAAAAATATGCTTGCCAAAATGCTTACCATGTATGAGACAACTAAAAGGAATAAATCCCTCAAATAATATTAAATCTAATGCCTTCCATTAATATAGTAAGAACGAGAGCTCATTTTTAAGACCAAGTTGTTAGGCATACCCAAGCCTACTTGACATTGAGTATATTCAAGTTATGGAATTTAATTTTTAATTAATGAATTGGGTTTAACTAATTTTTTTATCCTGATTGGGCTACCCCAAGCATAAAGAATATTAGAGGCAAGGTTGGGATAGTATTAAATACTTTAATGATTAAAAGATGTTAATCACCCAATGATACAACAATTACATTTGATTTAATTAGTATTGGATGCCTACCACTAAACTTAAGAGTGGCTTGTTGGGCTAACCCAAGGTTATTCTTAAGGGATTTGGATACTGGTCCACTAAGAAAGCTTCCAACGGGCTTTCCTGAGTCAATAGTGGGGGCTATTGATTTGAGTAAAATAGTGGAATAAAAATGCGTTTAATTAAAGACCTATTACTTGTATATCATGAGCATATACATGTTCTAATTACTCTATCATTACATCTAGGTCACTTGCATCAAGTCGACAAACCTAAACCAACATAGCATCATGGAAACAAATAAGCTCCCGAATCAAAGTATTTGGACTGGTATAGAAACTTGAGAATCGTTCTCAAATCGAAAAAGTTGCCCTACAAGCTAGATGCATCTATTCCACCATCTGCAGCCCAAGATGCTCCTGCTGATGAGCATGTTGTCCATAAGAAGTACAAAGAGGACAGTGACACTGCATCATGTATTATGCTGGCATCAATGACTCTTGAGTTACATAAATAGCATGAGCATATAAATGCTCAAACCATTATCTTCCATCTTAAAGAGTTGTTTGATAAACAAGCTAGAACTATGAGATATGATATCTCAAAGCAACTGTTCCATTTTAAGATGGTTGAGGGTGCTTCAATGGCCACTCATGGGCTACATTGAAAAGTTTGGGTCTCTTGGTTTCGTAATGGATCACGATTTAAGTATTAACTTAATTCTAGAATCATTACCAAGTAGTTTTTCACAATTTGTGATTGACTACCACATGAACAATGTTGAGACTTCCAAACCTAAGCTTATCAATCTGCTTAAAACTGTTAAATCATGTATGAAGATGGATGATAAGGCGATCTTGCTAGTACGTTCTTCATCTTCTAAAAAGAAAGTGAAGAAGAAGGAAAATTCTATCAAGTCCAAAGGAGGCGTGAAGAAGAATGAAGCAGCCACTAAAGGCCCACGTCATTATTGTGGCAAGATGGGCCATTGGAGATGCAACTGCAAAGCCAACATGAAGACCGTGAAGGAAAAGAAGGAGAAAGAGAAGCTTGCAAGCACTTCTATTTCTATTCCTGATATGTTTATGATTGAGATTAACATTGCCTTTAATAATGAGATATGGGTATTGGATACCAGTTGTGGATCTCATTTATACAATAATTTGCAAGGGCTAAAGGGCAGTAGAAGGCTGGAAAATGGCATTGTGGACTTGCGAGCTGCAAATGGAGCAAAGGTTGCCGCACTAGCTGTGGGGACTTATCATCCTAATCTACCTTCTGGATTAATTTTAAAAATTCAAAAGTACTATTTCGTACCAGTTTTATTGAAAAATATTATCTCAATTATTACTTAGACTTATTTGGATTTAGTTTAAATTTTAAGAATAAACGTTGTTCTTTTTTATTAAATGATATCCATTATGGTTCTGCAATTTTGGTTAATGGTTTATATGTTCTAGATATGGATAATCAAATTCTCAATATAAATGAAAAGAAACAAAGAAAAGATAACTCAATCTCATCTTATCTATAGCATTATCGTTTAGAACATATAAATAAAAAATGCGTGTCTAAGTTATACAAGTTGGGTGATTTGGGGTCATTTGATTATGAATCATATAACACTTGCCACTCATTAGAATACTCATAGCACTTACTGCTCATTACAACTACGAGGTTTGGCAAATGGATGTAAAAACAACTTTCTTTAATGAAAACATAATCGAAGAAGTGTATATGATACAACTTGAAGGTTTCACATCCAAAGATGGAACAAAAGTATAAAAGTTGCAAAGGTCCATTTATGGACTTAAGCAAGCATCTAGAAGTTGAAAAATCCATTTTGATAAGACAATTAAAGAATTTGGTTTCATTCAAAATATGGATAAACCTTGTGTGTATAAGAAGGTTAGTGGGTGTGCAGTTGTTTTCTTATTGCTTTATGTAGATGACATATTGATAATAGGAAATGATGTTTTCATTCTTCAATTTGTAAAGATTTAGTTATCTAAGATATTCTCCATGAAAGACCTTGGAGAAGCTACCTATATTCTGTGAATAATGATCTATAGAGATAGATCAAGGAGGTTGCTAGGTCTTTTGCAGTCTATATATATAGATAAAGTGCTGAAGGGATTCAACATGGATCAATTCAAAAAAGGATTCTTACCTATGGCACATGGAGTATGCCTTTCAAAGTCGATGTCTCCAAAGACACAAGTTGAAAGGGATCATATGAGTACAATGCCGTATGCTTCGGCAATTGGGTCTATCATGTAAACTATGATATGTATTAGGCCTGATATATCATGTGCTCTTAGGTTGACGAGCAGATATAAATCTGACCCTGGAAAGAGTCATTGGGCGGCTGTAAAGAATATCTTCAAGTACTTATGAAGGATTAAGGATGTATTCTTAGTATATGGAGATGGTGATTTGTATGGAAGAGGATATATTGATGCTAGCTTTCAGTCCGATAAGGACGACTGTAAATCACAATCTGGCTACGTGTTCACGTCAAGTGATGGGGCAGTAAGTTGGAGAAGTTCCAAGGAAGAAACTATTGCCGATTCGACAACTGAAGCAGAATACATAGCGGCTTCCGAAGCAGCTAAACAAGCAATATGGATCAAGAAGTTCGTCTCGGAACTTGGAGTGGTGCTTGGCACTATAGATCTGATACTTTTGTATTGTAACAATAATGGAGCCATTGCACAAGCAAAAGAACCACGATCTCTTCAACAATCCAAGCATGTACTTAGATGCTATCATCTTATTAGAGAGATCATAGACAGGCAAGATGTAATGATAGAGAGAATTCTCACAGATCAGAACATAGCTGATCCACTCACTAAAGCACTTTCCCAGAAGAAACATGATAAACATGTTGAGTCATTTGGTATTCAATATATGAATGATTGGCTCTAGTGCAAGTGGGAGATTGTTAGTGTTGTGCCCTTGAGAAAATCACTTGTACCATGTATATTGCATAATAATTAATAAAAGAGGTATTCTTTATTTTTCAATTTAATTGTTATATCTTAATATGCATATATATTGTTTGATAAAGTCCCTAGTACAACACAGTATTAAGGAAATCATGTTAGAGATCATGATGTGAGATTCCTACTATACTATGTAGCATTTATACTTGAATAATCCCTAATCATAGTATTAATGAGATGGGATATTATTAATACGCCAAAACTAGCACATGTTATATCCCTTGATTGGATCAAGCAGTGGTTCTCATAACAATGAGTATTGTGATACTCATGATTAATATGTGGATACTTGTTATATGAATAAGTTCATTAGATGACCTAGCTATGAGATAATCACTTGGATAGCTATTGAGTGTCAGTGATAGAATCTCATTATAGAAAGTGTGCAAGTATCCTTAGACTTCAGATCTCCAAGGTATTTTGTTTATCGAGCGTTGTATTTTGATTCTAATCTTTATAGTCTTACAAGGACTGCCTATGAGATAGACATTAGGTACAATATAAAGTAAACGAAAGTAGTTGAGAGGGTTAATAAAGGATTCACCACTCCTAATAGCAGGAGAGTATATCTCCAGGCCACTTGTAAAAATCATTACTCGTGAAGTCCTTGGCCAATGCGACTATATATTGGAAATAGTTCCAAATTGATACACATATCAAGTAATTGATTTATTGAACAAGTACTAAAATACTCAGGCCATAATTAATAATATTCTAGAGGGACTTAGCACTAATTCCATGCTCTAGACCGAAAGAGATATAGAATGGTGAAAGGAGTCTATTGCTTTGGTTATTTGCTATTGAAAGTTCATATCAAGCCGCTTGACTTTCTGGATTTTTGGGTGATCAAGAGTCATTGCTAGATGTCGCTCTTGATCTGTTAAATATGAATTTATTAATTAGAGAATTAAAAAATTAATCCTATATTTTATTTTGAATTTTTAATTCAAAAGCTATTAGAATTAATTCATATTATGCTATCAGTAAACTCAGGAAGCCTAATGGGTCAAACACAATAAAGGTTTAGATGCTCAATATATATTATTTAGTAATATTATATGGTTAATTAAAAAAAGAAAAATATATTTATAGGTGAATTATAAGTTTATTATAATTCATGGGACTTGGTTGCAATTATATAAACTTTAAGGGCCCAATTGTAGACATTGGATCTTGGAAGACTTAATTACAATTAACACAAATTTTTAAAACTATAAATATAGGAATCGTTCCCTTTTGCAAAAAGGATTCTGAGAAATCTTTTTTTCATCCCTATTCATCTCCAAAGAAAACCTAGCCACTCCTCTTCTACTAACATAGTTTTGAGTGAGTTTTGTGAGCAATTCAATCTTGTGTAGATTACTACTAGAGACAATCCTACTCTTGGATTGTAGTGGGGTGATTAGACAATCAAAACAGAGGAAATTGGTTCTTGGGTTGCAGATCAAATTTCTGTCCACAAGAAAAATTTTGTTTTTCTGCTACATAAGAAATATCTGTTTTCTTCCTCAATTCCCTTTTTAATGGCAAACATGTGATCCTTGGGTATAGATTTCACGGTTATTTCTGCTATGTTCTTATTTGATAAGCATGATGAAATCCAACATATAGGCACTAGGCAGTGGTATGAAGTGTGAAAGGGTGGAAGCCTACTTACGCAAGGAAAAAAGGAAGAAAGAATGGGCAGAACATTTATTACTTAAATATGCATTCCTTGCTAGAAAAAGAAGAAAAGAAGACTGAGAAGAAATTTCTATTTTCTAACAAAAAATATGTGAAACTTTTGATAAAATGAAAGATAATCATTGATAAATAGTATAAGTCATGTATGCAATTGACACAAAAAAACTTTTTTCTCTTTATATTATATATATATATATATATATATATATATATATTACTTCTACTAAATACAATATATTCATTGTTAAGTTACTATTTTTCATCTACATCATCCACGTATTGCTTCATGATAGGAAGAGGAAGGTTAGGAAGGTTTGGTCCAGGAGGACCATTTTTTGAATTCCTCGGCAATCTTCTTCTATACTCATGTGCATCCACACTTTTGTTCATAGGAGGCCGATCAGGAGGCGGTCCATATAGAGGAAATGGGGTGCCTTTTGGTAATTTCCTTTCATATTTGAATTTATTCATGGTAGGGATGTTAGGAAAAGGTCCTGAAGGAGGAATTGGGGTACCTTTGGCCAATCTCATTTCGTAGTCAAATTTGTTCACAAGAGGCCGGTTAGGAGATGGTCCAGAAGGAGGAATTGGGGTGCCCTTTGGCAATCTCTTACCATATCCATACTCTCCGAAGAACTCATTGAAAGATGAAGAAGAATCTAGTTCATCTTTCAAGCTTGTTGATAATGACAAAACATTTTCAGCTGTAGAAAAAACCACCAAACTTAGAACTAGCACAAGTAAAAGACTCATTTTTGGTAGAAATTGAAGTAGACAAGTTTGTTGTATGATTCTATGTTAATTCTTGCAAAGTCCTTTGCCACTTTGGTTGTATATATATCAGAAAATTCTTAGTGCAACTAGTCTTCGTGGGTAAGAATTTGTGGACAATCGATACCAAATTCACCTAAAAATTTTCCTTATGTTTAGATAATAACATGACAAATTGACGATCTCTTCTAGAAAAAAAAAAAACTTATAACTGTTGCAACTAATGCATACTTGTCATACTTGCACAATAATAATAAAAATTTCTTTTCAGCACTAATTTAAGAAATGCTAGACAGTTGTCATATTTATATTTCTATTGCTTTCTCACCTTTCTTGAAGGGCGGTGGCGGATAAGACGGCCCTGAAGGAGGAAGTTTACCCTTTGCCAATCTCTTATAATATTTGTACGTATCAGAGAACTCATTATGACAAGGAACACCAACCACTCCATTTGAACTGGTTGTTGCAGATGGTGCAACAATACTTTCAGCAGCTAAAAAAGCCATAAAACACAAAGCCAACACAAGTAAAAGCCTCATTTTTTTGTAGAATTTGAACTAGAATATTTTTTCTGTATGATTTTGTCTTAGTTCTTTGAAAATTCTATACTACTTTGCCTTTATTTATAGGAAATCTGTGCGCCTAATATTTGCCTTTCGTCTATAGACGTTATATTTATCTAATAATTTTCCTTATTTAGCTGCAGCCATAAACATTTTGTTCTCTCCAAAAATAACTATCACACTTAATGCATACTTATTACATCGTATTTTCATAATAAAGATTTCGTTTTGAGGACTAATAGCCAATCATAACTAGAATTTGAATATCATCTACAAGATTTTTCACCATCTTATGAAACATTCTTGTTATACAATTTCTTTTATTTTCACTATTATTATTATTATTATTATTATTATTATTATTATCTTTCCTGGTACTTATTTAATAAGAATGTTTCGAAAGTTTTGGAAAAGAATGTCGTACATGATTCAAAGTGTTATTATTCATCCATATTGTTTCCTCATCAAATTCCAACCTTCCTAAAAATGTAAAACTTTCTTCTTCGAAAATTGAATATCTACCTTTTTCATTTTAAGAGGTCTAAAATTAAATGTCTAGTGTCTTAAAATAAATATATTTCCTTCTAAACTTCCACAATTAACATTAAGAGACACAAGTTCCACTATCCCCGAATCTCATCACTAACTTCTTAAATTTATAAGAATCATATAAAAACTCATTTATATTCTCTTAAATGTTTATTTAAAATCAACATAGATATATAAGTCCAATAATTTTATTTTATTTTTTTTGAGAAAAACATCTAATTTCATTCATTCAACCATATGCACCCAAACTTCTGGAAGCCAAAACATGCAGTGTGATAAGTGCTCATTATTGCTATGTTTCTTAGTCATTTTTGTGTTAGATTGTGTTGAGTTGTGACTTGATGACCATGCATTTCCCATGTTTTTTATAGAATAAAAAATTAGAAGTTTGATTGCGAAGACAATGTAAATAAGAGCATAAAGTAAAAAATTGGCAGCAAATGATGTACTATACAGCTGTTGGTTCATAAATGAACTAACAAACTTATCAAAATAGGCGTTGGTTAGGAGATACATAGTCGTTAGTTCCCTTAGTCAACAAAGTTGGTTCATCTATTGGATAGATGGCAGTCTGGAACAAAAAGTTTGGGACCAAAAGCACTGAAAACAATTGTTGCCGAGAGAGAAAAGTAACAGGTGCCGATTATGAATAGGAATTCAAGAACTTCAAGAAAAAGGCTTTAATCGGCATCGATCAAGTATT
Organism: Voacanga thouarsii; assembly: GCA_026120185.1. Lineage (NCBI taxonomy): Eukaryota > Viridiplantae > Streptophyta > Magnoliopsida > Gentianales > Apocynaceae > Voacanga > Voacanga thouarsii. Next base: position 24,508 of record JANUWF010000154.1, read on the forward strand.
ACAACAGGCAATGGTTCACGTCACGAATTCTCACCGTTCAACAGATTAAGAGCTTCTAAACTTCACCATAAAACATTGTTACGTTTTACATTTAAAAAAATTAAAAAATTTATAACAATTCAAATTAATTTTAAAGATATTTATTCTATCTCAAATTAGATGTTATCATATATATATTTTATAAAATTTAAAAGTGTTTGATCATTTACTATATTTCAAATTAAAATAAATAATTTTGGTGACTTTTAAATTATTTAAAAAAATTCAAATTCTCCCCTCTAATTAAAAAACAAGTAGAACAGTCATTCGAATTCTCAAATTGTTGGGACCTAATTCTTCTGTAAGTTGACCAACTCCTACTTCGGTAACACATGATTTTTTTGAAAGATATTTAAATAGTTTTACCTAACTTATTATTAAAATATATTATTTTTATTTTTTTATTATTTTAAAACTATTTCTTTTTTTCTTTTCCCTTTTTCTCCGAGATTCTCTGCCCGAGAGTAGTCACCACAGTCGGAACCATAGCCGGCACCGATGAAGGTGGGTTATGTTGCTCCTCTATCTCCATTTCCTTGCTCAAAATCACATCTTTCATCGTATTAGCCACTATTTAGAAATCAAACAATAGCTTCTGCTTCACCGCAATGATCCCATCACAATCAAAGCCCAAACCTAATAAGTTGTAGTTGTTTAAGCACTCTCAGAATTAGCGTGCTTAGGAAAGAAAAAAGGAATAAGTTGTTCTTTAGTACACTTTCTCAACCGAATCTCGAGCTTCAGTTATGATCAACTTTTGTTTGTTTTGGATTTTTGTTCGTGGTGAATGGAGAATATCGCAGCAAAGTTGTTGCTGCAATCAGAGAAGAAGACAAAAGGAAGAAACGAAAAAAAAAATGTTTGAAATCAATTAAGAAAGCCGTTCTTTCTCACTCCCACCATAAGCGCCTTTCTTAGTCGAAACATCTCTAGAAAAAGCAATTCCTTCTTTTCAGTTCAAGTCTATCTGAACCATCACTGAAGCCCTTACAAATTGGATTTGTAAGAGTGGTAACATTATCCGTATATTATAGGTTTTCTAGCCAAGTCCAAGTTCTTTACAAGATGAAAGAAATTTCTGTAGGAGGGTTTAAAAGGTAATCAAATGCCTTCAAAGGGAGATTCTGGCAAAATGAAGATCGGGGGAGGAGGCAATTCCATTTGAGACAAGATTTTCATAGAAATCCATTCCTTTTGTTTTCATTCTACTTGCTTGCTAAAGGAAAAAATGAAAAAAGAAAAGAAAAATGAAGAAATAAACAAAAAATCTAAACATATATTTTAATAATAAATTATTTAAAATTACTTAAATATCTCTAAAAAATCATGTGCAAGTCTTATAATTAACAAAATAAGAGTTGACTATTGGTGAACCTACGAAATGGTTGAATGAGGACGGTTTGAGATTTTGAAGAGAAGTTTTATTTGTTTTTTAATTAAAAGTCAAAAGTTAAATTTTGAGATAATTTTAGTGTCAGCAGTATTGTTTGTCTTTCAAATTATGTGAATATATTCTTAAAATATATGAATAATAAAATATTTTTCTAAGCTCAATTCTGTATCTATTCCTACATAAATTTGGGAATTCCCAACCCAACAGGATTAGATATCACTGAATTTTTTATTCAAATGGAGAAATTGACATCCCTATCCTATAAAGAATCATAAAAAGTGCAATTTGGTTATTTAAATTACGCAATTAATTGATATGTAAATACTTACAAAAATTATACATAAAAGTTATAAAATAATTTGTTAAGAAATGAACAAAATTTTCACATAAATTAAGAAAATCACAATTATTGAATTTATTGAATTTTGAAATTTGTCCTTCAATTGGCAGCACAATTCAAAGTTGGCAAACTTAGTGCCCCATTAACAATTTCAAAACATCGAAATGGACACTTTGGCAGTCTCCAATACCACCCTTGAAACCCATCTCGTCCTTGTTAAAACAAGTTAAAAATTAATGGTTGAAATGATTAATCTCCCATTAGTAGCTAGTTACCTTTCTAACTTTCTTGTCCAAGAAAAAGAAAAGGAAAAAAAACCTGTTGAAATTTTACTTATTTTGGAACGAATTTATATTTGAGAAAATTTTATGAGCGCCTAGTCATTATGGACTATAAGCTTTTGACAATTAATCATATATATTGTAAATTGTACATGTGAGATAATTTGAAACTTATGATTCACAAAGAGGCCTAGTCGACCAAAGAATTTTTGGTTATGGAGATTACAAGTAGTTATTTGGATTTAATTTTTGTTGTTGCCTTAGACCAAGAGAAATATGATGAAATTCATTGTGAGTTAATATTTCAAAAGAGAAAAGACCTCTTGACTCTTTAATTGCTTCCAATAAATTTGTCATATTGGAGACGCTAATTTATTACAAAATTAATATTTTGAATATACATCATCCATGTGTTTCTCGGTGATAATAGACCGAGATGGTCCAAAAGGAGGAATTGTACCCTTCGGCAATCTCTAAGTGTCTATTTGATAAACAGAGAAAGAGTTAATTTATAATTTAATTAGAAATAAATTATCCTCGATCTAAAATATATTTGGACAATTTATGTTGCTAAAATCGTCTTGATTTTATTGAATTCTAACTTTGACTTTGTTAATAAAATTAAGTATATATTTTGATATATTGAATTGGACCATCAATTTTTATTTTGTGAAAATGGACCATACAAATTAAATATTTTAAGAATTTCGTACATGGTACATTAAATCCTAAGCAAAGAGTGATCTATATTTACTAACCTGAATTTCTTTGAGTTACTGAAGGATGAAATTAATTTAATAATCAATATATCGGTATCTTAGGAATTAAAAGGAAATACATATGGAATAATTATTTTATAATATGGAATCTGTCACCATTAATAGACAAAATCATTTCCCCATGATATCTTCTAAGGGATAGTTAAATCTGAATTCAACAATTTAACAGTATCTATTGAATTCAATTTATATGTGTGATGTGATCACATGGTACTATCATATTGAAGCTGATAATTGAGGATTTGAATGATGGACACCTTAGTAATATTGCCTGGTATTATGTTGATCGACGAGGGTAATATGTTAGATCGATCAATCTTAGGATATAATTATATCTAATAATTTCAATTAGTCTAAGAGTGTAGTTATGTTGTTTAATTAGTAAAGTGAATATAATTAATAAATTATTTTGGATTGACAAAATAATTTATCAGAATTTAAACTAACAATATTAGGTAAGATCCTTTTCAGCGACTCTTAATTATGAGATAAAAATAAGCTATAGATATTTATAATTTATTATAATAAACTGTAGAAAACCAAAGTCATTTTTGAGATGGAGTAGGATACGTAGAGATAGTTGTACCCAAATATACTTATCTGATTTTCATACTCCATCAATTGTTGGTATTTGAAATAAAGTAAACTATGTAGAGATAGTTAGACGTAGCTAATTATTCATGTTGGTTTAAGAACTCTATATCAAGATATCTAAAAAACAACGCACGTTGCTCTAATGTACTCTCAGAGTTTGTGTAAGTCCATTTTCAACAAAGAGAGAAAAATATGATGGGCAATTTTATAATCCCAAGAGATTACACTAAAAAGGACTACGGGTTTAAAATATTACTAGAAGGCCAAAGCTTCTCGTGTTGTAATTTTGAAGACAATATCTATAAAGTTTTAGTTTGTTTATGATTTATAGATTTTAATTTAATTAATGTATAAATTTATCAATTCTATTCCAAACAGTTACAACTCTTTTAGTGGAAAGGGGAAAAAAGTTTATTTGCTCTTGTAAATAGGTTTCTTAATCCCTATTTAGAAAGAGACACAACAAGCCGAGGTTTAGAATATGTTGATTTTAATCTAGTGTTTGGATAATTGTAAATTAGAGAAAGTTTGCAATTTTGAACACTAAAAAAATATAAGAATTTAATTTAGTAGAGATGCCTTTTTTGGGGGCCGTCAATGTAGATTTATTTCAGAGAAAAATAATGTTAAATTCTTGTATTGTTTTAATTTTGAACACTGATAATGTTAAAAATAATGTTAATGAGACATGCCATTGAATTTGTGGGATATATTGTAGAGTAAGTATGGCTCAAAGACACCAGCATAACATTTAATGATATAGATAGGTCTGTACCTGCTTAAGGAGGAATGAAGTAAAATTTTTACTAATTAAATAAATTTAATGAATTAGTATATCAACTTCATAATATATTGGAGATGATTACCAAAAAAAAGGCAAGCTTTACTTTTGTTGGCTTCACTATCTTGATCCTTCAAATCATTGACAAAGAAATGAAGGTTTTGAGAGAAAATTATCAAATTAAGAAAACAAGGATTTTTTTGAAGATGGTCGACAATTAATTATAGTGGATCTGCAAGGGAGAAAAAAGAAAGGTGATGACAATATAGAGGAACATCAAGATCTTCACTAAGAGACTTTAGCACTATTTAGTGCTGTTATAGTAGTGAGTTAAATCACATCCAAATTTACTGTCTAAAGTTCAAGGAGGATTTGACAAAACTAATTTTTCTTCATTGTGGCAAGTGCAAGTGAACTTTACTTTTAGATTACTATTGTTGTTGAGAATAATTTTGGTTACATTAGTCTGGGAAACACTTTGAAAAATTAAAGATGTTAGAATAGTTTGCCTAAAACTCTAGAATGATAAAGCCAAAAACATTCTAATGTCAAAAGTTTACTTATTGATAAAACCAATATTATGTCATTGAATAAATTGGCTTCACAAGGTCATCGGTATGTAGGCACTGGACAGTGGTGTGAAGTGTAAAAGGGTGGAAGCGTACTTATGTAAGGAAAAAAGGAAGAAATAATGGGCTGAACATTTTTTACTTAAAATGCATGCCTTGCTAGAAAAGGAAAAAAAGAAGACTGAGAAGAAATTTCTGTTTTCTAACAAAAAATGTGTGAAACTTTTGATAAAATGAAAGATAAGCATCGATAAAAAGCACAAGTCATGTATGCATCTGACGCAAAAAAACTTTTTTTTCTCCTTTTGTTTTATATATTAATTAGTTCTATTGAATACAATATATTCATTATCAAGTTACTATTTTTTATCTACATCATCCACGTATTGCTTTATGATAGGATGTGGAAGGTTTTGTCCAGGAGGACCATTTTTTGAATTCCTTGGCAATCTTCTTCTATACTCGTTCGCATCCACACATTTGTTCATAGGAGGCCGATCAGGAGACGGTCCCGATGGAGGAATTGGGGTACCTTTTGGTAATCTTCGTTCATACTCAAATGTGTTCATGGGAGGTCGGTCAGGAGATGGTCCAGAAGGAGGAATTGGGGTGCCTTTTGGTAATTTCCTTTCATATTCGAATGTATTCATGGTAGGGCTGTTAAGAGAAGGTCCTGAAGGAGGAATTGGGGTACCTTTGGCCAATCTCATTTTGTAGTCAAATCTATTCATAGGAGGCCGATCAGGAGATGGTCCAGAAGGAGGAATTGGGGTGCCCTTTGGCAATCTCTTACCATATCCATACTCTCCGAAGAACTCATTGAAAGATGAAGAAGAATCCAATTCATCTTTCAAGCTTGTTGATAATGACAAAACATTTTCAGCTGCAGAAAAAACCACCAAACTTAGAACTAGCACAAGTAAAAGACTCATTGTTGGCAGAATTTGAAGTAGACAAGTTTGTTGTATGATTCTATGTTAATTCTTGCAAAGTCCTTTGCCACTTTGGTTGTATATATATCAGAAAATTCTTAGTGCAGCTAGTCTTCGTGGGTAAGAATTTGTGGACAATCAATACCAAATTCACCTAAAAATTTTCCTTATTTTTAGATAATAACATGACAAATTGACAATCTTTTCTAGAAAAAAAAAAAAAAACTTATAACTGTTGCAACTATTGCATACTTGTCATACTTGCACAATAATAATAAAAATCTCTTTTCATCACTAATTTAAGAAATTCTAGACAGTTGTCATATTTATATTTCTATTGCTTTCTCACCTTTCTTGAAGGGCGGTGGCGGATAAGACGGCCCCGAAGGAGGAAGTTTACCCTTTGCCAATCTCTTATAATATCTGTACGTATTAGAGAACTCATTATGACAAGGAACACCAACCACTCCATCTGAACTGGTTGTTGCAAATGGCGCAACAACACTTTCAACAGCTAAAGAAGCCATAAAACACAAAGCCAACATAAGTAAAAGCCTCATTTCTTTGTAGAATTTGAACTAGATTATTTTTCCGTATGATTCTGTGGAAATTCTATGCTACTTTGCCTTTATTTATAGGAAATCTATGCACCTAATATTTGCCTTTCGTCCATAGACGTTATATTTGTCTAATAATTTTCCATATTTAGCTGTGGCCATAGACATTTTGTTCTTTCCAAAAATAACTATCACAATTAATGCATACTTATTACATCGTATTTTCATAAGAAAGATTTCATTTTCATGACCAATTGCCAATTATAACTTGAATTTGAATATCTTCTACACAAATTTTCACCATCTAATGAAACATTCTTGTTATACAATTTCTTTTATTTTCTCTATTTTTATTATTATTTCTTTCCTAGTACTTATTTAATAAGAATGTTTTGAAAACTTTTGAAAAGAATGCCGTATAGGATTCAAAGTGTTATTATTCATCCATATTATTTTCCAATCAAGTTCCAACCTACCTAAAAATGTAAAACTTTCTTCCTCCAAAATTGAATATCTACCTTTTTCATATTAAGAGGTGTAAAATTAAATGTCTAGTTTCTTAAAATAAATATATTTCCTTCTAAACTTCCACAATTAACATTAAGAGACACAAGTTCCACTATCCTTGAATCTCATCACTAACCTCTCAAATTAATAAGAATCATATAAAAACTCATTTATATTCTCTTAAATTTTATTTAAAATCAATAGAGATATATAAGTTGAATAATTTTTTTTTTTTGAGAAAAACATCTAATTTCTTTCATTCTACCATATGCATCAAAACTTCTAGAAGCCAAAACATGCAGTGTGATAAGTGCTCATTATTACTATATTTCTTAGTCATTTTTGCGTTAGGTTGTGTTGAGTATTGACTTGATGACCATGCATTTCCCGTGTTTTTCATAGAATACAAAAGTAGAAGCTTGATTGGGGAAACAAAGTAAATAAGAGCAAAAAGTAAAAAAATCGGCCGCTGATGATGTACTATACAGGTGTTGGTTTCGAAATAGAACCAACAAACTGATCAAAATAGGCGTTGGTTAGGAGCAACATAGTCGCCGGTTCCCTTAGTCAACAGAGTTTGTTCATCCATTGAATAGATGCCAGTCTGGAACAAAATGTTTGGGAGTAAAAGCACTAAGAACAATTGTCGACAAGAGAGAAAAGTAACAGGTGCCGACTATGAATAGGAATTCAGGAATTTCAAGAAAAGGGCTTTAACCGGCGTCGATCAAGCATTACAACAGGCATTGGTTCACGTTATGAATTCTCACTATTTAGCAGTTTAATAGTTTCTGAACTTCACTATAAAACATTGTTACGTTTTACATTTTTTAAAAAATTAAAAAATTTATAACAATTCAAATTAATTTTAAAGATATTTATTCTGTTTCAAATTAGATGTTATCATATATATTTTATAAAATTTAAAAGTGTTTGATCATTCACTAGATTTCAAATTAAAATAAATAATTTTGGTGACTTTGGCAATCTCGGTGATAATAGACCGAGATGGTCCAAAAGGAGGAACGGTACCCTTTGGCAATCTCTAAGTGTCTATTTGATAAATATAGAAATAGTTGATTTATATTTTCATTCGAAATAAATTATCCACGATCTGAAATATATTTGGAAATTTATGTTGCTAAAATCGTCTTGATTTTATTGAATTTTATCTTTGACTTTGTTAATAAAATTTAGTGTATATATTGATATATTAGATTGGACGGTCAATTTTTATTTTGTGAAAATGGACCATACAAATTAAATATTTTAAGATTTTCATACTGATAGGACCTAAATTAGTCATATTTTTCTTAGTTATTTGAGGCTATTTTGTGATACATTCTGTTCAATAACTAGTCATATTCCTTTGTATTTGAGATTTTACCCTTAGAAAGGTAATTTGTTCATTATTTCAGATTTTAGGGGTAAAACAAAGCAAAAATATCGCAAAACAGAACATAGGCGGCGCCGGCCAGGGCAGAGGAACCGATGCCGGCTACACACTATTAACACGCACTTTGAGACGACAAAAAATTGTTGAAATAGGACCGAAACAGAACTAAACCAGTGCCGACTGTACTCTGGACAACATTGTGCTGACATCAAGGAAAAATCGGCGAACAACAGAAGAAACAGAACATAACCGGCGCCGGTTCTAGTAGCCAAGGCGGCGTCAGCCGAACATGAAAATGAGAATGATTAGGTTCTTTAAGATCATGTTTGTCAAAATAATGGTTTGAGTTACATATTTCTCCATCCTTGACATGTATATATTCTTTTAGTTTATTTTTTTTATTCGTTTTCACTTTATTGAGTCGGTTAAACAATAAAAGAAAAGTGATTAATGCATACTTGTTCTTTGAGGATCGACACTCGTTTGAACCCTATGCTATGTTAATGATGTGTACACTTGCTTATATGTGTAATTTGGGGCTAACGTTTTAATTTAAACTTGATTGGGAATATGCTTATTTTTATATGATATTTTATACCCAAATCTATATGCATCAAGTCCATAATCAAGCAATATAACTGAGTCTATTACAATATTATCTCAATGTGTTGTTATTATAATGCCAAAATGATAAGACCATTAATTAAAATAATTAAATCTCTCAAACAATATTTAATATAAAGTCCTTTATTAATATAGTAAGAATAAGAGTTCTTTTTCAAAATTAGGTTGTTGTGTATCCCCAAGCCTAGTTGACATCGAATATGTTCAAGTAATGGAATATAATTTCGGATTAATAGGTTGGATTTAATTGATATCTTTATCTTGGTTGGGCATCCCCTAGCTTAAAGTGTATTAGAGGCTAAGTTGTGATAGTACTAAATACTTTAAAAGTAAAAGATGTAAATCACCCAATGTACTGATAGTAGCATTTGATGCAATTTGTATTGGATACCTACTGTTGAACTTAAAAGTGATTTTTTGGGCATCCTAAAATCATTTTTAAGGAATTTGGATACTGGTCCTCTAAGAAAGCTTCCAATGGGCTTTTTAAATTAATAGTAAGGGTTATTGATTTGAGTAAAATTATGGAATAAATTAATTTAAGACCTAATTAAATGCATTTCATATGTATACAAATAGTCTAATATCTCGTGTCTTTTATCTAGGCCATTTGCATCATCACAACAAATTTAAACCCACATAGTATTTTAGAAACAAACAAGCTCACCAATCCCATTTCTTAGACTGGTGAGAAATTTGAGAATCGTTCTCAAATAAAGAAAAAATTGCTCTACATGTTAGATTCTCCTATTGCACCACCTCTGGCTGATAATGCTCTTGCTGAAGAGCATGAATTCTACAATAAGTACCGAAAGGATAGTGACACAACAAATTATATCATGCTGGCGTCAATGACCATTGAGCTTCAAAATAGCATGAGCATATGGATGCTTATTCTATTATCTTCTATCTAGGAGAGCTTTTTGATAAGCAAGATAGGATGAAGCGATATGAAATCTCTAAACAGTTTTTCCATTCAGACATTGTAGAGCCCACATCCGTGGCTACTCATGGACTAAAAATGTTAGGATTAATTGAGAAGCTTGGATCACTTGAATTTAGGGTGAGTTTGGTTGGAGTGAAAGTGGGAAGGAAAAGAGAAGGGGAAGTAAAATAGGAAGTAAATGTATAATTTACTTAGTTTGGTTGGAGTGATTGGAGGGGGGAAGTATATGTGGAAGGGAATTGGATCTGTTCCACCTCACAAGAGAGTCCATTTTGGAGGGTTTGGAAAGTAAATAAGGACTCTCTTGTCCTAGGGTATTTATTTTATTACAATTTTACCCTACTTTGCAATTTTTTATGAATTAGTCTTAGGGGTATAATAGTAATTCAATAATTATTTCCTCCCTATATACCTTACAGCCAAACAATAAGAGGTAAATCATATTTACTTCCCTTCCACTCCAACCAAACAAGATGAAAGTAATTACATTTACTTCCACTGATGGAAGTAAAATGTTCCACTCCTCCTCCCCTTTCCCCTTCCCCTTCTTCCCTTCGTGAACCAAACTCACCCTTATAATGGATTACGAATTAAGTATAGACTTAATTCTTTAATCTTTACAACCAAGTTTTTTACAATTTTTGATGTACTACCAGGTGAATAAAATTGATACCACTATACCTGAATTGATCAATCATCTCAAGACTATATAGTCTTCTACAAAGAAAGAAAATAATACAATCTACTTGGTTGATTCTTCTTCTGAGAATGTTTCTAAGAAAAAGAAGAAGAATCCAATCAAACTAAAAGGTAGTGTGAAGAAGAAGGAGACATCTACCAAAGGACTATGTCACCATTAAGGTAAAATGGATCATTGGAAGCTGAAAAACATTAGAGGGGGTGAATAAGATTTTTTGTGAAACCCCACCTAAAGCTAACCCTAAAGTAAGGGGGTCAGAATGCATATCATATTACTTTGCATGAATATACATATTTTTGAATGATTTTATGTGCTTTAGAATTATGATTTATAGGCTAAAAATCTTAGTTATGCTTATTGAGTAGGAAAGGGTAAACTGGTAATTTTACTTGAAGTCAAAATTGGAAGATAGCTTGAGGATTAAATAAGAAGAATATTTGAGAGAGAAAATAAGAACAAGAGTTGTTGTGGTTTAGTTGTTAGAGCTTTGGAATTAATTTCTAAAGTCATAAGTTCAAATCTCATCATTTAAGTTTTATCATGATTATTTTAATTTAAGGTTTGATTTTCGTCTCTTGCATTCCATAAGTAAAAATAGGAGTGTTGTCCTAGGGGAGGCATGAAGAGAATGTCCTAATCCTATTCTTATGTCTTAAAAATAATTCTTGAGGGATTCATGTCCTTTTATTCCCTAGCTTACCTTAAACTCTTTACCAATTAAGTTTGTTCAAAATTCATCCAAATCTATGGTTTTAATTCTAGAAAATTCAGCAAGGATTATTGGCCTTGGAAATTTTGAAAATGATTCCTAGAGGTTGGAGATTGGGCTGAAAATAGGGAAGGAGTTAAGGAAGGTTCCCAAGAGAAATTAATCTCCATGGTTGAACCTTCAAACTCCACTCCATAGTGTTCATCTTCTCCATGGAAGAAATCTGAAAATTTTCTAGATTATTGAGCAGCCTAACCTTCGAAAATCTTAGCCATCTTCCTTACTCAATTGCTGCCAGAAAAATGGCCAACTTATTCAGCTTGAAGACTGAAATTCTTTTGCCAAAAACTGGACTGTGCAAAGCTATGCAAACCAGAAAAAAATTCTGGACAGTTTCGATGCATAGCAGGCCAAAATCAAACCTGTTTCTTCTACCTTCAAACCAGTAAATTATCTTTGCTTTTTCTCCATATAGAAGGCTGGAAACAAGCCTTAAAGGACCCTCAAACGTCTCTCAAAACCCTCTGCAAATCGACTGGAACATTGCAGAAAACTGCGCAGCAAATTTCAACAAACCAATTTAAATCACAACCAGAAAAATTCCAGCCTTGTTCTCTTCAAGCCTTGTTCGAAAACCACCTCAAACCTTTGTAAGTTAACTTTTGTTCAGCCATGAACTGAACTCCATTACCCCCTCCACTAACCTTACATGAGTAGACTCCATAGCCACTCCTCAAATTCCTCCTACAATTACTCCAATTAAACTTTCAATTGAATTTCAAAATTTCCAGCATTTGCTCCATGATAACACCCTTGAATTAAGCTTCATAACCAAAAATTCTCCCCACCATTGAACTCAGAATATCGGCCAGTCTTATAGCTCTCTCAACCCTCATTCATTTTAACAAAACACAGCAAACCAGTCGGCCATTGTATCTCCAAGGAACCTCCATCAATCAAACACTATTACCATATCTTTTGCCTTAAAACACTCCTTAAATTTCTCCATTTGAATTTCAAACAACCAGATTTTCTCTCCTCTCTAATCTGAAAATCAAAATCCCAGAATCCCTCAATCATTCGACCAACCCCTTCAGAAATTCGTCCAGTATTTTCTCTCTAATCCTCTCCATTTTCACCAAGAACACCAAGAACACACACTACCTTTCTTCAAGCCAAAGGCCACTCTAAACACCTCCAATCTCTTCCAAAAACTCTAGAACATGCCTACATACTCTCTAGGGTCCATTTTTGGATTTTATAACATCAAATCTCGAAAACAAAAATTGACAATCGAATCAAAACTAGAATTTTCTTTAAAGTCTCAAGAACATCATCAAGGTAACCAAGAAAAACTTTTGTTCATTTTCTTCCCTTCAATCTTTAACATATCATATTAATGCTTTCTCTCTCTCTCTCTCTCGGCCGAAATGGTTGCTACAACCATGGCTATTTTCTTTCCCCTCTCTTGGACGATTCAAGCCTCTCAAGCGCATGGATCTTCTTAAATCTTCATCGAGATAGACATCAACAAAGTATTTCTCTTTAACCTTTCTTCTGAATTCTGGATTCATGTCTCTTGGTTGTTGATAGAGAGGATAGGGTATGAATGGGGAATTGAGTATATGCATAATGTATAAAGGGGTTGAGATTGGAGCATGAGAATGATTGATCATGGTTAAGCTTTATGAATTTCCTTGTGAATCGATGCATGTTCATCATGTCTTAAGAAATTATGAATGTTTAAGCAGTTGGGGATATGCCCTAGAGTCAATTTGTACTTATACTATTGTCATTATGTTTTATATAATAATATGAGGCTTTCCTTTCCATGAATAGTGAGTTTTGTTTTGTTGGTCATCAAGTATGTGACTTGATAGTAAAACCCTACAATGAATACAATGACTATTCTAAAACTGTCCCTGATCAATTATTATTATTGGAATAATAATAAATTAAGATTAGTATGTTTGTGACTTGATGGCTATGTTTTACTGGCCATGGATATTTGTGATATCGAGTCAAGACATAAATAAATGTTAGAGAACATTGTATTGGACATGACCCACTGTGAGAGTACTTCATGGAATATGTCATAAGTACTTTCTAGCCATAATAATATTGAAAGTCCTTCGACCTAAATTCATCATAGTTTCCTACTTGATAAATTCTGTATTTTGACATTGTCTAAAGTTATCTTTAACCAGATAATAAATTAGACTACTGTTGGACATAGAATAAATCAAGAAGAGGAATATGATTGATTGTGAAGGAATTTGTCCCTCTCAGTTATGGGAGAGATATTCATGGGCCCCTTGATAAGTTAGACTGTTAAAAATGCATGGCCGTGCTCAAATATATCAATCTAAGATATTGATATCATTTGTTAGAATAGTCTACTATGAAATCAAGAAATAATTGATTAAGCTTAATAAGGATGACATACTCCGTGCCTTATGCTTAATTTGGATATCGTGTGACAAAATAATTAAATATAAAATTATGGTTTGGTTCAAAGAGATCACCGATCTTCATTTAACCTGGATAGTTATAATGTTTTGCTAGAAACCGCTTATAACTTGTGGGCCATTTAAATATGATTTAGGCACACTGCCAGTGTTAAATGAACCTATAGGGTCACACAATAAGCGAATTTGTTAGGTTATTTTTCTGGTGACTAGGTTCGATGAATCTGAAAATATGTTTAAGTTAATCGTACTTAGAAAATTTACCAAATACAATGAATCTGGAAATATGTCCACATTCGATGTATCTGGATGATGTCCAGATTATAAGAATCTGACTCGGTAAATTAATTAGTTAAATTACCGAGATAATGGCAGAATCTTATCATATCAGTTTTAATTTAATTTGAATTTAAATTAGAATATGATAAGATATTATTATGGTTGGACTCTAAGAGGTTCGGGGGTTTTTAAGAAAACCCTAGCCATCTTTTCAATAGTCTAATTTTTCGATTGAGAACATTCGTGCCATTCTCTACCAGAAAAGAAAAAAAACCTCTCAAACCCTAGGCGCTAGCACTCTCCGGGTATCGAGTGAGTTCGCGGTGTGTATCCGATAGAGGACGTTCGCATACTGCACCGTCTGGTGATTGTTCGGGTTGAACGTACAACAGCGCAATCAGAATCGAAAGATTTCGATTACAGCAACCAGAGGTAATTTTTAAACCTTAGATCATCTTAATCGTTTACTTGGGTCCTCGGGAGGGATTCGTGGATGTTTTTTGCGTTTAGGAGTCCACAAATTCTAACATAAGCATGCTAGAATGTTATGTCACATTTGGTGAATAGGATATTATGTCCTTATTTTCATTGAAGCCGTGAGTATGATTATGCTTAGTAGGGATTTGATCATGTGATAGTAGGTATGGATTTAAGTCTTTGTTCATGAATAGAATAGTTTGTTGATTGATGTTGGAGTATATGCTCATGAATCTTGTTAGCAATAGGAAAATTATGATCATGACCTTGTTGATCCTAGGCTATTTTGATTAGCAAATTATATTATCCCAATTAAAATTATTACTATAGTTTTCCTCCAAATATTTCGAAATTCTTAGGAAGTTTTGGAATTGGAGTACTAAATGAAATAGTGATATTTTATTAGCCAAATAAATGATATCTCCTATTAAAAATAATATATAAATAAAACCTTTGATATAAATAAGTAAAATATTAATGACCTTGTAGACCATATATTCATAAATACTATTTATATTTATTTGATATCTATTAATCAAAACTTGATAAAAATTTATTTATTATTAATTATTTATTAAGTATCAATTAAGATATTAGTAATAATTTAATATTTACTTTAATAATACTACTTAAGAATTAACATTTATTAAAATCAACCAAGACTTAGGACTCTTCAATAATTAAACCCTAGTTTATTTATTAATAACAACACTCAATATTTATTATTTGAACCTATAACTTATTAGTAATTATTTTACAACCCCTAGTTATTTTAACTTATCAAGCTAATCTTATTTTGTAAAACCCTTCATCATCTAGCCTTAAAGCTTAGGACATTAGGGTCATGATTGTAATAAGTTGAACTAGGATTATTTATGTAAGCGAATATAGCTTGCGTATAACCTTATAACTTGTGTTTACCCCATGCGGGGTTAGGTCAGCTTTGGAAGACTTTTGAATTTGATCAAGCAAAGGATCAGGTAAGCCTTTGCATAAACTTATTTGAAGACAAAAGATTTCTATGGCAAGCAAAATGCGATGTGTATAGGCACTCATTTTGTAAAGGCAATTAAGGTCTGTTTCCTCTCTTGTTTCACTCAAACAAATCATTTGAAAATCAAACAAGTGGTTTTGCACAAACACTAAACTCTTTCTAAAAACCAACTTTGGCAAGAATTTTAGAAACCCTTAATTGCTATTTTCAAATAAAGTAATGTAGTATCAGTTTTTCCTAAGTGGGACAATCACCGTTGAGTACTCAATAAGGGTAGATTACTAGGACTAGTCTTTGAAGGGTTAGGGTAAGTCTCTCAGTAGGTGGCCACCTCTGAGGGGTGAGTCCTTCCTGAATAAGATGCTAGTCTAGTAGGTTATGCCGGTCCGAGCTAGCAAGTTTCAGTCATGTGGACTGTGTGTTTCCGGAGTGGACAACTGGTAAGTTTGGGTGTAGAGAAGGAGAAGTATCTCACCCCGTAGGCCGATCACCTACCTTTTGTCAGTCAGCACAAAGTGTGGTATTTTGATCGTTATATGGTCATAGGGCCCAACGTGTGGTAATCCATGGCTACCCATTTGAGTGGTTGTATTTATTGTGCACATGTATGGTTTGAAAAGCAAAACGACACTCTTTATTTTTAACCTTATTTATTGCTTGCCAGCACTTTCTCGTTTACAATTTTTACAACATGCATACATGAACTGTTTTATCTAAAACACTCAAAGCACACACGGGCTTACTGAGATTTTTATCTCATCACCTTTTATGCCATGTTTTCAGGTCGATCCTGCTGTGGAGATGAGTTGCTAGATTTGTTGCCTGCTTTGAAGACTTTATGTTATTTATTTTATGTGTTGTTTTGAGAGATGATAGTAATCAATTTATTTTGGATTGGTTCCTGAATTTTTGGGTTGTAATAAGTTCAATTTTAAAGTATTATTTTTATTTTCATTTGTGTGACCTAGTTATAAAGACCTCTTGTCCTTTGGATTGGGCGACATCCCTGGCCCTGTTGGGCCTAGGTAGTGGGGTGTTACATTTTTGGCAAACTAAAATTTTCAAGAAGTCTGTTATACAGAATATTAATGATCTTCAAGTTTCTTAGAGTAACTTCATGACAATAGAGAAAGCTATCCAAAGAAATTTTGAGAAATATCCAGATTCAGACTAAGGTAAGAAATATAATGCAGATAATGTTGTATGCAAAGAAATGAGACATAAGATGTATAGTGGTTCGATCTACCAAGATCTACATCTACTACTTTAAGCTCACACTTAAGGATTTTCAACTAGATTTCATTTATTCAACTTAATGAAATTAATCTACACAAAATACAAGAGAGGATCACCACACATGATTTTCCAAAACCTCTCAATCAAACACTCAAATCAAGATTTAGCCTAGATGGGTTTAACACTATAACCTTGTTATACAAAAGAGATTGAATATCAATGGAATAGTAAAATCTCACTTGATTGAGAAGATGTGCACCAAGGAAAAAACACAAACACTTTTACCTTTTAGACACAATTTGAAATCACTTTGAAGCACTTTGATAAAGGATATTTTTGTTTTCTATAGAGCAAGAGTGTCTCTTAGAAAGATACCACAAAAATCTTATGTCAAATCAAGTTTAGAGGCTTTATATAGAGCCATAAAGTAAAGTGCCAACCGCTATAAAACGACTATAATTGTTCTATTAAATTTACCTGTGTTTTAGACTCATATTTCGAACAACGATACATCTAAAAGGTAAGTCCAAAATAGTATTTTTTTTTTCAGGCAGAAACAATTTGACACTGTTTACAAGATTTTAGATGAATCTTTTAGATGCAAGATTATCCAAACTACTCAATCTAAAATTCCAATATTTAAAATTTTGAAATGTTTTTATTTGTGTGTTTCAAGGTAGCAATCAATTGAATCATAAGGAAAAGAGACATAGGAATTAACAATAAATACCTTCATAACAATTCCTTGTCTAAAGTTCTTCTATAAGAACTTCTTGGTATGCAATTTCATAAGCTTGAACTTTATCTTGATCACCCATTCTTGAATTTCATTGCTCAAGAGTTACTTAACAATCTTATTTGAATACCTTAGAAGAATTGAGGTCAAACATGTCATATCACATATAGATCACACAAGTTAGTCCATATCAATGTTTGTCATAAGTCAAAACATAGGGAAAAGCCCTTAGGGCTAACAATCCCGCCCTTTTTGAGTGATTACAAAACTTGATGGGATTGTGAAATAAAAAAAATGTATAAACATATTAGACCAAGAGAAATAAGAATATTTTTCATTGAAATACAGTCTCTCATTATAGGATTCAAAGAGTACTTATGAGTTTAAGATAAAGAAAATTAAAACATAAACTCACAAACATGGCTCAATGAGCCTACGGTCCAACCTACCTTCATATCCTCTATCTTTCCATCAAACGATTATTCCATAATGAAATAACCGATACAAAGATTTTTATAGAGGATATATAGCAAGTAAGTTATATGATGAGATGCTTCCCCTTAATATTTGCATATAAGAATATTTGTAAATGACAGAGAAACTGAAGGTAATTTTGTACGTCCAAAACGTACGTCCAAAACATTAGTGAAAGTGAATATGAAACTTTTATGAATGTGAGTTTTGGATGTCCAAAAGGTGTATGTCCAAAACAGTATGAATTTTTTTTAAAGAAAACTTTTTGGACAAGATTTTTGGATCAAGGAAGTATAAGTCCAAAACTCTCCCTGACATAATGCACCAGATAATGGATTTTTCAGAATTTTGATATCAAAGAGTTTTTATCATAAAGGAAGCAATTCATCTAATTTTTATCAATGAAATTGTCACAGAATCACTTAAAAAATATCTTATCAATCTAGTCTCAAAGATACCTTTATTATGAAAAGAGTACTTTTGGATGAAATTCATGATACCAAACTGGTGTCCAATTTGGATATCAACAAACTGAGATCACAGATGATTAATATTCATAACAAGTAGTTCATCCAAAAATATCAAATTAAAGCACAAAATTTTTCTTTCAAGTAAATGTACTACACAATCACTGTTAGGCAGACTTTCAATCAGATATGCATTATTAATAGTTAGGAACAAAAAGCATAGCATACTATCACATAGATAGATAATCAAATAAATCAGTAGAATAATCATAGCCGAATCGACAGAGCCAATTGAAATGCTCATAATCATTAGAATAATCAATTGAAACGCTCATAATTATAAGTAAAATTATATGCAGAAAACTATCCATCCTAACATTTCCCAATCATAACTAATCATATCTGGTAACTATCCTAACATTCCCCAGTAGCAAATTACATCCAATCAGTTTCATATTTTCTCCTCCTTTTTCATCAATAAAAAAGAGTAATAACAGAAAAGAAGCAGAAGAGATAGAGTATATATAGATATGAAGTATTCATAATTTAAGCAAATAGGCTTGTGAATAAGTAAAGACAGAAAAGTAAATTGTTCACAATAGCATAGATAAATGAGAGCAGTCGAGTTAGAGGTCAACTGAAGAGCATTTTGTCAAACTAGTCTTCTTAGGAAATATGAATTGTTTTAGTTTTTGATCCTGCACCCTTTTGAGAGTGTTGACCAGCAAGCCTACTAGATTTCCTCTTCACCACAACATGCTTCTATCTCTTTCCAGATGAGACATGTGGTTTAGAGGAGGCAGAAGGTACTACAACTTCTTGAATCAGGGACTGTTCCTTAGTTTGCTCAGTCATAGGCACTTCCTCCGCTACAGGCTATTCTTGTTTAGTTTCTTCCTCAGTGACTGGTTCCTCATCTGTTACCTTTGCTTAAGCAGATACTGTAGGTGCAGATACCGGGTAATATGGTTTTTCTTACTTTTCCACTACTGTCAGTTTATTACCAAGATTTTGAAGCTCTGAACTAAAGCCATCCAGTTTGACAGCCAATGAGTTGATAGCTTCCAAAATACTTCCAGATAGTCCCTTGTCCTTTTCTTTTCCTTTAGCAGAGGATTCTTCTTAAGGATCTTCCTCAATTTTTCTTGTTGCCCCAACTAAAGGGGCATTCTTTCCTTCTGCTTTTATTTTCAATAGCATTTCTTTTTCCTCACCTTCAGTATCTCTGAGCAATTTCCATTCATTGCCTATTCTCACGTAACCCATTCTCTCAAAAGAATCAAAGCTATAAACATTCATTTTTGACGGGGCACAGGGAACTGAATTTAAATTAACATTAAAATATATGAAGAGCTTTGTTAATAGATTTCCAAATGGCAAGGCTTTGCTAGAGGTATTTCTCGATTGTAGCATCAATTTAGCAGCTAAAAATCCAAAACTAATATGCCTTCCCTCTACCAAAACTAACATAATTACCATCTGCAAAATATTTATAGAGGTCTTATGACCAAAACTCAGCACCACCATGGTAGAAACCATATGATGCAAGATTCTCCCTACTCCATTCAGCCATTTAGTATTTCTGTTACTTGAATTCCTAAAACTCTTTCCTCCAGCAAATATTTCCTCAAATTTCTTTAACTCAAACATGTCACTTCCCTCTGAAAATTTATTTAATTCAAAATATTGAACCCCTTCTTCTTTTACTTCATAGATCTTATTCAGCAGACAATGATCAAACTCAATGTCCTTACCTCTAACAATAGAAACATACCAACGGATTATAAATCCTCCCCATGTCTCCTCAAGACGACCATTCCTCAAATTAGCATAAAATTCCCAAACAAGTGAAGTATATAGATTTTCATCAATAGATAGTAAACTACCCCAACCAATATACTTAAGCATATCCAACACATTTGAGAGATTTAGAAAGGACAATGGATTAACACGATATCCAAAAATAACGGTTCTATTTCTAGAAACCCAGTCATTGTAATCAAATTCACTCTTAGAATCAATAGATCAGAGTACTTAATTTGCAGAACTCTATAGTTTCGGTGAAGATTTCGAAGAATCATAATATGATGCTGAGAAATCTGGTTCTGGTGAAACTTCTTTGCCTTTTGCTTTGTTCAATGCTGAACCCTTCTTTTTTGTTTTTGGAGACATTTTTTGTACCTTCTTGGGTTTTGGTGTAGATGATTTTGTTTTTGCCATTGAAAAGATTAAGGTTTTTGGACTGTCGGTTGTTTGGAGAAGAAGAACTCAGAGAGTTTTTGGAAGATGGAGTGTGTCGGCTACAGAGATTGGAAAAGAGATGAAACGAAGTCCTTTGAATGCCTAGAGAGTTGTGATAGAAAGCACATTGAAAAGGTAACTTAACTCATAGATCAAGAGAAATTGTGTTGAGAAAAGCGCAAACCCTTTTTGAAATTCAAAAATTGAAATATGAAAACAGTTATTTTTTTAAAATATGAAATATAAAAAATAATTCTGTTTTGGATTTTGACCAAAACCGAAATAATCATCCAAATGGAACTTTTTTAGAAATGAGTTTTGAAGGTGTGTTTTAGACTCAAATACTGCATCCAAAAACTTTGTTGGTGTGTTTTGGATACAAACATTGCATCCAAAAACATCCTCTTCACTAATCCTGCAAAATAAAGAAAACTTGTGCAACCAGGTTAGTTATGTGATTTTTGTAATTCCCAAACCTCTTCTCAGATTGTTGAATCTTTCTTTAACCAGAGGTTTTGTAAAGATATCTGCAAGTTGTTCATTAGTTGAAATATATTCGACACACACATCTCATTTAAGCACATGATTATGGATAAAATGATGTTTAACTTCCATATGCTTTGTCCTAGAATATTGAACAAGATTTTTTTATTAGATTGATAGCACTTGTATTGTTACATAAGGTACGCATTTAAAGTTAACACTAAAATCAAACAATGTATTCTTCATCCACAAAATTTGTGCACAACAACTACCGGCTGCTATATATTCAGCCTCAGTTGTGGATAATGATACACAAGCTTGCTTTTTGCTATGCCATGACATTAGAGAGTGTCTAAAAAATTGACAATGGCCACTTGTGCTTTTTCTTTCCACTTTGCATCTCACATAGTCTGCATCAATGTATCCTATTAGATCAAATGTGTTAGTGTGAGGATACCATAAGCCATAATCATATGTACCAATTAGATATCAAAGAATCCATTTAACTGCACATAGGTGTGATTCCTTTGGACATGATTGAAAATGGGCACAAAGACATATTGAAAATATAATGTTAGGTCGGCTAGCAATAAGATAGAGTAAGCTTCTAATCATACCTCTATACTTATGTTCATCTACCTTCTTACCCTTTTCATCTTGGTCAAGTTTTATAGAAGTACTCATAGGTGTGCAGATTTCGTTCGCTTCATTCATACCAAACCTTTTGAGCAACTCCTTGGCATACTTAGCTTGATTTATAAAGATTCTATCCTTAGTTTGCTTATTTTCAGCCCGAGGAAGAAGTTTAGTTCTCCCATCATGCTCATTTCAAATTCTTACTGCATTGTCTTAGCAAATATTTTGCACAAAGAGTCATTAGTAGCACCAAAAATGATATCATCTACATAAATTTGAACAATAAGTAGATCACTAGATTTATCAGATATAATAAACGAAGTGGTATCAATCAAGTCTCTTGAAAAACCTTTTGAAATCAAGAAACCACTAAGCCTCTCATACCAAGCTTATGGAGCTTGTTTTAACCCATAAAGAGCCTTAGAAAGTTTGAAAACACGATTTGGAAAGTGCTCATGAATAAAACCAGGAGGTTGTTCAACATATACTTCCTCCTCAATAAAACCGTTTAGGAATGCACTCTTAACATCCATTTGATAGAGTATGAAATTTTTGAAGGATGCAAAAGTAAGAAGTATTCTTATAGACTCTAGTCTAGCAATGGGAGCAAATATCTCATTATAATCAATGCCTTCTTCTTGATTGAATCCTTAGGCGACCAATCTAAGTTTATTTCTAACCATAGCTCCATTTTCATCAAGTTTATTTCTAAATACCCATTTTGTACTAATAACCGGACGATCAAGTGGTCTTGGAACAAGTTTCCAAACCTAATTTCTTTCAAATTAGTTTAATTCTTCTTCCATAGAAATAATGCAAAATTTATCATGTAATGCTACATCAATATAGTTAGATTCTATATTTGAGAGAAGAGCAAAGTTATCTATGAAATACTGTCTAGTTTTAACTCTATAACTTGGATCAGCAATGATTTGTTCTTTGGGATGACCTATTTTGTATTTCCAATCTTTTGGTAAATGTTGATTCGTAGAATGTTCAGTTTATTCCTTTCCTTGTTCAGCTTGTTGTTCTTCAATTTCTTCTTCTTTTGCATAAGTATCTAGTGGTGGAGCTTTGAGTTGGTCTTTTCTTACTTCCTTTGAACTTCCTACATCATCATCATCTTTCATTGGAGTATAAATGTTATATTCATCAAACATACTTCCACACATAGAGTTCTTTTATTGCGCACTCTATATGTCTTTTTATTACAAGAGTATCCAAAAAATATGGCCTTATCGGATTTGCTATCAAATTTTCCAAGATTGTCTCGGGTATTAAAGACAAAATATTTGTAATCAAACACTTTAAAATAAGAGATTGATGGAGTTTTGTCAAACATAAGTTCAAAAGGTATTTTTCTAAAAAACAGTCTTAGCATAACTTGATTTACTATATAGCAAGCTGTATTAATAGCTTCAGCCCAAAAGTATTTTGAAAGGGCATTTTCACAAAGCATAGATCTAGCCATTTTTTGCAAAGTTTGATTTTTTCTCTCAACAACACCATTTTGTTGAAGTGTTTTGGCTGCTGAAAAATTATGGAAGATTCCATTTTCATCATAAAAGTGTGTAAATTCATTGTTGCAAAATTCTTTGCCATTATCACTTCTAATAGAAATTAGTTTGCATCCAATACAATTTTGGACGCGTTTGATTAGTTTCAAAAATTCAAAAAAGGTTTTATTCTTTTGTCCAAGAAATAAAGTCCAAGTAAATCTAGAGAAATCATCAACTAGCATATATGCATACTTTTTACTGCCAAGACTAACAATCCTTATTGGTCCAAACAAATCCATATGAATTAATTCAAGAGGTTTTGAGGTTGAAATCATTTTTTTGGATTTAAAGGAAGTTTTGATTTGTTTTCCAATTTGACATGCGTCACAAATTTTGCTTTTATCAAACTTCATTTTGGGCAATCCCCTAACAAGCTCTTTTGAGGACAGTTTATATAGCAAATCAAAATATACATAACCTAATCTTCTATGTCAAAGATAACCATCATTATCATGTTCGGAGAGGCATCTAATACCATGAGCTATAAGGTCATTTAGATAGACTACATACACATTTCCAACACGGTTGGCAACAAAGATTGTTTCAAGATTTGAGCTATCCATGATAGAACAAGAATCCTTTTAAAAAATGACTTTGCAGCCATTATCACATAGTTGGCCAATGCTAAGAAAATTATATTTAAAATCATCTATTAGTAATACTTGTTTTATAATGGTTGAGGAACCTTTACGAATGTTACCAATGCCGAGAATCATTCATTTCTTCTTGTCTCCAAAAGTAATGAATCCTTCATTTGTGGTCTATACATCTTCTAACAAGGCTGGGTCTGTAGTCATGTGTCTTGAACAATCGCTATCCAAGAACCACTTGGTGAAGCTCAAAGAATGTGCCTATACATGAGAAGGAGGAGTAATTTTTGGTACCCACACTTTCTTGGGCCCATGTTGGTTAGTAGCATTTCCTTTGATTTTTCAAAAAGTTATTCCACCAGATTCCAGTTTTCTTTTAATAAAACATCTTGAAAACATCTTGATGCTATATGTCCCGATTTTTCACAATATGTGCATGCTTTGTGTGTCATGTAACATGAGACAGGTTTAACAAATCAAGGCTTGTGAATTTTGTCCTTTTTCTCATGTCTATATCCTAAGCCATTTCGATTTCCAGCTTGATGTTGAGTCCCAAGTAATTTTTTCAGGTTACTTTTCCCATTTGTGAATTTTTTAATACATGTGGTAAGGTCATTAACTCTATTTTTCATGCGATCAAAAGTGCTAATCATACTTTCAAGAGTTTAAATTCTATCACACAAACTTCTATTTTCTAGAGATACATATTGTAAAGTAGTCATAATAACATCTTTTTCAATAATAGCACTTATATGTGACTCAAGAGACATTTTGTTTTCACTCAATAACTTTTTGTTCTTATTTATCAAATAGTTAATCTTCAATTTCATTTCTTTATTTTTTCTGGACAGTTTTTTTAGTTCATGGAACATATCAATTAACACCTCATTCGGATCATCATGCTTTTTAGCCATAGATATAAGCGAATTAGACATGAAATTAGTGGTAGTAGAGTTTACCTCATTTTCCGTGGCCATGAAGCATATGTTGGCAGTTTCGTTCTCAGAATCTTCTTCTTTAGACTCAGTCCCATTT
This sequence comes from Voacanga thouarsii, assembly GCA_026120185.1. Taxonomy (NCBI): domain Eukaryota; kingdom Viridiplantae; phylum Streptophyta; class Magnoliopsida; order Gentianales; family Apocynaceae; genus Voacanga; species Voacanga thouarsii. Next base: position 49,330 of record JANUWF010000154.1, read on the forward strand.
AGGTCCCAAGTCCCCATCAATCCTTTACCTTTCTTTGCCTTCAACTCGTTCTTCTTTTTAAGCATTATGCCTTCCTTTCCTTTTGCAACTGGACAATTAGTAATGAAGTGTTCAATGCTTTTGCATTTATAACATTGAGGCTTGAACGCTAAGGATTGTCCTTTCCTTTTTGTGAACTTCTTTCCTTTTTTGAAGTTTCCTTTGTTGAACATCTTTCTGAATTTTTTTGCGATCATTTCCAGATCTTCATTGTCTACTTTCGTTGATGCATATTTATTTGGGTATAAAAATCATATAAAAATAAGTACATTCCCAATCAAGTTTAAATTAAAACATTAATCCCAAATTACACATATGAGCAAGCGTACTCATGATTAAGCATAGTATAGGATTTAAACGAGTATCAATCATCAAGAAACAAGTATGCATTAATCACTTTTCTTTCATTGTTTAACTGACTCAATAAAGTGAAAAAGAAATAAAAAGAAAAAATAAAATAAAATAAAAGCAAATAAAAGAATATATACATGTCAATGATAGAGAATTATGTAACTTAAACAATTATTTTGACAAACATGACCTTAAAGCACTTAACCGTTATCATAACTAATTATTCTCTCGGTATCATGAAGGAATAACATAGATTCACTTCTTTTCCAATCCATGAGATCACTACATTCTAGATAAATTAGCATCACATTCCTGTCTCAACTAATCCACCTAAAAGATACATTAAATACAATCCTTGATTAAATTTACATATTTTTGCAAACTTAAAACATGAAATTAACCAATGAATCCATTCCTGACAGACATCAATTAACCTTTAATTACCTGTTCTTAGCAATTAACCCCTTTTCCAAGTAATTTAATAGACAACAAATATGAAATTAACAAATTGAGACCACCGTTAACCCCTTTTCCAAGCAGGGTAATGGAAAGCAACAACCAATTAATCTCGTAATACGCATAAGTAATTAAATACCAAGAATAACAATCAATTAATCAAAAGATCAAATAACTCTAAAAATTATGAATACCTAAAACAATGTCAAGTTACAAGAAAATAATTAATACATCATTGTTCAAGAAAAAGAAAACAAAGTAAAAGAAAGCACTCATAGACAAGCCTCCATCTTCTTCCTTTGTAGACCGTCTTGTACAATCCTCTTTGAACTATTTATCTCGAGAAAATATTGGTGATACATTCTAAAATATATCTAAGTCTCTACATTGTGCACCCCTTTGATCTATTTACATTGGCCTTTATTTATAGGTGTACAAAGTTCCTAAAAGAGTCCTAAATAAAGAAGAAGTAATTACCTAAAAATCTAAAACCAAAAAACGAATAGTAAAATTCTAAATAAAAACACTAAGGAAAAGAAAAAGTCCACCGCCTTTGACTTTTGCAATTGGAAATCAATTGGACTTCAATTTGACTTTGTCATTTTGTGCCTTTAATTGATGTTGAATTGTAATTGCTGAAATTGGCTTCCAATTTGAGTCGTGCGAAATTTGCTCAAGCCACCGAAAATCCTTGTCTTTGTTGCGTCGGCTCAATTGAGCTATTTTTCATGCATCGGCTCAATTGAGACGTAAACCATCCAGAATCCACTTTCTTTCTTTTGTCCTTTTTGCTTTTCGTCATTGTTGACTTTATTTCTCTATCTAGGTCCCACCGAATTTGTTTCTTTGCTTTGTTGCTCTTGCTGTCAGCTCAAGTGAGCCATGAAATTGTTGAAGCCAATTGCTTTCCTTTCCAAATTCAATTGCAATTGTTCCCCTGTTTCATTCAATTTCTCTGCACTTCTCTATTCTGCCAGTACAAGACCGGCGCCGGACCCACTTTCTGGGCTGGTGCTGGTCTTGTACTGGAAAATCACACAATTAGCTCCAATTTTTACCTATTTTTACATAAAATTACAAAAAAAGTATTTTTATAAGGGAAATATCAAATAGGAAGGAATATGACTAGTTATTATATAAAAAGTATTACAAAATAGCCTCAAATAACTAGAAAAAATATGACTAATTTAGGCCCTATCATATTCCCCCACACTTGAATCTTTACTTGTTCTCAAGTAAATACTTAAACAAAGCATTTAAAACAATTTATTTCTTTTCATATTCATCCATAACAAAGCCATAATTTTTTCCAACCTTAGATACAAAATTGTCATTCATTCAACCTTTTAAAAACCCTTGTAAACTCATATATTAAATCAAATAATCCCAAGACCATCAAGGTTAAGTTAAACAAGCTTATATTTAGTACATGAAAACTATTCCACTTCTCAAGCAAAAACATAGATAACATAAATCATACAAGTCAAGTCATTTAACCAATTCAAGCATTATAAACTCGAATTAGTGAAATAAGGAAAACACTCCACTCTTCTTTTTTCTATGACTTTGGGAATTGATAGCCTCAAGTACATGGATCTCTCTTCACACACCGTATTGGTCCCCTTTACAGTCATCACTCATAATTTTTTCTCTAGTAATTTTTCAACAATTTTTTTTTCTTTTCTTTTTCTTGCCTTTTTGCCTTCGAGATATCCTCAAGAGAGTGCACTGAATACACTTGCTACTTCTCCCTATATTGACCTCCTTTTCAGCAAAAGGTAAAAAAAATAAGAGCATTTTCTTCAACTTAATTTTTTTTCATCTCATATTTTTTTTAGATCAATTTTTTTTTCTCATATATATTTTTTTTCAACTAAATTTTTTCTCGCATTCCTTATTCAAAACTCAAAGTTAAGAAAATTCTAAATCCATGATACATGAATTAATCAACAACTCTTCCCATATTTCATCATATCATCCATATTCAAACTCAAAGAATAAAATAAAACTCAAATACCAAATATAACCAAAGTTAACTTAAATTCTCTAACTTAAATTCTCAAGACTTAGCAAAATCCAACTCAATACACAAGTTTATCTTTTTAATAAAATCATGCCATACTGAATGACAAATCCATATCCAAAGTTAAAAAGGAAATCATATCTTCATTATAAACAAATACACTCAATTTCTCTCCAAATCATCAAACTTTCAAATGTTCAAAGAAATTAAATTTTCTCCAAGATGATTTTTTTCAAATTCCAAATTATGATCTTTTCCAGGATGACAAAAATGGTTGTCCAAATTTCAAATTCCAAAGTAACTCAACAACAAGAAATCAAACTTGGACCAAGAATATCACCAAACCACTCCCCCACACTTAAACTGGATATTGTCTTCAATGGCCAAAAATAAACACAATAAAGCATCTCCAATGGGACCAAAACTAAAAAGGGGTAGAAAGTTTAAGCAATACTCCCCAAGTGTAGATTAGCTCCAAGATATATGAAGTTCATTCTTCAAGAAGTTGGAAGAATTATTACCAGCAAACTTCATCCTACAAATAGATAGATGAACACGTAAGTAAAAGTATAAAGATAAAAGCTCAATAAAAATCAAAGGAAAAGAAGAATAAAAAGTTAAAGCCTTTAGGTCCCCCCTTGAAGTAGAGTCCTCCTTGTCTCCAAATTGTCCAATAGCACTACCAAATAGACCACCACGACCTCCAAATAGATCACGAGGTCCTCCTTGTCGCAACCAAATACACTTTGAAATTGGTTCTTTGTCCAAACTTGTGCTGCTCACGAAAAACAAACAAGGATAATATCCAACGAAGATATCAAAAGTACAATGTCAACCACTCTTCAATTATTGTAGCAAAATATCACAACGAGGTTCTATTGTCCAAGATGTCTAGATTTGCAAAAATGCAGAAAAAAATACATATATCACCTTTAGAAGCAATCACAAGACTTAGAATCCATTCTATGCATTTTTGTCCCACCAAATAAACTCAACAATGATTTGTCCATGTCTAATAAATTTTCCCTCAAAAACACATATGCATAATGCCAAGAAATTCAAGAGGATAAAATCGAGACTGTTTTACACCACTATGTTCCCCAATATGTGAGCTCTAAAAAATAATTTTTAATGCATGGGAACAGTAATGTGAAGAAGAAGAAGGGGAAAACGAAGATAAAGGGAATGAATAAAAGTACTAGGGGAATAGGAAAAAAAAATAAAAGAAGAAAGAAAAATAGAAGAAAAAGACAAATAAGAAAATCAAAGAAAAAGGAAACAAGAGAAAAAGACAAAATAAGAAAAAATTTGGGAAGAAAAGAAAAATGGTAAGGGAACAAACGAAAAATGACAAAAAGAAATTATTTATTTATTTATTTATTATTATTTTATTTTTTATTTTACTATAGCTTAAAACTTTCCTAATTGAATGCATGACCACAATACATTTACAACAAGAATTCCTAAATTAAATATTAAAATTAAAAATTGTAAATAAAGAAACAAATAAGAAAATAAAATAGTCCATCTAAAATATCGTGTTAGCAAAAGTCCAAACCAGAAAATAAGAAGAGTTAGTATTGACTTAAAATTATAGACGTAAAAATCAACAAATTAAAAATACAAAAATTACACATATTCAACATTAACATTAGGTTAGTAAAATTAAATAAGTAAATATACAATATATACAAACATACCAAGATAAGTGAGTTATTATGAACATGTATATATCTATTTATATATTTACAACATATAGTGAAATTAAAATACAATTATACAAACAAAAAAATATGGCACCTTTTAGCAAAATGAACAATTGTACAAATTTACATATTTACCTATTTACATGGTTAAATCAACAAAATCCAAACTTTCATGATATTGTTCCCCAGCAACGGCGCCAAAAACTTGATACGTATCTATTTGGGTATAAAAATCATATAAAAATAAGCACATTCCCAATCAAGTTTAAATTAAAACATTAACCCCAAATTACACATATGAGCAAGCGTAGTCATCATTAAGCATAGTATAGGGTTTAAACAGTATCGATCCTCAAGGAATAAGTAAGCATTAATCACCTTTCTTTCATTGTTTAACTGACTCAATAAAGTGAAAAAGAAATAAAATAAAAAATAAAATAAAATAAAAGAAAATAAATACATGTCAAGGATAGAGAATTATGTAACTTAAACAATTATTTTGACAAACATGACCTTAAAGTACATAACCGTTATCATAACTAATTATTCTCTCGGTATCATAAAGGAATAACATAGATTCACTTCTTTTCCAATCCAAGAGATCACTACATTCTAGATAAATTAGCATCACATTCATGTCTCAACTAATCCACCTAAAAGATACATTAAATACAATCCTTGATTAAATTTACATATTCTTGCAAACTTAAAACATGAAATTAATCGATGAATCCATTCCTGACAGACATCAATTAACCTTTAATTACCTATTCTTAGCAATTAACCTCTTTTCCAAGCAAGTTAATAGATAAAAAATATGAAATTAACAAATTGAAATCACTGTCAACCCATTTTCCAAGCAAGTTAATAGAAAGCAACAATCAATTAATCTCGTAATACGCATAAGTAATTAAATACCAAGAATAACAATCAATTAATCAAAAGATCAAATAACTCTAAAAATCATGAATACCTAAAACAATGTCAAATTATAATAAAATAATTAATACATCATTGTTCAAGAAAAAGGAAACAAAGTAAAAGAAAGCACTTGTAGACATGCCCCATTCTTCTTCCTTTGTAGACCCTCCTGAACAATCCTCCTTGAACTATTTATCCCGAGAAAATATTGGTGATATATTCTAAAATATATCTAAGTCTCTACATTGTGCACCCCCTTGATCTATTTACATTGGCCTTTTTTATAGGCTTACAAAGTTCCTAAAAGAGTCCTAAATAAAGAAGAAGTAATTACCTAAAAATCCAAAACCAAAAAGGAATAGTAAAATTCTAAAATAAAATTCTAAATAAAACACTAAGGAAAAGAAGAAGTCCACCGCCTTTGACTTTTGAAATTGGAAATCAATTAGACTTCAATTTGACTTTGTCGTTTTGTGCCTTTAATTGATGTTGAATTGTAATTGTTGAAATTAGCTTCCAATTTGAGCCTTGTGGAATTTGCTCATGCCACCGAAAATCCTTGTCTTTATTGCGTCGGCTCAATTTAGCCGTTTTCCTTACATTGGCTCAATTGAGCCGTAAACCATCCAGAATCCACTTTCTTTCTTTTGCCCTTTTTGCTTTCCGTCATTGTTGACTTTGTTTCTCTGTCTAGGTCCTACCGAATTTATTTCTTTGCTTTGTTGCTCTTGCTGTCGACTCAAGTGAGCCACGAAATTGCTGAAGCCAATTACTTTCCTTTCCAATTTCAATTGCAATTGTTCCCCTGTTTCATTCAATTTCTTTGCACTTCTCTGTTCTACCAGTACAAGACCGGCGCCGAATCCACTTTCTGGGCTGGTGCTGGTCTTGTGCTGGAAAATCACACAATTAGCTCCAATTTTTACCTATTTTTGCATAAAATTACAGAAAAGCATTTTTATAAGGGAAATATCAAATAGGGAGGAATATGACTAGTTATTGCATAAAAAGTATCACAAAATAGCCTCAAATAATTAGGGAAAATATGACTAATTTAGGCCCTATTATTCGTTCCATTACTACTATCAGATTGACTAGTTTCTTCATCCTCTTTTTTAGCATTTAATGTTATTCTCTTTTTACCTTTATCATGATCATCGGATTCCTAAAACCTTGTAAGTTTCATTTCATGTATTGGAAGAGAGCCGATCAGCTCTTCGGTTGGTGAGGATTTTAAATCCTTAGATTCTTCCACTGCAAAAGCTTTAGGCTTTCAGCTTTTAGGTAATGTATCCAGAATTTTTCGATTTTGTTCCCCAAGGGAATAAACCTTCCCATAGCCTTTGAGACCATTTGTGATATTTGTGAATCTAGTGAACATATCAGTGATGCTTTCATTCAGCTTCATTGTGAATAATTTATAATCATGAATTTGAAGCCCCAATTTTGATTCATTAACTTAGTTTGTCCTCTCATATGTGACCTCAAGTAATTTCAACATGTCATGGGCTGAATCACAACCACTAACTCGATTATATTCAGTCGTATCTAGTGCACAACATAAGATGTTCATAGCTTGAAAATTCAATATCATCTTAGCATTGTCTTTAACATTAAACTCGTCATTTTGTTTAGGCATTTTTATGCCATCAACAATTTTTTATGGAATAAAAGGACAATTCTCTATGAAATTCCACAACTCAAAGTTAATTGAGCACACATAAATTTTTATTCTATTTTTTCAAAATGTGTAGTTGTTTCCATTGAACAAATGAGGTCAATTTGTTGAAAATCCTTCAACATATGGAAGAGAGGATGAGCTTGCCATTAGAATCTTTCTTACAAAGTTGTTAAACCAAGAATATGTAGACTAAGCTCTGATACCAAATGAAAAACCTTAGAGGAGGGGTGAATAAGGTTTTTGGCAAACTAAAATTTTCAAGTATTCTGTTATACAGAATATTAATGATCTTCAAGTTTCTTGGACCAACTTCATGGCAGCAGAGAAAGCTATCTAAAGAAACATTGAGAAATATCCAGATTCAGACTACGGTAAGAAATATAATACTGATAATGTTGTATGCAAAGAAATGAGACACATAATGTATAGTGGTTCGATCTACCAAGATTTACATCCACTACCTTAAGCTTACACGTGAGGATTTTCAACCAGATTTCATTTACTCAACTTAATGAAATCAATCTACATAAAATACAAGATAGGATCACCACACATGGTTTTTCAAAACCTCTCAATCAACCACTCAAATCAAGGTTCACCCTAGATGGGTTTTACATTATAACCTTGTTATACAAAAGAGATTGAATATTAATGGAACAGCATAAGCTTACTTGATTGAGTAGATGTGGAACAAGGAAAAAGCACAAACACTTTTACCTTTTAGATACAATTTGAAATCACTTTGAAGCACTTTGATAAAGGAGAATTTTGTTTTCTATAGAGGAAGAGTGTTTCTTAGAAAGATACTACAAAAATCTTATGTCAAATCAAGTTTAGAGACTTTATACAGAGCCATAAAGTGAAGTACCAACGGCTATAAAACAACTATAATTTTTTTGTTAAATTTACCTGTGTTTTGGACTCATGCTTCAGACGACGATGCACCTAAAAGGTAAGTCCAAAATGATTTTTTTTTTTTTCAGGTAGAAATGATTTGACACTGTTTACAGGATTTTAGACGAATCTTTTAGATGCAAGATTATCCAAACTACTCAATCCAAAATTCAAAGATTTAAAACTTTGAAATCTTTTTATTTGTGTGTTTCAAGGTAGAAATCAATTGAATCATAAGGTAAAGAGACATAGGAATTAACAAGAAATACCTTAATAATAATTTCTAGTCTAATGTTCTTCCATAAGGACTTCTTGGTATGCAATTTCATAAGCTTGAACTTTATCTTGATCACCCATTCTTGAATTTCATTACTCAATAGTTGCTTAACAATCTTATTTGAATACCTTAGAAGAACTGAGGTCAAACATGTCCTATCACATATAGATCACACAAGTTACTCCATATCAATGTTTGTCATAGGTCAAAACATAGGAGAAAGCCCTTAGGGCTAACAGAAGCGCAACTACAAAAGTTGTCTAGAAACCATCAAGGAAAAGAAGGAGAAGGAGAAGCTTGCAAGCATATCTACTTTTACTTCTGGTACATTTATGATTAAGATAAATACTATCTTTAATAATAAGATATGGGTATTGGATATTGATGTGTCCGGACTTAGGTATAAAAATCATACAAAACTAAGCACATTCCCAATCAAGTTTAAATTAAAACGTTAAACCCAAATCACACATATGAGCAAGCGTACTCATCATTAACTGAGCATAGGGTTTAAACGAGTATCGATTCTCAAGAAACAAGTAGACATTAATTACCCTTCCTTCATTGTTTAACCGACTCAATAAAACCAAACCGAAACAAAAGAAAACAAAAGAAAACAAAAATCAAAATATATACACGTCAAGGATGGAGAAGTATGCAACTCAAACCATTGTGTAAACAAACATGATCTCAAAGTACCTAACTATTATCATAACCAATCATTCTCTTGGCATCATGAAGGATTAAAGTAAATTAGCATAACTTGGTCTGTCTCAACCAATTACTACCTTCTAGATAAGTTAGCATCACTTGGTCTGTCTCAACTAATTTATCTAGAAGATGCATTAAGCACAATCCTTGGTTAAATTTCCTTGGTCTGGCAAATTTAAAACATAAAATTAATCAATGAACCCTTGGTCTGGCAAACATCAATTAACCTTTAATTACTCCATCCTCAGTAATTAACCTCTTTGGTCTAGTAAGTTAACAGCAAAATAAATATGAAATTAATCAATTGCAACTACCATCAACCTCTTTGGTCTAGCAAGTTAACGAAAAGAAACAACCAATTAATCTTGTCATACGCCCAAGTAATTAAATACCAAGAAGAACAATCAATTAATCAAATGATCAAATAACTCTAAAAATCATGAATATCTAAAATAATGTCAAATTGCAATCAAACAATTAACATATCATTGTCAAGAAAAAGTAGACAAAGTAAAAGAAAGCATTCATAGACAAGCCTCATTCTTCTTCCTTTGAAGACCTTCTTGTACAACCCTTCTTGAACTTGAAGAATTCCTCCTTGGACTGAGTGATTTTCTATAATGATCAATGAATTCTCTCATTTTTCCTTGTGTTTTTCATCTATTTATATGCTAAAGAAGTGCCTAAACTCGTAGGTACAAAGTTCTTGACCGAGTAGAAGTTGGAAGATACTAAAACTCCTCAGATTTCCAAAAACGCGTAGAAAAATTGCAACACCACCTCAAGGACCGACCACAGCCGGTGCCGCCTTGGTTCTTCGGAGCTAGCGCCACTTGTGTTTTGCTTCTCCACTCGTTCGCCTATTTTTCTCTGAATTGTGCGCATGAGTTCCAAAATGCAGCCAGCGTCGGTTCCAGCCTTACAGTCGGCGCTACTTAGGTTCTGTTCTACTCTGTTTCTACAATTTTTCTATCGCTTTGAAGGTTGTGCAACCAGTGTACAGCCGACGCCGGTTCTAGGGCCCCAGCCAGCGCCGCCTCTGCTCTGTTTCGCGACGATTTTGCTTCGTTTTACCCAAAAATCTGAAATAATGATCAAAATACCTTTCCAAGGGTAAAATCTCAAATATGAAAGAATATGACTAGTTATTGCACAAAATATATTACAAAAGAGCCTCAAATAACTAAGCAAGGTATGACCAATTTAGCCCCTATCAGATATTGGATGTAGATCTTATTTGTGCAATAATTTGCACAGACTACATAGTGGTAGGAAGTTAGAGAAAGGTGATGTGGATCTACATGTTGCAAATTGAGCAAAGGTTATTGCACTTGCTGTAGAGACTTATTGTCTACACTTGTCTTTTGAATTAATTTTAGAACTAGAAAACTGCTATTATGTACCAATTTTACTTAAAAACATTATCCCAATTGCTTGTTTAGATTTATTTGAAGTTCATTTAATTTTTAAGAATAAAAGTCGTTCTTTTTCATTAAATGATATCCATTATGATACCGCAACATTGATGAATGGCTTATACATTCTAGACATGAAAAATCATGTTCTTAACATCAACAACAAGAAACAAAAAAAAAGATAACTCGAACCCATCTTACTTATGACATTGCCGTTTTGGCCACGTAAATGAGAATCGTGTTTCTAATTTATCCAAACTTGGTGACTTAAGGTCATTTGATTATGAATTATATAATACATGTGAATTATGTTCACCTAGTAAAATGACTAAGACCTCTTTTTCTAAGAAAGGATAAAGGCTATGCAATTATTTGAATTAATATATAGTGATGCATGTAGACCAATGACATTGCAAGTAATAAGGGGTTATCAATACTTCATAAACTTTATTGATGACTATTCTTGATTTGGGTATTTGTATTTAATGAAATACAAATTTGAGGCCTTTGACAAGTTTAAAGAATTTAGGAATGAAATAGAGAAACAACTTAGTTAAAGTATTAAAACTCTAAAATCTGATCGAGGTGGTGAGTACTTAAGCCAAAAGTTTCAATGTTATCTTAGAAAAAATAAGATATTATCTCAATGAACTCCATTGTATATACTTCAACATAACGGTGTATTCAAAAAAGGGAATCGAACTTTGCTGGATATGGTTTGAACTATAATGGCTTTTGCAGATTTACCTAAATCGTTTTGGGGATATGCACTGAAAACTAATGTTTATATTTGAAATAGAGTTCCATAAAAAATGGCCGATACTACCCTATATAAGTTATTTTTTGGTAAGAAACAAAGATTAGCTTAAGAATTTTGTTGTGTCCTACTTATGTGAAGAGGACAATATCAGACAAATTAGATATTAAGTCTGATAAGTGTTTGTTTATTGATATCCAAAAGAATCTTATGAATATTATTTATATCTCTCTTTTGAGAATAAGGTATTTGTTTCTAAGCATGTTGTTTTTCTTTAAGAAGGAATTCCTGCTTAAGAGATAGTAGGAGTAAAATTAAACTTAGTGAAGTTTAAGAAGAATAAACAAATAATGATCAACCAGTTGATTTGGAGTCTATTGACAAGATAGATGAATCTTCTAACACACAAAAACCTCGTAGATTAAGTAGGATACGCGTAACACCTGAGAGATATAGATTTCTCACAAATAACAGCAATATTGTATTGCTCATAGAAAAAAATGAACCTACCACTTACATAGAAATTTTGAAAAGTTCAAAATCTGACAAATAGCTTGAATCCAGGAAGTCAGAAATAGATTCTATGTATGACAACCAAGTATAGACTTTAGTTAATCCATCCCAAGCGATAAAACCCATAAGGTGCAAGTAGGTTTTCAAGAAGAAAAACCGACATAGATGATAAAGTAATTACCTATAGAGCACGTTTGGTTACAAAAGGTTATCACCAACAACAAGGTATTAACTATAATGAGACTTTTTCACCAGTAGCATGCTAAACTCCATTAGAATACTCTTGTCACTTGCCATTCTTTATGACTCTGAGATTTAACAAATGGGTGTAAAAACAGCTTTCCCTAATGGAAACCTGACTGAGAAAGTATACATAACATAACCTGAGAGTTTTATATCCAATAATCACACTAAGGTGTGTAAGCTAAAAAGGTCCATTTATAATCTTAAGTAAGCTTCTAGGTGTTGAAATATCCATTTTAATGAAACAATTAAAGAATTTGGCTTCATACAAAACATGGATGAACCTTATGTGAGCAAAAAGGTTAGTAGGAGTGCAATTACTTTCTTATTGCTATATATAGATGACATATTTCTAATAGGAAATGATGTATTTATTCTTCAATCAGTTAAGATACGGTTATTAAAGAAATTTTCCATGAAAGACCTTGGAGAAGTAACCGAAACATAGATAAGATGCTAAAGAGGTTTAACATGGATCAATCCAATAGGGGATTCTTATCCGTGACCCATAGGTAAGCTTTTCAAAATTTATATGTCTCAAGACAGAATATGAAAGGGATTATATGAGTATAATAGCATATGCTTCGGCAATTGGATCTATCATGTATGATATGTACAAGGCCTGATATATCACATGCTCTTAGTTTGATAAGCAGCTACCAATCTGACCCTGGAGAAGGTCATTGTGTGGCCGTCAAAAGTATTGTTAAGTACTTAAGAAGGACAAATGATGTAACTTGGTATATGGAGAATGTGACCTACAAGTCAAATAGTAGAATAATGCCATTTTCCAATATAATAAGGATGACTACAAATCCCAATCTGGCTACGTTTTCACTTTCGGCTGGGAGGGAGAAGTTAGTTAGAAAAGTTTGAAACAAGACATAATTGCCAACTCAACTACTAAAGCTAAGTACATAGTGGTTTCTAAAGCAGCTAAGTACATAGAGACATGCTCGTCTTGTTTAAGTTGTAATTCATCTTGAACTGAGTAAAGGATTCCAACAAAGTCTCAAGCACCTTGTCTATTTCACTCTCAAGGTCAATAACTACACTAAGTACCTTAGCTTCGTCGAAAGTAGCAATCATCTTGAGTATATATTCTTTGAGAAATGCTCTCTTAGCTATCCTGGTGTTCATGATTGCCTTAAAGCTTCCTATTTTGTAGGCCAGCTCTTGACACA
>JANUWF010000154.1:67500-97434 GCA_026120185.1 Voacanga thouarsii
TATAAAAATACAGAAAACCTAACACAGTTACATAGACGGGCATATCAAATTAACTATCCAACTGTTAGATTTGATAAAAATCACTAAAAATAGTATTATGACCAAATTTAAAGGTAATTGGACATGTTTTGCTGCTTAATCTAGCATAATCTCTATACAAATGCTTGAAACCTAACCCATTCACAAAGATAGGCATATCAAATTAATGATCCAACCATTAGTTCTGTTAAAATTACTGAAAAAAGATATTACAACCAAATTTAGAGGTTGTTGGATATATTTTACCACCTAATCTTGCATAATCATTATAAAAATACCCAAAACTTAACGCATTTACAATGATAGCCATATCAAATTAATGATATAACCATTAGATTTATTGAATTTATAAAAAAATATATTATGACCAAATTTCAAGGTAATCAGACATGTTTTGCTACATAATCTAGCTTAATTTCTATAAATCAACCTAAAAGTATAATTCATTTATCAATATTTAAAAATTTAGGGACTAATTTGTAAATTTTTTGGGAATATATTTTCAATATTCTAAAATTTAATGACCAATTTATGAATTTTTGGTTATCATTTTATAATTTTACAAAATTTAAGGAGCAATTTGTAAAATTTGGGGTCATATTTTATATATTTTAAAATTTAGGGATCAATTTATAATTTTTTGAGGTCATTTTGTAATTATAACAAATTTAAAGACCAATTTATAAAATTTTTGGTGCCATGTTGTAAATATTTAGAAATTTAAAGACAGGTATTAGCTAGAAAATATGAATTTTGTCATAAAAAGTATAATTACTAGTGATAAACGTTAATATTTTTACTCAAAAATGAATTTTCATCACTGATGATGCATTATTAGCAAGAACAATTTAGTTAGGAAATAAATTTCCGTCGCTGATAATGCATTATTAATGAGAAAATTTAAATTTTCCTCGCTAATACACTTATTTCCTAGCTAAAGCCATTACTTTTAGCTAGAAAATAAAAATTTTGTCGCCAAAGGTTTTAATCAGTAACGACAAAAAGATTCTGTCGCTGAAAAAACATTTTCCTCGCTAAAGGGTACTTTTACTGACAAAACTTTAGCTAAGAAAAAATTTTATCGCCAATGTATCATTTTCTTGTAGTGTGGTAGTTTTCACACCCATGAGTATTGTAATACTTAATATTAACACATGAATGCTTGTTACATGAACAAATACATTGGATGACCTAATTATGAAATAGTCACATAGATAACTGTTTAATACCAGTGATTAAATCTCATTATAGCAAATATCCTTAGACTTAAGATCTCCAAGGTACTTTGTTTGCAGATCCTTGTACTTTGATTGTAATATTTGGAGTCTTATCGAGGACCACCTATATATGGATATTAGATACAATGTAAAATAAACGAAAGTAGTTGAGAAGGTCAATACAAGATTCATCACTCCTAATAGCAGGGCCGTACATCTCATGGCCACTTGTAGGGAATTATGGCTCAAGAAATCCTTGGCCAAGGCAGCTATGCATTGGAAATTACATCAAAATGGTCCACATGTTGAGTAATGAATTTTGGAATGAGTATTAATAAATTCGGGCAAGAATTAATTATATTCTAGAGGGAGTTAGCAGTAATTTCATACTCTAAATCGAATAAGATATAGTATGATGAAAGGAGTTTATTACATTAATATTTTGCTACTGAAATTTTCATGTCAAACCATTTGACTTTCTAGGCTTTTTGAAGACGGTTTGGAGATGTATATATATGGAGGCTTAAAATGGCAAAAATAATGAAAACGAAGGCATGTTAGGAAAACGAAAATTTTACCTCTGTGATGAACTGGCCTTCTTCGGACTGATGTAGATATTTGTATAAGGATATTTGAGACTAGTGGCTCACGTCCTTGCAAACATCTACTGAGTCTCATCCACGTGAAGCTTTCGATCTTCCAAAATAGTGCTCATAGCACAACTAGTGAAAGCTTGAAATTTGAGTTTTGATCAATTTTGAAGACTTGGTATGAGTTTGGTTTCTGTGAAATCTTCATTGATAAAGCCATCCCCACAAATTAGTTTTGAGTGATGTTCTGTGATTGCAATTGAAAAGCCTCACCCTTACCACACTCTGTGATGACCCATTTCAATCACTCAATTTTGATACCCGAGAGAGAAGACATTGAGTGTGCAAACAGAAAGCTTCCATACTTTTTGTTATCTTGCCCGAAACGACATGGGTTCCATCCCGTGTTGTTTTTTTTAATTTTAATTAATTAATTAATTAATTTTTTTTATAAAATTTATTTTACCTTGGTCTTATTCATTGGGCCAGATAAAATTATTTATTCTTGGGCTTGGACATCCATAAATAATAAATCTCAATTATTTATCCTCTAATTTTTATTAAACGGCCCAATAAATAATAACAAGCCCAAACAGACTAAATAAAATTTCATACCCTTTATCTAGTTCCAAATTAATTTTTTAATTATTCAATCTGGGCCTTAGGCCCTGAATAATTAATTAACTATTTAAACTAGATAAAATAAATACTCTCTCTCAGACCTTTTATTTTATTCTAATCCAATAATAAATTAGATTAATAAAATAAAAACCCACAAATATCAAGACCAATTTATTAACTCAAATCTTTCATGACTTAAGGGCCATTATGAGGACCAAAAGGCATATCGCCTTGGCTACTAAAATGACCAAAATACCACTGTTATATAAATAGCTATATTTTGCATTTTAAATATTTTCTAATATTACCATAAGCAAATATTGACCCCAAGGACAATATTGCGTTAGCAAAGTCTTCGACCTACAGGTGTAATGACTAAAATACCCCTCTACGCATCGCTGTGCAATTAGAGAGGAATAGTGTACTAACACCACTTTAATAGACATCTACCATCCTTAGACCTCTAGTCCAATGATCCACGACTCCTAGAATGTTTCCACTTTTCAAGAGAACTACCCTAAAGTAAACATCCAAGTCATGTTCCCCAGGGCCCTGGATAATTAGATCATTTGAATAGTCACATAGGGCGATATAGGGTAGAAGCTATCTTGTACAAGTTTGTCTTAACTAATTAGTCACATATACCCAACATATAAGTATATTGGTTCTACGAAAGAACCTCAATTACAGTATATCGAAGTATATGCTTCTAGTTTCGTCAGACCACCAACTCATACTCAAACGGTAGAGTATTAGTCCACGCTGTAGCAGTAACAGTCTAGGTTTTTTTTTAAATAGTACTTTTAGAAACTACTATTATAGGTCCTGTTCTATGTATTCGAAATACGCTCATGCTATGAAGGGAGTGGACTACTTACTGGCTAAAGGTAAGCCATTCCCCATTTGGAATTCATAACACAATAACCTATACATGATGAGATTCCCATTCTTTTCAATCGGTTAAGAACAAACATTTATGTGTTAAGTAACCCGTGATCCATACCTTACTATGAAAGACCACCATTCACATGGATCATTTACTTAAACGTAATGGGTCTTTTCCAAAAAAAAAAAAATCATGCATAAATAAAATATAAATTCACAACCAAATTTGGGAATAATTTTTTTATTAATAAATTTGATAATTATATCAGATAATCTAGTCTAGAGGGAATATATTCCAACAATCTCCCACATGCACTCTAAGACTAAGAAAGTTCGTAGGTACCCACCCCTATGGTGTCTAAGTGTCTCTTGAAAACTCTCTCAGTCAAAGGCTTGGTGAAGGGATCTGTTAGGTTGTTCTTCGAGGCTATTTGTTCCACCATGATTTCCTGTCTCTGAATGAAATCCCAGATTATGTGATACTTCCTTTGGATGTGCTTCCTCTTCTTGTGGTTCCTCGGTTCTTTAGATTGTGAGACTGCTCTAGAATCTTCGCAATACACCATAATTAGTCTATCTATGTGTGGCACAACTCCAAGTTTTGAAAGGAACTTCCGAAGCCAAACTGCTTCCTTGGACGTTTCCGCAGTTGCCACATACTCAACTTCCATGGTTGAGTCAGCAATATAAGATTGCTTAATACTCCTCCATGAAACAGCTCTTCTAGACAAGGTGAAAATATATCTATTAGTGGATTTTCTCTCATCCTTATCCGCCTAGAAATATGAGTCTGTGTATCCAGTAGGAACCAAGTCGTTAGCCATGTAAACCAGCATATAATCTTTCGTACCATTGAGGTATTTAAGAATATGCTTTATAACTTGCCAATAAACCTCCCAAGGATTTGATTGATATATGCTAACTAAGCTTACAGCAAAGCAGATATCTGGCCTAGTGTACAACATGGTGTACATGAGACTTCCTACAGTCGAAGCGTAGGGAATCCTACTCATCCTGTCTTTTTCCTCTTGGCACTTAGAACAGTCCTTAGAACAAAAAGACAATCTATGTATACAAGGGATTATAGCTTCTTTACATGAGTCCATGCTAAACTTGGCCAACATATTTTCAATGTATGTTGCTTGGGATAATCCTAACATTCTCTACTTCCTATTTCTAAGAAGCTTAATCCCGAGAATATAACTGACTTCTCCCAAGTCCTTCATACTAAATTGACTAGATAGCCAAACCTTAGTAGATGACAATGTCCCTACATCATTCCTAATGAGTAGAATGTATCCACATATAGGACAAGAAAAACCACATTTATGCCTTCCAATTTTCTGTACATGCATGGTTCATCCTCGTTTTGAATGAAACTATAAGACTTTACAGTCTCATCAAAGTGAATGTTCCATGTTCTAGATGCTTGCTTAAGTCCATAAATAGACTTCTTAAGCTTGCAAACTATATGTTCCTGGCCTTTAGGGTTGGGACATATAGATAACTTTGTTAATATGGCCATTAAGAAATGCTGTCTTGATATCCATTTACCATATCTCATAGTCGTAATGACATATAATGATAAGAAGAATAGGGATGGACTTAAGCATGGATACCGAGGAAAAGGTTTCATCATAATGAATTCCCTCTTTCTGAGTATATCATTTTGCCAAAAGCCTAGCTTTAAAAGTTTCCACATTCCCGTCCGCTCTTCTCTTCTTGTTGTATAACCACTTACAGCCAATGCATTTTATCCCTTCAGGTGAAGTTTCGAGATCCCAAACCTGATTGAAGTATATATACTCAATCTCGGCTTTCATTGCTTCATGCCACAGATCTGCATCGGCATTAGCAATAGCTTTTTCGTATGTAGTGAGATCTTATTCCTGATGGTTAGAGACCAGCTTGAAAGCCTTTCCTATCCATCTTTCTAGAACTCTAGATATCTTTCTATTATGACGAAGCTTCGTTTGTACAGGTTCTTGAGGTTGTGCCTCTTCTTGTTTCATAATTGTGTCTGAAGAAGTTGATTCCAAAGATAACTTCTCCTCGAGTTCCAACCTTGTTGAATTTTTAGTGGAAGTACTTTAATCATCCTTCAAGTATCTAGCATTGGTACTTACCAGTACTTTCTGCTCTTTGGGATGATAAAAGAAACCTTCTTTTGTCCCTTTTGGATACCCAATAAAGTAGCATAATTATGATATTGATTCTAACTTGTCTTCCTTGATCAGTACATAAGTTAGACAACCCCATATCCTGAGATGATTTAGACTTGGCTTACGCCCAATCTACATCTCATAGGGTGTCCTATGTACTGACTTAGAAGGTACCAAGTTCAGAATGTATGCTGTTATTTCCAAGGCATATCTCTAAAAAAAGACTAGAAGAATAGCATAAGACATCATACTTCAAACCATTTCCATTAATGCCCTGTTCCTTCTCTCAGCTACTCCATTCTATTGTGGTATACCCAGCGTAGATAGTTAGGATACTATTTCATGATATACTATGTAATCCTTAAACTCACCGAGGAGGTATTCTCCACCACGATCCGATTGTAAGGTTTTGATCAGTTTACCTGCCTGACGCTCTACTTCAGCCTTAAACTCTTTGAATTTGTCAAAAGAGTCAGACTTGCACTTCATCAGATAGACATACCAAACCTTGTACAATCATCCGTGAAAGTGTTGAAGTACTCAAAGCCCCCTCTAGCTTGAGTAGACAAAGGACCACACATATTAATATGAACAAAACCTAATATCTCCTTGACTCTATCAGCCTTTTGGATAAACGACCTTTTGGTCATTTTTTCCATAAGGTAGGATTCACAGTGAGGTCAATTTTCCAATCTTAATGAGCCCAAGGGCCCATCATGGATTAACCTTTGAATCCTGGTTGAATTAATATGGCCCAGCCTTAGATACCAAAGATATGAGTCATTGACATTAGTCTTTCTCTTCTTACTTAAAGGTTCAGATTGAGCATTATTTATTTGTTTACTTGTAGAATTTAAAAAGAATAAATTTCCATACATGTGCCCTGTACATAAGACTTCTCCATTTCTACTGATAGTAATACTAGAATGGAAAGAAATAGAATATCCATAATTTATTAGTTTTGCAAATGAAATCAAATTCTGTCTAAAACTGGGTACATATAAAATATCTTTTAATACAACTACTTTATTACAATAAAAAACAAGATTCAGCTCTCTCACTGCCAGGGCCCATACTCATGCTCCATTTCCTACTCGTAGTCCATGCTCACCCTTCTGGAGTCTTCTTATCTTGCTAAACCCCTACAAGGAGTTACAGATATGATCAATGGCACTAGAATCAACAATCTAAGTGGAAGTTGATCCAACCATTGAAATAGACTCTACATAGAGAACAATACCTGTAGGATTTTTCTTGGCATGAAGTTTTGGACACTCCTTTTTTCAGTGTCCCTTCTGCCCGTATTTGAAGCATTTGCCTTTGGGCTTGTTAGGTTGGTTCTTGGGCTGGGCTTATGCATTTCCTTTCTTCTTCTTGAACTTCTTAGGCTTGGGCCCAGTTCTAGAAGAAAACGTCCTCACAATCATAGCCTTGGATTGTGGCTTTATAACCTTCTCCGCCACCTGGAGCTCATTCATCAACTTAGTTAAAGTCATGTTCAATTTATTCATATTGTAATTCAACTTGAACTGAGTAAAAGAACCCGACAGAGATTCGAGAACTATGTCCACTTGGCTCTCGGGGTCAATAATAGCCCTTAAGACTTCTGCTTCCTCGAAAACAACAATCATTTTGAGCATATGCTCCCTGACTAATGCTCCTTCAACCATCTTAGTGTTTATGATAGTCCTAAGAGTCTCCTTCCATGTGGGCCGGCTCTTATCGACGAACATCATGGCTAATGATTGGCTAATATCGTATGCAATGACCATGTGCTCATGTTCGACTAAAGCACATTCGACATGGAGGCCAACATGTAGCATCAAGCCATTTCATTAGCCTTCTTCCATGCTTTTTTAGCCTCACGCTCTTTAGTGGTGGAACCCTCCTCAATAATAGGGCAGGTTTCATCAAGGACATACTTATACTCCTCAGCAGAGAGTATTGAGTCCAAGTTCCTTTTTCAGTCCACATAATTTGGTCCTGTTAACTTATTCTCGCAGAGAATAACTTCCAAAGGACTAAAAGAACCTCCACTAACCATTTCTGAAATATTGAAAATAAAAAAAAAAATTCAGTTTGTGAAAAAATAAAATAATTTGTGACTTTATCCTCATATTAAATCCGATAATAGTTAACCCTATCACTATTATCTTTAATATGATTAATTTGACTATTAGAAAAAACTGGCATAGCTTCTTGGGAAGATTAACGATTTTCTAAGCTAAGTGTATTAATCACCACAAATTAATTTCCCTTGTAGGTAATAATCCAGAAGATAACTCCATCATGGGATGACCGTTTCTTCTCATTTTCTATGGACATTCCCCGCACTATAACCTCCAACGTAGGCTGGCCGATCATAGCACGTGTCCCGAGTTATTAATTATATCCATCCATTAGTTGTAGATCCTTGTGGTATTTCCATCCTATATGGGTTCACTCCTATGGTGACATGAGGGGACCCACGATCTTTAATGAGGATCGTGATAGAAGCTGTAGGGCCGTTGGAATCCCTCTCCCACTTAGTATTTTAAAATAAAGGTTTTTCTTGGAAAATATATTTTGAAAATTTCAATGAAGTTTCTTTTAACTCAAAATAAAATATCTAAACCCATAAAATTTCTATGTCATGGTTTATATCATTTGAGAATTTTTTTCATGGATTAATTTTATTTAAGTTTATAAACTTATAATTTCAAAAATTTCCAATATAATTTTTGAGAGATTTTGATCTTAAGTTTTTGACAAAAACAATTTCTCTTATTAAAATTCAATCAAAATAATTTTCTATTTTAATTTACAAAAATATCTAAATTCAATATATTTTCTATGTCAAAAATAAAATCATTTGAGAAAATATCCAAGAATTAATTTTTGTCCAAATTAAAATTAACCATTTGATTTAAGAAAAATATTTTTTTTCTTTGTCAAAAATTCCCAAAGACTTTAGTTTTTGAGAAAACGCGCACATAGGGTACAAAAAGAAATAAGCATGCTAGAAAACTGTAAATGTTTTCATGTTTTTCTATTCTTTTAACCTAAGCGTCCAAATAATAGAATTAAACACATTAATTAATTAATGGTCATGTTTAAACCTAAAATTTCCTTTACTATTATTGTTTATGCAAAATATTCAAGGAATATTAACTATTGCAATAAAATAACTTCATCTGGTATGCGACCAAAAACAAAAAAATTCTTTTTTTTATTCGGGTGGGTCCATGCACCCGCCACATTGGATCACGGCCCATGGGATAACCCATGGGCTGGATTTAGGCGGGTGGACCCGACTTGCCTGGTGCCCTCTCAGATGTGCGGTCAAAATTGTTGACCGCGCAGCATTTGCATTTGCATTTGCAATTTTGCAAATGCAAATAGCTACAGTGGCTTCCTTGCTAAAGCCATCAGCGAGGAAGCCATCCTCGCCATTGCTCAGCTGCTCGGCTTCATCATGGCTCATGTCACGGCTCATCTCATAGATCTGGCGGCTTGGCTCGTGGCTCGACTTGGCTTGAATGGCTTCAACAGTGCTTCTTCTCCAAAATGCACTCCTGCAATTTCTCAAGCTTTTTGGATGCGATTTTCTCCTCCATTTTTGATCAAAACTCATCCAAACAAGCGCCTATGCCCTTAAAAACATTGAGCTTACACGACATCTATGAAAGTAAGTAAAATACACTGTTCTTATGCTTCCATTCGCGAAGCTTACAGTGAAACTACCCATACCAGTAAACACGAAGGATCATAGATTTTAACCCAAAAAAATATTTTCTTATTTTAGTTAAGCCAACATGCTTCTTACATTTGCCCAACTATAGCTCTGATACCAATTGATGGCTTAAAATGGCAAAAATAATGAAAATGAAGGCATGTCAAGAAAACGAAAATTTTACCTCTATGATGAAGTGGCCCTCTTTGGGCTGGTATAGATATCTGTATAAAGATATTCGAGGCTAGTGGCTCACGTCCTTGCAAACATCTACTGCGTCTCATCCACGCGAAGCTTTCGATCTTCCGAAATGGTGCCAGTAGCACAGCCGATGAAGGCTTAAAATTTGGGTTTTGATCAACTTTGAAGGCTTGGTATGAGTTTGGTTTCTGTGAAATCTTCACAGACGAAGCCTTCCCCAGAAATTGGTTTTGAGTGGTGTTCTGTGATTGCAATTGAAAAGCCTCACCTTCACCACACTCTGTGATGACCCATTTCAATCATTCAATTTTGATACCCGAGAGAGAAGACGTTGAGCGTGCAAACAGAAAGCTTCCATGCTTACTGTTATCTTGCATGCAAAACAACACGGGTTCCATCCCGTGTTGTTTTTTTTATTATTTTAATTAAATAATTAATTAATTTAATAAATTTTTTATAAAATTTATTTTACCTTGGTCTTATTCATTGGGCCAGATAAAATTATTTATTCTTGGGCTTGGACACCCATAAATAATAAATCTCAATTATTTATTTTCTGAGTTTTATTAAATGGCCCAATAAATAATAATAAGCCCAAATAGACCAAATAAAATATCATACCTTTTATCTAGTTCCAGATTAATTTTCTAATTATTCAATATGGGTCTTAGGCCATGAATAATTAATTAACCATTTAAACTAGATAAAATAAATACTCTCTCTCAAACCTTTTATTTTATTTTAGTCCAATAATAAATTAGACTAATAAAATAAAAATTCAAAAATATCAAGACCAATTTCTTAACCCAAATCTTTCATGACTTAAGGGCCATTCCGAGGAGCAAAAAATACATCGTCTTGGCTACTAAAATAACCAAAATACCACTGTTATATAAATAGCTCTATTTTGCATTTAAATATTTCCTAATATCACCATAAGGAAATATTGACCCCAAGGACAATGCTACGTTAGCAAAATCTTCGACTTACAGGTGTAATGACTAAAATACCCCTCTATGCCTCGTCGTGCAATTAGAGAGGAATAGTGTACTAACACCACCTTAATAGACATCTACCATCCTTAGACCTCTAGTCCAATGATCCATGACTCCTAGAATATTTTCACTTTTCAAAGGAGCTACCCTAAAGTAAATATCCAAGTCATGTTCCCTAGGGCTCTGGA
The DNA here is from genome assembly GCA_026120185.1 of Voacanga thouarsii. Lineage (NCBI taxonomy): Eukaryota > Viridiplantae > Streptophyta > Magnoliopsida > Gentianales > Apocynaceae > Voacanga > Voacanga thouarsii. The sequence goes on from JANUWF010000154.1 coordinate 78,111, forward strand.
TAATTAGATCATTTAAATAGTCACATTGGGCGATATAGCGTAGAAGCTATCATGTAGAAGTCTATCTTAACTAACTAGTCACATATACTCAACATACAAGTATATTGGTTCTACGAAAGAACCTCAACTATAGTATATCGAAGTATATGCTTCTAGTTTCGTCAGACCACCAACTTATACTCAACCGGTAGAGTATTAGTCCACGCTGTAGTAGTAACAGTTTGGGTTTCTTTTAAATAGTACTTTTAGAAACCACTATTACAGGTCCTGTTCTATGTATTCGAAATACACTCATGCTATGAAGCAAGTGGACTACTCACTGGCTAAAGGTAAGTCATTTCCCATTTGGAATTCATAACACAATAACCTATACATGATGAGATTCTCATTCTTTTCAATCGGTTAGGAACAAACATTTATGTATTAAGTAACCCGTGGTTTATACCTTACTGTGAAAGACCACCATTCACATGGATCATTTACTTAAACGTAATGGGTCCTTTCTAAACAAAAAATCATGCACAAATAAAATTTAAATTCACAAATAAATTTTGAGAATAATTCTTTTATTAATAAATTTGATAATTACATCAGATAATTTAGTCTTGAGGGCATATATTTCAACAATATATATATATATATATATATATATATATATCTCTCTTGGATTGGGATTTTTCATTAAAATCTTCAAAAGAAACCTGAAGGCATTCATTGAAAACAAAACTTTTTTTCCCCCATTTGATTTCCTTTTGCAAATTAATTCCATATAGTCACCAAGAATTAATCCTACCAGCATAGGATTTTGGTGCCTATTTTGAGTACCGATTCTTCATGTAGATTTCTTTTGGAGAAATTCCTAAGTTTGGAATTTTTGTGGTTCACGCCTTGAACAATTTTTGGAGGAATTTCGCAAGGTGAAAAATTTAAAAGCTGTGATTTCAAGTAACGAAAATTTTCTCCTCTCCCTTGACCTGTTGAATTATAGAAGAGTGATCATTCATGTGGATTTCATCTTAATTTTCATTGCGCATTTTTTGATATTGCATGATCGAAATACAATAGTATAATCACCCTCCATTACATTACTTAGCTTATAATCCAGAAATTAGTTCCAACTTAGGCTGGCCACTATTCCACATGATCTATGGGCAATCTAGTATTATAAACTCCAATGTAGGCTGACCGAATAAAAAAATACCTTAAATGCCTTCAAAATATATGCACATTTAGCCCCTATCGCTATATAAAAGAACAAAACCTAACGTATTTACAAAGGTAAACACATCAAATTAATGATCCAACTATTAGTTTTGTTAAAATTGCTACAAAAAAATTATTATGGCTAAATTTGAAGGTAATCGGATACAATTTAAATTATTTTTGAATGATTTTATTGTGTATATATATACAACACACGCACATACACACATATATATACACATATTTATCTGTATATATACATATATCTATATACACATATATAAATATATATGTATATATATATATATATATATGTATTTGTATTTGTATATTTACAACACATACAAATATTTACATATGTATTTATTTACGTGTGTATATGTACACACAAAACATATATTGTAAATATTTAAAAGTTTAGAGACTAATTTATAAAAAATTTTGGAATTATATTAGAAATATTTCAAAATTTAGGGAGCAAATTGTAAAATTTTTTTGTGGTCATTTTATAATTTTATAAAATTTAAAGACCAATTAAAAAAAATCTTAGGTCATATTATAAATATTTAAAAATTTTGAAATTTATAAAATTTTAGGTGTCAAATTGAAAATATTTTAAAATTAGGGACCAATTTGTAAATTTTTTGGGGTCATTTGTAATTATATAAAATTTAAGGACTAATTTACAAAATTTTTGAGATTATGTTATAATTATTTAAAAATCTAAGGATAGTATTAGCTAGGAAATGTAATTTTTGTCACTAAAGATATAGGTAATAGTGATGAAAGTTTATATTTTTAGTTAAAAAATAAATTTTCGCCATTGATATACTTTATTAGTGAGAAAAATTTAGCTAAGAAATAAAATTTTGTGGTTGATGACGCATCATTTGTAAGGAAACTTAAATTTTCCTTGCTAATACATTTATTTCGTAGCTAAATCACTTTTAGCTAAAAAATAAAATATTTTATTGCTGAAGGTCATAATCAATAGTGACAAAAAAATTTTGTTGCTAAAAGAATTTTTTTCCTCTCTAAAATGATACATTTGCAACAAAAATTTAATTAGGATTTTTTTTTTCGCTAGCAGGTACATTTAGCGACAAAAAAAAAAATTCCTAATTAAAGTTCTGACAATTAAGAATTGATCATAGTTATCTCTTTGAGAAATTCCATCTGAGTGCATATTTTTCTTTCCTCATATTTGATTATATTTTATTTAAGATTTATTTTATCTTTTCTAAATACCTATAAGGTAGACAGTGGATAAAAAATTGTTAATGTGTACTTATCCCTTAAGGATCGATACTTGTTAATACCCTATAATATGTTTTACGATGTGTGCACTTTCTCATATGCGTGATTTGGGATTAACCTTTTAATTAAAACTTGATTGGGAATGAAAAAAGTAGATAATTTCATATACTCAAATTTAACACATCAAGTTTTTTACGCCGTTGTGGGGGATAATATCATGACAGTTTTAATTCCATTGATCTAGACATGTAAATATATAAATAGGTAAATACATGTGGATAATTAATCATGGTATAATTGAATGTAGTATATAAGTAATTACATGCACCTATTTGATTTTAGTAATTGATGTTAGCATGCAATGTATGTATTAATTATAAATTTGCTTAATCTAATATTTGGTAATCTTATAGTAGTCAATTTTGAGTTAATGCTAAATTTCTTTATTTTTCAAGGTTAATCCTTAGTTTATAACTTGATGAATTGAATGAGAGGTTGTTAACTTAGATCCAGAAATTGAATGGACTTTAGCAAAGATACGAAGGGCACATAGGCAAAGGATTGACCAGTTAAGCACAACAGGAAAGATGGAGCTTAACAAAAGCAATGGTAATGGTGGTAATGACTAGAGGATAGTGGGTAACTTTGCCAAACTAGTAATTTCGAATAAAGATTCAAGTATTGCTAGACCTACGGTAGAGGACAACAACTCTGAGATAAAACCTAACATCATCTAAATGATCTAAAACATGGTGCAATTTGATAGGTTACCTGATGAATACCCTAATACCCATCTAGCTAGTTTCCTAGAAATTTGTGACACCTTTAAGATGCATGGTGTGTCGGAGGATGCAATAAAGTTAAGACTCTTTCCTTTTTCTCATAGAGATAGATCCAAATTCTGGTTAAAATCTTTTCCAGTAAGATCAATCATCACTTGGAATGGGCTTGATGAAAAATTTCTAGCCAAATATTTTCCCTCAATTAGGATAGACAAACTTAAAACCTGACATTTTCATCTTCCAACAACTAGAGTCTGAAAGTTCATATGTGTGTTTGGAAAAGTGGAAGGAGATGCTGAGAAAATGTCCGCATCGCAAGTTAAGTTGGGCATGAAAATTCAAATATTTCATAGTGGGTTGAATTTTACTTCTAAACAATTGATTGATGTATTGGTTGGAGGGACAACCTGTTCTAAGATCCCAAAGGAATTGTATGTCTTGGTTAAGAATATTACTATGAACAATTACCCTTAGGGGGAATCCAAGGCTAGGATGCGTGTTCAAAGAGTTCACATAATTTATATTGTTGTTGCCTTAGAAGCTACAGTTCCCGCAATAGCACAAAAGATGGAACAATTGGTTGCAACTCCTCCTCAAGGGTAAGTTATGAGTGTAAGTTATGATTTTTGTGGAGAAGGGCACTCGAACTAAAAATGTCAAAACATGTCCTCACCTTAAGATTCTTTTTTAGAACAAGTCACTTTCATGCGGAATAGGAGACAAGGTAACAATCATTAGAGCACCACATATAATCCTAGGTGGAGGAACAATCTAAATTTTTCTTAGACTAATCGAAACCAACCTAGGAAAAATTATGCAAACTTAAATGAACATCGAAGGACTTAACCCTCTCTACCTTACAATACATTACCACCAAAACCTTCCTTGGAAGAATTGGTTAACAAATTGATAAGTTCCATAGAATCACGCTTTCAAGAAGTTGATGCTAGTATAAGGAATCTTGAGGCTTCAATGTATAATTTGGAAAATAAAATTGGCTAAATTGCAAAGCTCCTTGTGAGATTCAAATGGGAACCTTGCGCAGAAACACAAAGAATAATCCAAGAGACCATGATCGTAGAAAAAGATAAACTTTTTACTTGTTTTCTTCATTATGCTTCTTTCAAATTATTACTTTCATCCTGTTGTAGTTTCTATTTGGAGTGTAACACCCCATATATTTATATCATAGTGAACCTGACATTGTGTGATGTTGCCTAGTCTGATCTCCCCAAACAAAGGGCCTCTATAACAAAATCAACTTACAATACAGTATAATTTTTCAAAAATTTTACCTTAAGTATAAGGACAATCTAGTACATAAAGCCATAAAAGATTAAGCCTTCTATCCAAGTACTATTGGTATTCAAGGTCTCGCAGCCATCCTTGATGATGTCTCCCGATTCCTTGGTAGTTCTGGGGATCTTTCGCTACGGACTAGTTTTTAAAAATTGATAAAGAATAAAACCCGTGTGTACTAAACACTGACAATTCCTTCAATGAATCACTTGTAATTCAAGCAAGAGTCACAATAGATCAATAGATTTTAGTTTATTGTAATACTAGCATAATCAAGTAATAGGAAGCATGATCAAGTAACCAGAATTCAAGTTTACCAAGAAATGCAAGTAGAAAAATCCATGTTCCATTGCTGGAAAAATCATGTTTAGGATATCAAGAATTCATGTAATTCATGTGTTGATTCTGGGAAAAATTTATGTGCAGGAAATCAAGAATTCATGTAACGCAGGTGTTGACTCTAGAGAAAAATTCATGTTCAAAAAATTTAGGAATTCATGAAAATCATTTTTGGAAAATTCATGTCCAGGGAATTCAGGAATTCAGGTGCAAAACATTTTATTTCAGGAATTCAGGAATTCTTGTATAAAACATATAAATTCAAGTATGCAGGAGTTCATGGTGGTCGCAGTTGCACCGGTTATGTAGAAGTTTTGATGCAGTTGCGCAGATTATTCAGGAATTGTGATGCACTCACCGTTATTCAATAATTGTGACGCACTTGCACCGGTTATTCAGGAATTGTGATGCACTTGCGCCGGTTATTCATGAATTCAGGAATTAGCTAATCCCAATGTCCTATCGCCCCGTTTTGAGTAAGACGAACCCCAGAACTGGCCAAGTTACTTGGGGCCGTCTATCTCCAATGTAAGCTAGTACAAGGAGAAAAGCTTATGTTGAGCACTCTCAACATTCACATAATACACGTATTCAGGTCTAAGAAATAGAAAAGGGTGTCATAATCCTTTTCCATAACTTGCCATGCTAATAAATGCAAGTTATGAGTAAAAATATCTTGAAATATGGCACATTGCATGATTTTCACAAGTAACTTAAAGAACATGTGAAAATAACAAGCAACAATAATGAATTTAAGAAGCTACATTGAGAATTATTGAAGAAAGGACCAAATTCATCAAGAGGAGCATTGTGTTGGAGGAGTTCTTCATTGAGGAAGAATGTGGTGCTTGTCTATCAGTTCCTATGTTCTTCCTTTATTTTTTTTTTTTTCTCTAGACAATGTTGATTTCATTGGTTTTAATTGTATTTTAGAAGGAAGTTTTGAAGTTATGATTGTGTATTGAGTTTATTAGTAATCAATTAATATTTCTATTTCTAGTATTTGGTTACTTTGATTTATTTGATGAATTGATTGATTATTTTTCTCCTTCTAATTAACTTAGGAAAGGGGATTAGAAATAATTTCAATCTAATTGATTCTATATTTATTTTGTTAACTAACATGAGAAAGGAGGTTAAGAATTGAACTTAAGTAATCAAATGTTAATTGATGTTATCGAGAGCATAGGGAAATTAATTGATTTCATAGTTTGATATCATCTAGAGATAGAGGTATCTTCTATGGAATGATTCTTTATGCATCTTTTTGGTTATTTTGGTGAGATTGGAAAATCTACTAAATTGGCTAAAAAGATAGTGAATCCATAACTTGGGAAAGAAGTGGAATCTACATTCTATTTCCTTCATGATGCTAAAATAATAAATTGATTGTAAAACTTCAGATTTTATCATAGCTATCTCTTTGAGAAACTCTATTTGATTACATGTTGTTCCTTCCGTATATTTGTATATATTTTACTTAAGATTTATTTTATCTTTTTTAAATACTTATAGGTTAGACAATGGATAAAAAATATTTAGTGTTTACTTATCCCTTGAAGATCAATACTCGTTAAAGCCCTATACTATGCTTTATGATGAGTGCACTTGCTCATATATGTAATTGGGATTAACGTTTTAATTAAAACTTGATTGAGAATGGAAAAAATGGATAATTTTATAGACCCAAATTTAACGCATAACTAATATTGTATATTTGTTGCGTATATGATATAAAAATCATATGCTATAGCTATATACATATCCACACACAATAAATCAAACTTTAAACTTTCTTTTCAAAAAAAAAAAAAAAAGGATTGGCGACGGATTTGCAAAAGAGTAGGGTATCAACTCCAAATTGCAAAGTTTCAGCGGCGGTTTCAGGTATAATACTCTTATCCTTTGCAAATCTGTTGTATATTAGCAATGGTTTACGACAACCTTTACAATTATTGAGTGTTAATGTATAATTACCGAAATTAAATTTATTATCGAGCTGTTGCAAATCCGTCTCAATTAGCTAGGGTTTTGCGACGGCTTGTAGAATTATTTTAGTGTTAAGTATAATTACCAAAAGCCATTGCTAAACCATCGCTAATTTGCGAGGGTTTTGAGACGGTTCTTTTGAAAATTTAAAAAAAATTAAATTTACTATCGTGCCGTCACAAATCCGTTACAATTAGAGAGGGTTTTCTGATCTTTTTTTTAATTATTTAGTTTTAATGTATAATTACAAAATTCTGTCGCTAAATCGTTTTTAATTTGCGAGGGTTTTTTTTTTTAACAATTCCTTTGAAAATTCTAAAAAAAAATAAAATTTATTATCGGGCCATGGCGTATCCATCGCAATTAGCAAGGGTTTTGTGATGGTTTGCTTGAATTACCTAGTTTTAATGTATAATTACAAAATTTCATCTCTAAACCATCACTGATTTGCTAGGGTTTTGCGATGGTTCCTTTGAAAATTCTTAAAAAATTAAATTTATTATTGAACCGTCACAATTTGCAAGGGTTTTGTGATGATTTTTTTTTTAATTATTTATCTTTAATGTATAATTACAAAATTCCATCACTAAACCATCGCTAGCTGTCACAAATCTAACGCAATTAGAGAGTTTTGCGATAGCTGTCACAAATCTATCGCAATTAGCGAGGGTTTTGCAGTAATTGTCCTAAATTCATCGCAATTAGTGAGGGTTTTGTGATGGCTGGTCAAACTTTGTCACTGTTTTCTTTGCCGTCATTGTCCCGTCGCAAATTAGCGACGATCATGCAGCCGTCACAAATCATAATTTTCCCTATAATGTTCTCCATTTTGATCTGATCGAAGTGATTTCATGTGTTTTACCTAACTACTTCTCAGCCTTAGCTAGGCATTAGATAAATATATCCATATATGAAGTAAGCATTCGTGCAAGTAATGAGATACTTATACCTACCTCTAGCTTGGATATTCATTGGTCCATATACATTTGAGTGCACCAATTCCAAGGCTTTCTTCGCTCCATTTCATTTTGAAGAAAAGGTTCTTTTCATTATTTTGCCTTCCAAAGAAGATTGACAAACTTCAAAGGGTTCCATATTTAAGTCACTTAAAGGATCTTCTTTTAGAAGTCTATGAATCCTATTAAGATTAATATGACTAAGTTTAAGATGCCATAACAGAGTCTCACTAGTAGGAGACAACTTAATATATTTATTTGCTTTAGTATGAAATTACGAACAATTAACAAGTTTTAAATCATATAGATCATTATTTAAATATTCACGACATACCAAAGAGTTATTCAAAAATATCTCAACTGAAAATTTATAAAATATAACAGAATATTTTTATTTGAATAACAAAGCAACCAAAATCAAATTTCTATAAATGTCAGGAACATAATGACAATGTTTCAAAATCAAATGATTATTAATAAAATAAAGATAAAAATCTCCAATAGTTCAAGTAGATATCACTGATCCTGCACCAATCTTTAGAGCATGCTTTCTTTTATTGAGATAGCTAGTTACTTGGATCCCCTGCAACAAATTGCAAAAAGAATTAGTGACTGCAGAATTTTCTATCCAAATATTTGAATATTCAACTACTAAATAAGTTTTAATGTACGATAACTCACCAGTAACCTATTTACATTTGGGTAAGTATAGTCCGGCCACAGTGACTTCTAATGTCCTTTTCGCTTACAATGAAAACATTTGTCTTTGGAGTTTTCATCCACTTTTGTCTTCTTTGACTGCTACTTAGGCCTCATTTTGTTATTTTGGTTTCTTTTATTTGCTCCTTTACCTTTAGGCCTAGAAGAGGAAAATCTAGCATGATCCACAATGAGAGCGTTGCTACTTTCCACTTTCAAGGTAGCCTCGACACTCTCAACCTCCATCATCAACTCAATAAAGGACATTTCCATCTTGTCCAAGTTGTAATTAACTTTAAACTATGTGAACATTTCAAGAAGAGTTTCCAGAGCCATATCAACTTGAGTCTTGAGCTTAATTTCTTCCCCTAAGACCCCCGCCACTTTAAACTAAACAATCAATTCTAGTATATAATCCCTCACAACAAGTTTCATGTGCATATTCATTATGCACCTCATTGCTAATTGACGAGCTTGACATCCTTTATGCTCAAATATTTGCTGGAGGCATTTGATTATTTCCAAAGCAATTGCAATGTTCTCATATTTTTGCTGCAACACACTTGAGGAAATGTAGCAGCGAGATATCTCATGTCAACTCAACCACTTATCATAGGCCTCCTTTTGTTCAGGCAGTAATTGTTCAGTAGATTTAGCAAGACATGGTGTGTTTAGCATATATTTAAGCTTCTATGTGGCCAGTACGACTATGAGGTTTTATTTCCATTCAATAAAATTTTCTCCAACTAATTGGTTTTTTTTTGTAAGATTAGGGATACAATGTTGGAAGTCATTTTTTGTAAAACAAAACAAAATATATGAGCCAATATCATACCATGATGCATGATCAATATAAAAATTAGAACATGTACTTCTATAGGATATAATAATGTAAATTAGTTTGTCTGGGATCCTCAACCTAAAAACTCAAAGTAGTATGTACCTCTACAGGAGATAACAATGCTACTTACAGTTAAGCTAAGATCCTCCCTCTAAAATTAAAATATCTTGCATCTAAATGCAATATTTGTTTTAGTGTCGTTTATATTTTGGCCATTATAGACATTATTTGGATATTCTATAACAAGTCCTTATAATGTCTCTGATTTAAGTGTATAACCCATACTTGTAATGTCTCTGATAAGTGTATAACCCTTATATTAATTTTTTTTTTTAAAAAAAAAGTCCAACCTAAACACATCACCAAGAGAGTAATAGTGAATGAATTTGACTTATAAAAGCAACACCAAAATTTAGCCCCAATAAGTAACTATTATAATGTAGCCTTCCTTTGTTGGGACCATTTAAAATGATATGAAGCAAACATTAATTTTTACTAATGGATTAATTAGGGAGGCATAAGGTTAAAAATAATGATTACACTCTTTTTTTTTAAATAAAAAATTATGCATAGTGAAATAGTACCTAGAGCCATATTAATATAAACTATATGATAGTTTATCATGAATGCCACACATTTCAACAGAATAATATAGTAAAAACTATAAAATAAGGACAATCTTATAGCTAACCTAGAAATAAAATAGATTTGTAAAATTACAATTCAAAATTCTAATTGACTAGCAAAATAGCCAATTCTTCAATCAATCTGCAATTTCTATTAATGGAGCAAGCCAATGTTGCAAACTCTTATGTGGTTTGGTGGTAGGCTATCTCACTACTAGAAATTCAGCCTATTACGACAGGTAGAAGTGTTCTAATAGGCATATATTTGTGACACTTTCAATTTTGTGACAATTCTGGAAAATGTCATCTAAAATGATGTTACCATAGCAGTTCGGGACACTAAGAAGTGTCATAATATATGTTCTCTATTGCCACATTTTCAATTGTTACCACAAACAGCCTATTATGACACTTTATCATATTGTAAAAAGGTTTGCTAACGGTCAAAATTCAAAATGTTTCCCAAAATTCAGAATTAATGCTAACATGTAAAAATGTTATAATAGGCATTTTTAATGACATTTAACACTACCAAATCAAACCTATTCTCAAAACATTAATAAATGTCATAATAGACTTCTTGTTACACTTTTTTATGTTATTTAAAATTCTATATAGCAACATTTTTACTAAAATTAAAACCTTTTTTGTGTAAACATAATAATTTCTTTGCATATCCTATAGCTTAAATATGTTATAATAGATACATATGATAGCATTTTTTTTATGTCACTATAAAAAATTTTAATTCTTAAATATATATTATTTGACATAATAAAAAAAATAACATGTAACATAATATAAAATCACAATATGACCTAAAAAATATGGCTGCATATATTAGGAAGTACAAAATTATGTCTACATGTATACATATGCCTAGGAAGTCATACTAATAGCAAAACTATAAAAGTCCTTTCAAAATAAGATCCTAACCTATCCATTAAGGCTGATAAATCAACTAATATATCAAAATGTACTTCCACTTGGTAGAATAATTCAATGCATTTTTTCGTAATATGCAACATCAAAATACCACCCGCAACAAAGCATCCTCTCTTGATCATTCATCTTGAATCCTATGGACTTGCCATATATAAATTAATAACATAAGTTAGAAATCAAAATAGAAGAATCTAGTCACCACCAGAACCACATAAGCACTACCGCTACAAGAAAGTCAGCAAATTGCGACGGATTTTTGCAACGGACAAAATCCATCGCAAATTTACAATGGCTCACCAACTGAAAAAGGGTTAAGGGATCTAGTTGACCGACCCTCGCAAATCCGTCGCTGATTAGTGACACATTAGTGACAGAAATTATTTGAGATGGATTTGCAACGGATTTAAAGATGCCGTCGCAAATCGCTCGCAACAATTGCGAGGGATTTGTGATGGAAATTTTTTTTAAAAAAAAATTGAAGAAAAAATTTAAAAAAATGCTCTAGCTAATCCATCGCAAACTTAGAGGCGGATTTGTGACAGATTTCATGATGCTGTCGCAAATCCCTCGCAACATTTGCGACAGATTTGTGACGAAAATTATTTTTTAAAAAAATTAAGAAAAAAATTTTTAAAAAAAAACTTGCTCTAGCTAATCTATCGCAAATTTAGAGACGGATTTGCAACGAAAATTATTTGAGACGGATTTGCGACGTATTTAATGATTCCGTCGCAAATCCCTCGCAACAGTTGCGACGGATTGGTGTTTTCTATAAAATGAAGTTTAAAAAAAATTATCGCTCTAAATAATTTTAATCTAAATACATTTAAAGTTACTTATTAAGGCTTTTTTGTATAATTTTGTATACTATATACACGAGTGTTCTTATCATAGAATATGTCCATGATTTTCTTACTTATATTGCTTATTATATAAAATATTCTTACATGTTCTTTATAGATAATTTTCTTAGAGTTAAAATATATATTGTTACTATGATAAGAACAACTTACGTGTTTTATAAGTTGAGTAATAAGGTGTTCCATTAATTACTAAGAAAATTTCATTAATTGTGTGTGTGTGTGTGAGTGTGTGTATATATATATATATATATATGAATATATTCATATATATGAATATATATATATATATTCATATATATAAATATATATATGTGTTTATGAATATGTGTGTGTGTGTGTGTGTGTGTGTGTGTTTATATGTAAATAAAATATTTTGATTAAAATGGTCAAATATTTTCTAAACATTATGTTTTTTTTTTATCTCTAACTTAATTATTCTTGAAAAAGAATTGATACGAATTTAAAATAAAATATAATATTTTTGTATAGAAATATATGTGTGTATTAAAAAAAATTTAAAGATATGATATATATTTTTTCTTTTTTTGATAACAATATCAGTGCAATTAAGTATATTACCGTGACATTAATTAATAAAAAAATTTCATTAATTATGTGTGTGTGTGTGTGTGTGTGTGTATGTGTATTTATATGAATATATGAATATGTGTGCGTGTATCTATACATGTAAATAAATATGTGTGTGTGTGTGTGTGTGTGTGTGTATTTATGATTATGATTGTATATGTGTGTGTGGGTTATATATATTGGGTATGAATTTATGCATATATATATATATATATATATATATACACATATATATGTAGAAATCATTTAATAAAAAAGATAGTATAATTGATAGTATATAAAATTTTAAATTTGTATAAATATACAAAATATTTTTTTATTTTGAATAATATAGTTTTATATTGAATATAAATATACAAATTTTTGTTGTGTGTTCCGTGACTAATCTGTGACTATTTTCCACGAAATCACAAAATTGCTACTTATCCCTGGCAAATTCGTGGCATTTTTTCATTTTTTTTGTTCCAATTTTTTGGGATAATCTACAAAAAAAAAAAATCATTTTTTTTTCAAACACTTAGAAAATTTTTTTTGATAGTAGTTTCAATTGCTTCTTCTTCCCCCTCCCTCCTTCTACCCTCTCGCTACCCCTCCCCCCCAAACGACGCCCCGTCCCGACTTCCCCTCGCCCCTGGCGCCCCCGTCCCGACATCCCCCTCAGTAGCCAAGCCACCCCCTGCGCCGTACCCCCCCAGTCCCCTTTCTTTGTTCCCCCCTCCACCCTATCGGCCCCCTTCCCCCTTCCCAAGTGTATATTATTAATCCTCTTGCTTCCTATTTTTCTCTTTCTACCCAGAACACTTAAAACCTTCTTCTTCAAACTCCAAATTCGGAGCATTCTCCACGAATTAGAGAATCAAGAAATTCAACCAGAGAAGACTAAGGTTGAATCCTCATAGCATATCAGAGGCCTTAGTCATCATTCATCGTCAGTCTCCAAAACAAGTAAATATCATTCAGTTTTTAAACTCTTACATCGTCTTTGATTTTTGGAACGCTAGTAGTAGGTGATATTTTGTGATGGAGAATGGAAGAATATATTACATTAATTTGTTTTCGTACAAGGATGGGATAAAAATTGTAATATGGAGATATATTTGGTATAATAAGTAGTTCAACGTGATATAGGGCATGTTTATGTGCTTAGCAGTGAATTTTTTATGTGGTATGTGATGTATATTACAAGCAGTGAATTTTGTTGCTTGTTAACTACTATGCTAACTATTAATAGTATTTACTACTATGATAATTATTAGTTCTTATTACTTGTTGACTAATAAAACTGCTATTCAATAATATTAATACTTTTATTCATATGTTTATCTAATATTATTATTTACTATTTATTTGAATTGCTATTTATTAAATATTAGGGGGACAAAAAATTATTTTCAATATTATATTATCATTACTACTAATATTTTTTTTATAACATTATTTTTTAATATAAAATTGTTTGATAATAATTACTATTTAATGTTTAGTAATATACTGCATGTCAATAAATAGTACTTACTATTTGTTAATGGTAAGTTGGCTACCAATGGGTACCAATTGCATCTTTTTTTCTCTTTTTTAACTTATATAAATGAATTTTCGTGAGTGATGGGTTATCATTCCTCGTGAGTAATGGGTGATCATTCCCCATGGGTAATGGGTGATTACCCTTACATTAGTTTTATTGAATAATTGTTTTGATAGTTAATAATTTTTTTTAATGTTTTTGATTTTGTGGTGGCTTGGTGCCTAGAAACGTCTAGTATATAGGGGAAACGCTGTCGAAATCCCTAATGGATTTTGTACTTGTGGTTGTTGGTTTAACATTAGTACTGATTGTAAGTTGGTGTTGAGTTGGTTGATACTTCATGGTTTAAATCTAGTTGCTATTGAGGTATTATCAGAAAGGTTAATAATTTTAATTCTGTGCTAAGTATATTGGGTGTCTATATAAACATGATTGGGAAACTGATTGGTGTTTTGTGACGATAGTTCACTATCAGAAGCCCACGTATGATGCACGATAAAGAAGTATATATAAATTACTAAAAAAGTATTTCATGAAACATGTAGTTGGCTATTTAGGTATTTATAATTGTTGTTTAAAGTATAATGAAGATGATTACCCTTAAGCTTTCCTAAACCTTTTACGCAAACATGCATAAACTCACAGTCAAACCTCTTTGTCACATAATATGTTGAATATATAGATGGAAGATCGCGGTTGAATGTATAGAAGGCGGTTGCCTAGTAAAGGGTTTACTACTGAATTTGAGTAGGGGGTGCATGGATTTATTGCGTTGGCTTTATTGAATTCCAAGTCTGGTAAAGTCAGATGTCCTTGCACAAAAAGCAATAACATGAAATTTGACTCTCTGGACCAAGTTGAGATCCATTTGTACAAATATGGGTTTGTTAGCAATTACCATCGGTGGATTTGTCACGGTGAACCTTACTATGTAAATCAAAACATGTCTACCTCAATATCTAGTATAGTTCAAGTTGATTTAGGTTCTAGAAATTCATATTCGGAAATGATCAGTGATGCAGTAGACCCTAATTTTAATTTGGAAAGACCGTTGGATGAGCAAGTTGAAGAACCTCCTAACACAGAAGCGTAGAAGTCTTATGACATGCTGGGGGCAGTAGACACTCCCATATGGGAAGGGTGTACGAACCACTTGGTGCTTTCGTTAATTTCAATGCTACTAAATGTTAAGTCTGAAAATAACGTATCTGAAAAAGCTTTTAACCAAGTGGTGAAGCTTATGAAAGAGGTGGTTCCAAGAAGCAACAAGATACTTGATGACTTTTATCATATGAAGTTAGTATCAGGGTTGGGATTGCCTGTTCAAAAGATAGATGCATGCTTTATTGGAAGGATGATATCAATTTAAAAGAATGCAAATTTTGCAGACATACTCGGTACATGCCTAGAAAATGTGAGGAAAAAAGAAGGGTTAGGCTCGAGATCCCTTTGAAAAAAATGTACTTCTTTCCGATTACACCAAGGCTGCAGAGGTTGTATGCATCTAAAACTACAGCTGAACACATGAGTTGGCATGCAAAGGCTAAGGTCGAAGATGGAAACATGAGCTATCCGAGAGATGGTGAGGCTTGGCAGCACTTTGACCGGATTCATCCAGATTTTGCAAAGGAAGTGCGGAATATGAGATTGGGACTTTGTACTGATGTTTTCTCACCGTTTGGCATGTTAGGAAAGTAGTATTCATGTTGGCCAGTTATTGTCACTCTTTATAACCTCCCACTATTGTTGTGCATGAAAGATCCTGTGATGTTTTTAACAATCATTGTACTGGGACCAAAGAATCCGAAGCATAAAATTGATGTTTATCTTCAACCATTAATAGAAGAGTTAAATCATGTGTGAACTGGAGGTGTTGCTACATATGACATAGCAAAGAAACAAAACTTCCAGATGCGTGCTGCACTAATGTGAACTATTAACGACTTTCTTGCCTATGGAATGATGAGTGGATGGAGCACAGCTAGAAGATTAGCATGTCTATATTGTATGGAGAGGTCAAAGTTTTTTCATCTACAACATGGTGGTAAACACTCATGGTTTGACTGCCGCCGCCGCTTCTTACCCATGGATCACCCATTTCGAAGGGATACAACATCATTTAAGAGAAATAAGGGCTTTGATATGTTACAACCTATTCTATGTCCTACTGGGGATGACCTGTGGAGCAGTGTTTATTAGTATTTGAAAATAACAGAGTCGGGAAGAGAACTTAGGAGATCAAAAGGTAGATATGTGAGTCATAATTGGGCTAAACGAAGTAGTTTTTAGGATTTGTTGTATTGGCGAATGCATTTGGTTCTTCATAATGTTGACGTAATGCATAATGAAAAGAATGTGTTTGATAATGTCTTCAATATAGTTATGGATGTGAAGGGCAAGACTAAGGACAATTTGAAGGCCCGTCGTGACGTTGAAGTATATTGCAATAGGCCAGAACTTCATGTGTGTAACGTCGGAAAAGGGAGGATAGCAATACCTAAGGCATGTTACATATTGGCGGTAGAACAAAAGAAAATGCTACTTGAGTGGTTGAAAAGATTAACTCTTCCAGATGGATACGCATCGAATCTTTGTAGATGTGTTGATTTTAATGAATTGAAGCTAGCTGGCATGAAAAGCCATGATTGCCACATTTTCATGGAAAGATTACTTCTGATTGCCCTTACAGAATTCCTTCTAGCTAATGTTTAGGGAAGTTTGACATAATTAAGTCTGTTTTTTCGAGACATTTGTGCTCCTAAATTGTCTGTATCTCATCTGATGAAGTTGGAGCAGGAGATACTGGATCTTCTATGTAAGTTAGAGAAGATTTTCCCTCCAGGTTTTTTCAATATTATGGAACATCTCTTAGTTCATTTGCCTTACGAAGCAAGGGTTTGTGGTCCTGTACAATATAGATGAATGTATCCTTTTGAGAGGTAGTTGTCATTTTCAAAATTATGCTACAGTTAGTCTGTAGTCATTGTATAATACTTATTAAGTATCATACTTTGAATTATGCCGAGTTCTTGTTTCGTTTAAAGTTAAAGGTGAAAAACAAGGCACGAGTAGAAGGGTCAATTTGCAATGCTTATCTTGTTGAGGAAACATCATTCTTCTCCTATTATTTTAAGGCACATGTGCGGACAAAACATGTATCCATAGCTCGCAATGATGAAGGTGAAGTCGGGCGAGAAGTAGATGAAGCTTCGTTGTCAATATGCAATATTTATGGGATGATATTAGGAAAGATTTAAACCCGATTCCTTTCTCATGAAGAATACAAAGTGGCAAGAAATTATATATTACTTAACCGTGAAGAGATTCAACCATATATTAGGTGAGATGCTTGCCCTCTCGTTGATATTAGAAATAAGATCCATTGGTAATTGTGCCATTTTCTTCTCAGTGAGTTTACATCTCGTTTACAATCTTCACTCCCAAACACATCGGAATTGGATGTACAAAGAAGGATAGAGAATGAGTTCGCAGTATGGTTTACAGATTATGTATGCTCTTCAAAAATCAGTTAAATTTTTGTACACGTGAACATATGTTGTTAGTTAATGTATGTCCACCTGAACATTTCATATGCTTTATAGGTGAATGATCCACAAAACCAAGTGTCAAATATATGTTTGAAGAATCCTGCTTGGGGACCTTCGAGAAAAGTGAAAACATATACTGGGTACATTATTAATGGCTATAGATTTCACATCCATGAACACGCCGAAGGAAAGAAAACAGTGAATTCTGGAGTTTGTGTTAAGAGTGGTGAAAAGGACTCAGTAGAGAGTGATTATTATGGGGTTCTTAAAGAGATTGTTGAAGTTGGGTTTCCTGATAATCCATCACAAACAGTTGTGCTTTTTAAATGTGATTGGCTTGATCAAACAACAAATCGTGGTGTGAAAATACATAAGGAGTATAAGATGGTTGATATTAATTGCAAGAGGAGCTATCCAAAATATGATCCGTTTATGTTAGCTCAACAGGCATCTGTTTATGCCTCATATCTAGGATGCAAAAGACCAAGATCCAATTAGTTAGCTGTGTGTAAAGTAAAAGCTCGACATGTGATTGATGCACCTATGATTGATAAAGCTTACCAAGAAGAGGTGGATATTCACAATGCAATGAGCATTTCCTTAGTTGTTGATCTTGGTCCCTTAGCTCATGAATCGGGCACAAGTGATTTGTTGGATGTTTAAGAAGAATGATTACCTAGGGATACAAATGAACTCGAAGATAAAGATGAAGACGAAGGTAACTGGAATACAGATAGCACGACAGAGATGGAAGAAGAAGAATATATATCAGAGGATGACTCGAGTGATTAAAGTACATTTATTATACGTTCATGATGTAAAGTTTAAATCACTTGTGATGATTGCTTATATTATACATTTATTATACGTTCATGATGTAACGTTTTTAAATATAGATATACCTTTTTTTTTTTAAATACAGTTAAGTGTTAGGGGAGACTCTAACTATTTTTTTTCTACAGGTGTTCTTTACCTTTCCACAGGTATACTTTTTTTAAAAAAAAAAAATACAATTAAGCATGAGTCAATGCTAACTATTTTGTTTTTGACGGTGTTATTTGCTTTTCCAAAGGTATATTTTTTTGTCTAATATATGAACTAGATTTCCATGAGTGATGGGTGATCACTCCTCTTGGGTAATGGGTGATTACCCTTAAGTTAATTGTTGTTGTTGACATTGACTTTTTACTATAGATGTCTTCTTTGTTAGGAAATAAAACCTATATAAAAGCTATATAAAAGAACACACATTTCATTATCTGATGGCTTTGATCCATTGACAAAGGAAGAATCATGCACTCGCCCTTCAAAATGCTTGGAAAAGGTTAGAGACTTATGTGCAAAAATGAAGCCATTTTGAAAGAAAACAAAAATAACAAACCTTTTCTTTCTCAAGTTGTATAAATGGCCAAGTTTCTACATATTCCAATTTATTTGTTGGCAGTTAATTTTTTGTTATGGAAAATGTGTTCATTGATTTAGGTTTTGTTGTACATGTTTTATGTGTTTAATGTATTGATGATACTTGGAATATGTTTAAATGTGGCATTAATGCCTGGAAAATGACCATTTTATAGGGGAGACTCTGTCAAATTTTTTATAAATTTGAATTTATAACTTGTTCTATATTTATATTATATATATGTTTGAAATTTAAATAATTTTATTTCAAAATTAGGGTGTCTGGCCATGGACAGTCTTTTAGAGGTGCTGGAACGGACCAACATACTCATCCTCCTGACACCTCATCACCAACACATGCACCGCGCCTCTCCATACCACAAACGATTTCTGGTTCACCTTCGCAATCAAGAGGTGCTTCTCCAGCAGAAGCTCCTACTTCTACATCAAACCATATAGGATC